>JAUMHR010000069.1:14391805-14404590 GCA_032361145.1 Enteromius fasciolatus
CCTTCTAAATACAGGTGACGGAGATTTAGCGCTAATCAAAGAACCGTCTTTACTGATGAGATGCGCATAATATATCGTACGATATATATACCGCCCAGCCCTACTCCGTAGTAGCTCTATGCAGTGAAACTGGGGAAGGTGGAGCGTTTCTGAAGTGCACTGCAACTTACAGTAAGCACTAGCTAAGTATTTGATTGTTGAGTAGCAAGCACATCGGCCGCTGATACAAAAAGATCTGGCTGGCTGGACCATGTGATGATAGCCCTGTATCCATCCAAAGATGTGAATTTAAAAGGAAAACACCACTGTTTTTGCCATGTCCTTCCCTCAACTTAATCGCTCTAGCGCCAGGCGCCACTATGTTAGCTCCTTAGCATTCAAACAGGGATAAATTTAGCAGCCACCAAACACTTACTCATTTTCCCTATTTAAAGATGGTTACATGATCGGTTACACAAATAAGTATTTTAAGTGGATAAAAAAAAAAGATAACTATAATGTATGGTGAAAGAGCACTTCGACCTTGGCGCAGTAATATCATCACTCCTTTTATTGTATTGACGAAAGTAAGAGGGTGAGTTTTCAGGAGTGACTACATTACTGCGCCAAGGTCGAAAGTGATGCGAAGTGCTCTTCGGCCATACATTGCGCAGTGTAAGTGCATGCACTAAGATGGGAGAGGCATGCATCAACTCTTCCAACTTGAGGGAAGAACTTAGTGGAATATGGGAAAACGGTGGCATATTTTGGCTGAAAATTGGTAGCCTTGTGACTGTCCCATTGACGGCCAAAGAATTAACAGTGTCAACACCCACAAAAGCATAAAAAACATATGAAAGAGTATTCTCGTTGATTCAAAAAACAAAACAAAAAAACTCTGATACCTTTCATAGTTTTAAACGGGACAGTCACAATCCTCACTGTTTTCATCCAAAATATCTTAAATTGTGTTCAAGATGAACAAAGCTTTTATGGGTTTGGAACGACATGAGGGTAACTGTTTTAATGACAAAATTTTAACCCTTTAACACTAAATATAATAGTATCACCATGTTATTAAAATAACACTGCTTGCTATATGGACTAGAGCAAGCATCACCAAGTTTGTAAACTGATAAAACCAGGTGTAAATGCAAATGCAAAAAGATCAGATTTATGTCCCACATAATAAAAAAGCTAGATATTTCTAGTGAACACACTTGAATAAACAAGCTTTTATTCGAAGATGTAGCTAATACCTGCATTTGCAAGACTTATTAATCCTTCTCATGCAAACATTCCACAGTTCTAACGACAGCCATGCAAATGTCCTCAAAACCCTCCCATAATCTCCTTAAGATTTCCGCTAGACCAACACTCGTGACACACGAGTGCATGACATTCTTAGCTGATGTCCTGGCCAGAATTTATAAATGACCTAAAATGTCCAGGTTTTGTCTTTGTTGTCCTATTGAAAAGCTCTCTACAGTTCCTCATACATTATATAGTACAGTATGTGTGCTTATTTGAATTGCTTTGACCATTCTCTGTAGATCCTACCTTTTTTCCAATTGGTTGATTATCTACCATGGCTGCACTCTATTGGCCAAACTACATTTTAATCATTAACTTCAGAAATTATGAAAAGAAGAAGATATTTAGGCAATTAAGAAATCCCGGCCAGTACTTAGGTCACTCTAACTTAGCACCTATGTGCTGTGTCCCAGCAGTGAACCCTGAAAGAAAGATAGGCGTCATGATGGACAGTATTATTATTTACACTAAAAACACACTGCAAACCCACAGGCATACGCAAGCACACACACACACACACACACCATCACACCTTTCATTAGAGAAAGTACTAGATGTTAGCAGCTCAAAGCCTACAGACTCTGTGATTATGGGAGCCAGAGAAAGTGTTCTCACACACACACACACACACACATGCACAGACGCTGAGTTGTGCCTTACTAGTTCAGGGGTCAAAAACTAGACTAGCAGACATGTAGCCTGAGGCATGAGACCTGAGACTTCTGTCCTCATATTGGAACAACATAATACAGCACAGGACACACACAGAGGCAATCTGGGTCCCTTGTTATAGGTTATTATTCTAGGCAAATTACTGGTTACTGTTTTACTAGGACACTAATTTATCACATACTGCATTCTTAATAAAAACAGAATGTAAAACATTAAGTAACACGTCAGGGTAAAATGTGCATGTGTTTGCTCAAACAGCCCAACACCGTGCAGCACGTTTAGCATTTGCCAGAGAACATCAAGATTGGCAAATTCGCCACTGGCGCCCTGTGCTCTTCACAGATGAAAGCAGGTCCACACTGAGCACATGTGACAGACGTGACAGAGTCTGGACACGCTGTAAAGAACATTCTGCTGCCTGCAACATCCTCCAGTATGGTTTGGCAGTGGGTCAGTAATGGTGTGTGGTGGCATTTCTTTGGAGGGCCGCACAGCCATCCATGGGCTCACCAGAGGTAGCCTGACTGCCATTAGGTACCGAGATGACATCCTCAGACCCCTTGTGAGACCATATTCCGGTGCGGTTGGCCCTGGTTTCCTCCTAATGCAAGACAATTCTAGACAAACTATTTGCATACTGTTCTCACTCCCTACTGTTACTTATACTACATAATGCCGAAATAGTAGGCACACTACATACTAATATGCTCTTCCAAAAACAGCCAGAGTTTGTCCAAAATGTTTTCAACATTTGTTTTTGTTTTTTGATGATTCTCAGCATATATGATCCAGCTGTGATGGATATGTACCATAGCATTCTTTAAAGTACTGAGGGAATGAGGGAACAGGGAGATAACTTGTTCACATTTTGTTGTTTTTGTGTGTGTATGTGTGTGTGCACTGAAGTGTGTATGTGTGTTATTTTCACAGCAGATGACTTGGTTTTTCATTAATTTATCCTTATCCCACTCATTCCAGGGATTTCTGGGAAGGTTCCAGTCCTCCAGTGACTGAACTTTGATTAGAACGACTGTAGTATTCCTTATCTCCAACTGGTGTGTGTTTGTATACAAATTAGCATGAACAAAGACTATTCAAATTCCTTTCAACAAAGTCTGATCTGTTCAAAAAAGACAAAAATGACAGCTATGAGGAATATTTCCACCATGCATGATTCAGAGAATTCAGCTGTTAGTGTGTGTGCTACAGTATAAGCAGCTGTGCACACTCTTGTAACTGGGCTCCTAACTGTAATTGGGCCGCTGGGTTTTACGAGGTTGCCGTAAATTTGTCGCTCTTGTACTAAAGACTATTATTATTTTGACTTAAGAACCTTCTGCAAGGACACACTCACTCTCTCTGTGTCACACAGACACATAAATCCACACAGCCTTACATACTTTTCTAATTGTTTTCCTTCAGGTTCCATCTTAAATATGAATTACATCCACTTTGGCTTTTTCCATACTTCACATACTATTGTCCTATTTGCAAGATAAAAAAATATATAAATAAAAAAAATAAAATGAAAGAGTGCTTCCCAAAACAGATATATTAGAATTCGGGTCAATAGGATTTAGTTTTATTTATTTTTTGAAAGAAATACATTTATTTTCTATTTAGCAAGGACACATTAAATTATTCAAAAGTGACAATTAACACTAGTAAAATGTTACAAAAGTTATATTTGATTGTTTTAAATGTTTTATTCATTACAGAATCTTTTAAACATTGACTTTTTTTAACACTGATAATTAGAAATCAACATATTAGAATAATTTCAGAAGGATCATTTGACACTGAAGATTGGAGAAATTATGCTGAAAATGTAATTTTGCATCAAAGGAAAATTATGATACATTTTATACATTTTTATGCCTTTTTTAATACACAGAAAACTATTTAAATATAAATTTATATTATATCAAACAAATGCAGCTTTGGTGAGCATAATACACACACACACATATACATATTCATATATATAAATATATATATATACTATACATACTGTAATATTGTGAAATATTATTTTATTTTAAAATTAACTTGTTTTCTGTGTGAATATATTTTAAAATGGAATTTATTGCTGTGATACAAAGCCTCATTACTCCAGTCTTCAGTGTCACACGATCCTTTCAGAAATCATTCTAATATACTGATTTTTTATTATCAGTGTTGGAAACAGTTGAGCTAAAAAAAAAAAAAAAATCACAGGTTCCAAAAAATATATTTGGCTGCACAACTGTTTCCAAAATTGACATGATAGTAATAAATCGGCATATTGATGATTTCTGAAAGGTCTGAAAGTGACACTGAAGACTGGAGTAATGATGCATTGTATCACAGGAACAAATTTTTAAATAATTTCACACAGAAAACAGTTATTTTAAATGTAAATAATATTTCACAATATTAAATTTTTTTCTGGATTTTTAATCTAATAAATGCAGCATTGATGAGCAGAAGAAACATCTTTAAATACCATTAAATATCTTACTGTTCTAAAATATATATATATATATATATAAATAAAAGTAAATAGAGCTAATAAAATAGCCAATCAAAATGTTATTTGTTCTTTGTCAATTCTTTACTTATTTTTGTACAGAAGGGGTGCCAACATACAAAACTGACAGCATAATAACATTGCTGAAAACTAAGTGCACACCTGACACACACACACACACAAATAAAGACACAGACACACAAGGTATACACCCAGTAACATTCCATTGTAAATCTGTGCTTAATCGAAGTGAAGCATTCGTGAAGCATTCTGAAATACTCATTAAGACGCCAAGAACGGCATTATGCCAACACCTGGATGGAACTGCTCAGGTACAAACATGAACAGGCATGAAACTGGGTGCAAGTGTGAGTGAACATCAACTAAATGTTGGGCCAAAACAGAATAAATATGATTACAGTGAATCTTAGTTCATGAGATTAAGGCCCAATCCCAATTCTACCCCTTACCCCTACCCCTCAATTCTCTTTTGGTTGGAGGGGTAGGGAGAAGGGGAAGGGCTAGATAGCCCTCGAAATGAAGATTTTTCTAAAAGGGCTATGACAAATGTCCAACATGGCTGCTCACTCGAGCAAGCAGACCCATAAATATAAGTAATCTTTGCCATTAATAAGGATTTATTACTGTTTTATGTGTATTACCATCGGTCTTGTGTTTGTGTTTACGGTGATGTTCTGTAAAGAAACTTTTGCAAAAGGGGTAGGCAAAGGGGTAGAAAATAGAATTGGGATTGGGCCTAAGAGCTCTGCAACAGCTAGGGGAGGACATCTCATTTCACCACACACACACACACACACACCATGTGTCTCAAAACCCAGCCTTCCGGGATAAGCTAGACTACTGTAAAGGGCAGTTGTTGCCATGACTTATGGCGAGAGGCAAAAGTTTACGTTTTAGCCGCATAACGTTGGTTAATAGAAATGTCGTCATTTTGCAATACTTTTTTTATCAACATTTAATAAATATTGACAAAGTTTTGCGCGAATCTGTAATGGAAACGCGGCTAATAATATCGTAATGTCCACAATGTCCACCAAGTCAAAATGATGTAATGGACTTACCCTCTCTCCTTTGGGGGGGAAACACTGGCAGATGGTGCAGTCTCGACCATCACACCTTTCTGTCTTGTCTCCCTAAAACAAAGAAATATAGTTCCATGAATGGAGTGAAACACGTACACAAGCTTTTTATTGCTGTACAGTTTGTTAGGATAGGATAATATTTGGCTAAGATAAACCTATCTGAAAATCTGGAATCTGTTTAAACTTTAAAGTTGTCCAAATGAAGTTCTTAGCAATGCATATTAGTAAGCAGAAATTAGGTTTTGATACATTTATGGTAGTAAATATGCAAAATATCTTTATGGAACATGATCTTTATTTAATATTTTGGCAAAAAAAGAAAAGAATCGATAATTCTGACTCATACAATGTATTTTTGACTATATACCCATATATACTAAAGTTTTGTGGCCCAGGGCCAAAAGTAAAAATAAAAATAAAAATCACAAAAACACTAAATTATATTTTTTCATTATTTCATGATTGTTATGGGTCATTTTGCTTAAAAAGGATTATTATATTTAACATAATTAACAAAGTTTTATACAATTAAATTTGATTTCAGCTACAATAGGCCAGGATCAGCGTCAGGATTACGTGACTTTTTCACATCATGCATGCATCGTTTTATATTGTAATGTTTTTGATTGGTATCAGTACATGTGACGCTTATCTCGTCTACACCAGAGTTTTTGACAATACACTCCGCTTCTTTACACAGTCTATGGCAAACTAGACTAGATGTTTGATATTGAGGCCACGAGAGATCCACAGACATGCACGTGACCTAACAACAACAATAGTAGGAATGTCAACACAAAGATAATGAAAGAGATGGAGAAAGAGACACAAAGACAAGAAAGGCAGATAGGAGGCACAGACTGAAATATGTGAGCGCATTAAGTACAAGTGGGAGAGAGGAAGTTTAGTCTTTTTGGAAGTAGTCAACCACGTAAAGAGAGGAAGAGTGATAAACCGCACTTGCAATCAGACGCCATTCTTTCACCTATCGCACACGCATGTGCAGTGTCTACACATAGACGCACATCTCAAATGAACATGTGATGAACTTTTACATTCACTGTGCCCCTATGGTTGAATGATCTTTCCAATGTACAGCTCAGTCCCTTGCTTTATGCAACAATGCATCTCTTCCATGAGTTCTTCCATGGGATATGCTTGAACTACGGTTGTCACATGGACTTTTTTAATCATAATTAGGAAGAATTTACTTAATATTTGTTAATTAATAATGTTTTTAAGTGAAGTTTTTGCAAATAAACTAATTTCGAGTAGGAGCGCGGTCGATTAATCACAGCTGGCACCACATCCCCTAATCAATCTCCTCATTACACCTGCCCAATCAAATCCCCTTCTACCCACTATAAATAGTCTGTCCTCTTTCCTTCCACATCCCGCCTTTTACGCATCCCTCCTCCACCCCTTCTTCGCCATTTAGCTGCTCTCGCGCCTTCCTTTCCGGGGGGCATGAAAGGACCGAGTTGGACGCTGAGCTCTAGCCCTAGCTAGGGTTCAAGCCTATAGGGTTCGGTGTCCGCCGTCCTCCCGGCTCGCCCCCCCGGACAGCCACATATGCTAAACTTTATCCTTCTTGATTATGAGGAAGAGCGAACTCTTGAACTAAAAAATAAACATGCGCATATTTAATAAATAAAATTCCCTCCTAATGGCTTTTCACCTCATTTGCTCAAGAAGTTGTTGCGTGACGAATCTGCATTTTGGCCGGTATTAGCCTATTATTACTGCTTGCCTGTTGCATGACATGCCCCTAATCCGCCACAGGCAGCCCTTGATCCACCACAGCCACAGGTAGCTCCTGATCTGCCATGGCCCGCTAAGGCTCCTGATCCGTGATGGCCCATTAGAGCTACGATACCGCCCTGGAGGCGACTAGTGACTCTGACTGAGCATAGCGCTGAAAGGAACCTTTATGTTGATCCCTTGCTCATATAAAGCAAATTTGGTGTGCTGTCCGGGGGGCGAGCCGGGGGAACGTTAGACTCCGAGCCCTAGTGGTTTGAACCCTAGCGAGGGGCGGAGCTCGGAGTCCGGCTCGTTCCTCGTCTGCCCCCCCCCAGGAAGGCGCAAGCAGGATGAGTGGAGGAGAAGGGGTGGGGGAGGGATGCGCAAAAGACGAGATGTCGAAGTGAAGGAAATGGGTTTATTTATACTTAGTAATTGGGTCGAATAACAAGGGGTTTGATTAGGTAATGCAGGCCAGCTGAGATTAATCATCCAGCGCTTCCTGACGAAACTTTGTTATTTGCAAATCATTCACTTGGACAAACGACTTATCAGGTGTTATTGGGTAATGGACAGGTTGCTTCTTCTATACGTTCAGAATTTCTTAAACCCATGCCGGTACTCATTTGCCCTATTCTACAAAATGTTTGAAACTTTTTACTGTCAGTACTTTTTATGCTATTGCTTCATTGAAAATCGCTTTATTATGTTTTCATTAATCTGTGAGGTGCTTTGAACAAAACAAGTGGTAAGTCACAGTTAAAATATTTCCTTCTGGATGCTTTTTAATTCAGAGCTCCTGGAAAAAACGTCACTTTTTAACCAGGCTGAACAACAAACAACTCTTTCACATTTTGGCAAGGACACAGAGCATGTTAAAATGTACCAGAAGTAACATCCTTTAAAAGGGTAAAAGGACAATCTCTGACTGCACAGAAAAATGGAAGCCTGAAGGGCACACAGTGATTATGAATGCCGCAAATTCATGCACACTTGTGCAAAGGTATATAATATTTTACAAAGTAATTCTTTTCTTAAACTGTGCCAAAAAAAAAGAAGGTTCAGTTAATGGAAATAGTTAACCCCAAAACCCCAATCATCCTTTACTCACCCTCAAGTAGTTCCAAACCTGTATGAATTTCCTTGTTCTGCCGAACACAAAGGAAGATATTTTGAAAAAAGTTTGTAACCAGGCTGTTTTGGGTCACCACTGACTTCCATAGTATTTTTTTCCCTACTATGGAAGTCAATAGCTGCCACTATCGGGCCGAATGGTTCTAACTGTCAGGTGCGGTTCCAGTTGTGTTCCCACGTGAGCCTAGTACGGTGCGGCACAATTACAAACCACTCTCAGCCCGGAATTCTAAGCACTTTTTTTCAGAACATCTTCATTTGTGTTTGTCAGAACAAAGAAAATCATACAGGTTTGGAACTACTTGAGGGTATGATGACAGTATATACAGTTTTGGGTGAACTATTCAACAACATATATCATATGGGTGGTCATATGGGATAAGGGTACATTTTTAAACCAGCTGAATAAATAAGATGTTTACTATTTGCAAAAACCGAGGGTGCAAAAAATATATTGAAAAAAAAAACCTTTAAAGTTGTCCAAATAAAGTTGTTAGCAAAGCATCACTAATCAAAAATTAAGCTCTAATATTTTTACGGTACGACACCAAAACTTTGGATGGTTACTTAAATACAATGTATGCATATGCAACACATGTTTAATAGCATATGTTTTTAAGGGGTTGTGACCTACACATACGTTAATGGTTTTAAGTGCAGGGTGATGACATCAGGGACTGAGATAAAGTGTGCTCACTGGCTGATGAGCATAACTGCACGCTTCACTCCAAGTCAATCAGATGTACAAGAGAACTGGTTGTTGCATGACTGAGAGACACGCTTCCCCTATTCCCTCACTTTTTCTGTCTTGCTCCATCTTTTTCCATCACTCTTTCCCTCATGTTAGCTGTACTGTGCATTAGCCCATTAACACCAAAAACATACATTATTTGAGACTGTGTTACACTTGATCCAGGCTAAATTCCACTTCAAGAGTTCACGCTTTCCTCATAGTGAATAAGCAAATTTGGCGAGCTGTCTGGGGAGCGAGCCGGGAGAGCGGCGAACTCCGAACCCTAATGGATAGAACCCTAGCGTGGGCAAGAGTTCGGCGTTCTGCTCGTTCACCGTCTGCCCCCCCCGGAAAGTCGTGAACTAAAATGGAAAACGGAGAAGGGGTGGAGGAAGGATGCACGAAAGCGGGAAGCGGGGAAATGAAAGCTGGGAGAATTTATAGTGAAGGGGAAATGACTTGATTGGGTGCGAATAAACAAGGGATGATTAGGTAACGGGCTATCAGCTGTGTATAATTACTCGTTCAGCGATCCTCTCGAAATTATGTCATTTTGCAATAACATTAATGATGTTATGATGTAAAGGATTAAGCTATCTAAGTCTTGATCTTCAACATCAAACTATGCACCAATGTAACAATACCATTTAAGAAAAAAATCAGCATAATATTTTAGGAAGTAATCTTAGGATTTTAAGCGCATACATGAAAAGCCACATCAAAGCCACTTCCAAAAACCTGCACTTACCAGAAAATTTTAAATAAATTTTAAATAAAAAAAATAAAAAAATAATAATACTGATTTTAATAATATAATACAGTTCAAAAGTTAGGGGTCAATAAAATCTTTCTAAAAAATTAGTTTTCTTTTTTAATAAAATCTTTCCAACTTTCTATTTATCAAAGAATCCACAAAAACCTACTTACTTCCTGAGCACAAAATCAGCTTAACTGCAGTAATAGTTTACAACATTACATTTTTACTGCATTTTCAATCACATAAATGCAGCCTTGGTGAGCCTAAAAAAACTTTACAAATTCTTACAAAACTCAAACTGGTCTAAATCGCAACACCTGATCCAGCTGAGTCTAAAGTTGACTAAAGAAGCCAGGTTTATTTCAGTTAGCCTGACTTATTGCCAGTTGATTTTGTTTAAAATAAGCCACACAAACTGCAATAAGCCTGACTTATGTAAATTTATTTCATGAAACAGACCCCTTGATTATTAGAAACATCCAAGCAGGTGTGAGTTGAAGCTGGTTGGAGCTGTGGCTCTCCAAGAGTCGAGTTTGACACCACTGTTTTAAACAGTATTTTTGAACTGAGCAAAGCCATAAAAAAATTATATACAACCTATACATTCTTTCATGTCTTTTTTTTAACAGTACAGATTTACAAGAAGTTAGACATTTGGATGTGATAAAATATCTTTCTGTATCTTCCCCCATCCATCTGCTCTTCTCTACTTGTACGCCCGCTTTACTCTGCCCCTCTGACAGGATGTTGACCAGACACCCATTCAGAGACAGTACAGTAGATACTAAATCATCTCTACATGAGCTAAATGAGTAATTTTGGCCCATGCATTGGACAGGGCAAACTAATTATGCCATAATTTGTGAACACATTGCAGCCCAAATTACTTACAATTGGAAAATCTGGACAGAGCTTAGTAAATCTGGATGCAGGAGCTGCATCCAGACAAAAGTCATCCAAACTAGGACATTTTATTTATTTAAAACAATTTGTATTTGTATGCTCTAATAACTAAGTCTTTAAATCATAAGGTTTGAAAGCTCACATGAAACAAACTCAGTACTGGTAGTGTACTGTAACTCTTCATGTTAAAAGTTACTCCTTCATGCAGTGAAAATGTATGCATCTACAATAAACGAGGGACAGGAAGTGTCTTTGTGTGTGTATGTGTGTGTGTGTGTGAGGAAGCACCTGCTTTGTGACACCTGGTCATTTGTTCAGGTTTACAACTTAGCCCTGACCCTCTTCACAAAGAATCAGACAAAATGCCTTTGGCAAAATCTGTGCAGGAACATGCATCTGTGCCATCAGTACTCTCACTTTTCTGAAATTCCTTAACTTCCTAAAAATGCTGGCATTATTGACCTGCCCTCATGCCATTCTAAACCTGCATGGCTTTCTTTCTTTCTTGAACAGAAGAAAAAAGATGAATATCCTGGTGGACCACACAACTCTAGTCTATACTCTATCTTCTGATTACATTCAATAGCTTTTTTTCTGAGAAAAAGACTGACATTTAGATTGCTATTTAGTAAAAAAAAAACTGACATCCATGAGTTAATTTGAAAAACAGTGACATTCAATGGAAGGTTTTGGAAGAGACATTTTCAGTGAGTCTTTTATTACTATTAGTTCATTTGGGAAGTAGTGATGTCTGATTCAAGAATAGAGTAAATGTCACATCATTCCAGTGAATCTTTCATTAGAGTTCACTCGGGAGGGAGTAATGTTTGATTCATCAATCAATAGCTGACTGATTTTTTAAAAATATCTTTTTAGTGAATCTTTCATGAGAGAACGTTGGAGAAGTAGTGATGGCTGACTGAAGAATCAAACCGAGTCAGATCTTTTCAGTGAATCTTTTATGAAGATTAGGTGAAGAATTAGTGATGTCCAGTTCAAAAATCAAGTTTTTTAAGTCAGATTTTTCAGTAAATCTTTCATTAGAGTTCATTAGAGAATGAATGACATTTGATTTAACAATAATTGATTCAGATCTTTTCAGTGAATCTTTCATGAGAGCTCACAGGAGAAGTAGTGATGTCCAACTCAAGATCAAGTACTTCTGAATCAAATCTCAGTGAATCTTTCATTAGAGTTCATTAGAGAATGTTCGATTTAACAACCAATAGATCTTTTCAGTGTATCTTTCACTGGAGAAGTAGAAGCTTAATTTATGAATCAATGGTTCTTTTCACTCAGTGACCTGGTCTAAGCAGTCACCAGCTCAACAGAAGAAAAGATTATTAGGAAACTGATTATTCAGGTAATTCACAAAAAAGCTATTGTGTGAATATGCTGCTTTCACATCCTTTTCGAAGCTTAAAGACTTTGCAAAACCATGCAAAAAAACCTCCTTTTCTATTTTATGGAAGAAAAATGTGTTCGGAGCAGCACAAAAGTAAATAATTGATGACAGAATTTTGCACGGCTCATTTACAGTAGCTGGATTGTTTGCATTCGAAATATGTCAGCATTCCTCTTCTCTTACGTCAAGTATGGGCATTGATCTAGATGAGGTTTTCTTATCTTCTCAGTGATTGTACCTCACTACCTATCTTTTTGGCTCTCATTCCCTCTTCATTCTTCCTCTGTTCAGCGCTAGCGAAAGTATGACGGCAATCTCCATCCATCTGCCCTCATAAGTAATGTTCTGTATACATCTGTGCTTGTGCATTCTATTAGCCAAGCCCAGCTCAGAGCCAATCCCTGAAAGAGACCTTATGGACAGACGAGGGAAATCACAATACACACTCATCAATAATGTTACTCCCCTCGAGTTTAAGCAAAGGCTCAGGTCGTTCTTGCATTCACTGACATTTATTTGGACAACGTCTTTTA
>JAUMHR010000069.1:14404690-14420722 GCA_032361145.1 Enteromius fasciolatus
AAACGTTCCACCTCTTTTATGAATTTTGATAGTACAATATGAAAATAATGAACATGTATTAACAAAATAAAATATATTACTTATTAATTCTAATGATTCTTCTTCTTAACCTTTTTAACTATTGACTTTTAAACATTATGAATTAAATAAACATGTTGTATCTAATGGCAGCTACAAATAACCTGGCAGGAAAGCAAACACAAACGATAACAGAATCCATTTATGCTAACTAATCACTCTCATTTAAACATCTATCAATCAAATACTCTACCAATGTTCACCAGCAACACATGTTTCTTCATGGGTCGCTGGGGATGAAAGATTTTTTAACCTTTAAAACCTTTTTTTTTTAATTCTTTAACCTTTTTCAAAGATGTCTGTCTCCCTTATGCCATCATAGCCCCTTTGGATCATATGACACTTGGCTTCAAAGGTTGTTCTATGCGAGTGAAATCAGAAGATGAGTGCATTTAAAACATTGCTTAACATGCTAAGATAACTTGTTCTGCATCAGCACAGGACCTCTTCATCATTACTTCCATCTCACAATCAAACTAAAGTGGCGGTCACTTCAGAAATTAGGCCAGGCTTAAAGAAGTGCCTCAGTTCCTACACAAAGAGCTGCTTATGCTTAATGTGCGATCACATTTACTGTACCATTGCTTCGTAATAGTTGTAGTCAAAACACATCCCCAGAAAGAACATGGTGATTGTTATATAATAAGATCGGAGGAAAGGTGTTTCATTGTGTTGTCTTGCAAAACTACCTTCCCCAAGGTCCTTTTGCACTTATTCATAATAATACCGCATTCCCCCGAGAAACTGAGCTTGCTAGCAAAACTTTTGCTTTCCCCTGACAGACTTTGCATTCAGTCCCAAAACTTTTGTGACAGAAATGATATGAGGTGGGAGGAAAAACTACATTTCAGTGTTTTTGTCAGCAAATGCAACTTTTCTCAAGGGAAGCGTATACCTTTGTGAGAAAATGCAAAGATTTTAAGAAGATGCAATAATTTTTTTGAGAGAACTCAACTGTTTTTGCGAAAGAACATAACAATAACAATCCTTGAGAAACGCAATATGTTTCTTAGAGAAGCACTGAAACATATTTTTCCATGATCATTGGGGGCTTAGTATTCCAATAAAAATCACGTTTGGTAGTTTCTAGTGAAAGCGGAAATTCCCATATGCAGATTTTGCTCATGTAAAAGTTGGTCACGCAATTCAATGTTGACCAACAAAAGGTTGCTTGGTTTGAGCAGTTCTTTATATGTCATTGCACTATTGTCTGTGAACTTATGCTCTATATAGAGCTTTTGATCTCAATAGACATTCATAGTCACCGCTGTTATATCTAGAGCAGGTTGTTGCTTTTGAAATTTATTTTGGTTCCCCTCAGCTGACCTGACTCATAATTGTCACCACCTTTCTGACCCCTAGTGACAGGATAGTTCACCTGAAAGCTCGGCCATCGTTTACTGACCCTCACGTAAATCAAAACCTGTATAATTAATTTCTTCTCCAAAACAATGTTGGTATCCAAATAGTTTTAGTGATCACTGACTTCCATTGAGGAAAAAAACAAAAAAACAACACTGAAACATATCTCCGTTTTATGTTCCGCAAAATTAATGATGCAATACTCTAAAAAACATAAAATGTCCAGCATATACAAACTCAGCCAGCAATCTCATCTCATTGTAAATATCATTAAGACAAATTTATGAAGATAATACAAGATAATACTCACCCCCAAAGCTGTGTGTATCATCATAAGTGCCAATAAAAGCCTCCTGCTGAAAAATAAATGATTGAGACATAATGTTAGTAACTATAAAGAAGTTAACTTTTTCAGGAACATACACCGTACCAGATGTGTGGGGTGGGTAAGATCCTTTAATATTTTATTTATTTATTTATTTTTTTTTAAGAAAAAAAGTCTCTTGGGCTGCATTTATGTGATCAAAAATACAGTAAAGATGGTAGTATTGTGATTTTTTTATTTTATTTTTTTTAAAAAAGCTTTTTAGCTTTTATATATTTCCAAATTATTTTTTTTATTTTTTTTGCATTATCACCCCAGTATTCAAGGGATAGTTTACCCAAAAATGAAAATATTGTCATTAATTACTCACTGTCATTTCAAATCCATAAGAAAAGTTCATTTTAATCACAAATGAAGATATTTTTGATGATATCAGAAAGCCATCTGACCTGCACAGACAGCAATACAACTGAAATGAACCTAGATCCAGAAACATCAGTAAAACTGTCCATGTGACATCAGTGGATCAACTTCACTTTTGCGATGCTAGGAGAATACTTTTTTATTATTTAAAACAGATACCTTTTAAAAAACTAAATATGTATTTACTGATACTTTTGATCAACACAATGCATCTTTGCTGAATACAAGTATTATTATTAATACTTGTTGTTTAATCTTTTAAATAATAGTTTATGCAGTTTTCTAAGTGACCTCCTGACAAAAGCAACGTTACCTATGCCAGCAGAGATTAATCCTGAGAACAGTGTTTAAGATAAGATGTTTTGAGGACAGTTGTGTTATCAGATGCAGGGATTTAATCCGCTGATTAGGATTTGTTTGATTTAATTGAATTATGATAAATTTATTAAGACAATAGGGACTCTTACCAGAGAAAAAGGCTGCTTGAGGTCATCCGGCGGGGGCGTGTCATCTCAGCCACCACTCAGGGCATGTGCTACCTGTTGATATATATATCCACTGCCTTAGAATGGTGTGGTCAGTGATGTAGGCCTAGCTATGGCTCCTGAAGTCCCCACGGACAACTCATCCACCTGAGGGAAAAAAATGAAGATATGAATGCACAGGAAATTCACAAATGGTGTAACTGACAGGTTAAGGCAGACCGATATACAGACATACGTTACAGATAATATCTCTTTTGGCTGACAATACAGTGGATGTGGTGAGAAAAGGGGGTGAGAATGAAAGAGACCGGCTAAATCAATACAATAGATGAAGCTGGGACAAAGTTGATCTTTCCGGATGGCTTCTTTTTCATGGCACACAAGTCAAGAACTCAGTGACATGGACAATGGCCACACAAACTAGACAGACAGGTGGATATCCAGGAAATATAATGACATTAAAGTCATTAGAAGGATTAGGGCTTTAACATGGCTGAATTTACCAGACATCAGCTGTACACCCAAGCCATAACATTTCTCATACTTCTTTCTGACCTGATTTGACGATAAATGTTATTATTAATAACAAACTGTTATCGCACTGGTCAATATAATTTTTCAACATTTGATGATAATGGCAAGTACAAATAGCGCTGCTGCAAAATTAAATGAAATGCAAAATTTTCTTAATGCATAATTTTAATAAATAAATGTATAGAACATAGGCAGAAAAAAAAAAAACAATATTTGTGCCAACTGTAGCAAATGTGGCCTATGTACTCTCCAATTTTGCGCAATCTTGCAATACTTTTGTCAATCAAACAAGTAACTTACTTTTGTGAGCTGTTATACATCGAATGCAATCTATTAGTATTTTCACCCAGAGACGTACAAATTCTGTCACATCAGAAAGATGACGGTCAAGGAAGACCATATACAGTGATTCCACCCTGTAGCCCGTTTAATTTCTAACTGCTGAAACTCACGGCTACGCATTTGAACATACGCTACTGACAATAGGATACTTGACTGATAGGTTTATTAAACAAAACACGCCGTTGGGCACCACTGAAACGACATTCACATGTGCAAGACATTTCGTTAAACACCCAAATACAACAACAAGCAGACATAAACAAAGTAAAACTCCTCACCTGCTCGCGTAGTCCCTGCGCCACCGCGGCTTTACATTAACGCGTAAAATACCATATATAGTTGGTGCACGCCGAAAACGTTCACAGAAACGCGCAAAAGAGTCGGCAAAAGTGATCCGGTAACGTTAGCCGCCGCGGCTCTTCGTTTCAGCATGACGTCATGAGCCGTCTAACGACAAACGCAGGTACGACAGAATCTGACAAACACACTTCCTCGAACCCCCAGAGATTTGATATTCTTGAGGATTCACAGACAGCAGGAAAAAGTTTTCTTTCTGAGATGGTCGCAGTCCTGCAGGTGGCACCGGAGGTAGATTCGGAGATCTTGGTTTGAGCTAGTTTCCGATTGGGAATTGCGCGCGGGTCCGGTGCGGATGAGAGAAGATGGATTCTTGCCTAAAATTGCGAGCGACCCTTTACGGAATGATATTGCTGGGACTTCTTACTCCTGCACAAACTAAATCGGTGAGTTTCATAAAAGATTACGTCTACTATGAAGTTTACTAGTGTTTATTGTTGAGTACGAATCATTTTAACGAAGAACAGAAAAAGTAATTTAAGAAAGCGGAGAAATGTCTGAATTATAATTAGCCTGGTTCATGACAAGAGGATGTCAGAATTATTATGAAAAATACAATATCTGAAACATATTTGTTTTGGAATTATTTGGGAATAACCGCAGATATTATAAATAACTTTCGCGTAACTGTTCTCTGAGAAGTTGCGGTTACCATAGCAACAGAAAACTGCTCGAGGGCTTTCTGTCGTGATACATATCAGACGGTACATCCATCATAAATATCACTATCTTACTGTTTCATTATTTTATTACGCCTTTATTTATCTGAATTATACGACAGACGCTTTGTTTATAAGTGTCTTTTAAATTTGTTTGTTGCGTCAAAAGACACACGTTAGACGAACTCAAACAAATAATCCCTTGAAATAAGTAAGACTTAACTGTGAAATCATTTCTAGTCTACCTACACCTTCAGACTCCAGCAGGGGCGCTCAATAGTGACGTCAAAACAAGTTCACAGATCAAACTGAGCGATATAACGCTATTTTGAGAAACAATATATAAATGTCTGTTTTCTCTGCGATCTAATTGTTTTGCTTGCGAAATATTTTATTCACAAATGTAAAACTATGAAAGATATCCCCGATTAGTTTCATTTTCAAGATTTATATAAAATCTTTGCCTCTTGTAACAAAAAGGCTATCAAAACTCAAAATGTATGTTCCTTTTGAGTGTTTTTGTATAAATATAATGTTTATTATTTGTATAATTGATGTTCTTATTTATTTATTCTTGTTTTCTTTCTATCTATTTATCTATGTATTTTTATTATTTGATTTTTGAACTTAAATATTATGCGGTGCTTGGTCATCCATGAAACCCTGGCATTCTGGTTTATGTTGACTTCTTCATTCCTATTTTATGTATGAAATAATAAAAAAAAAATAGTTGCCATCTGATATCATATGGTACTGTTGTACTGGTACAGGAATTTTTGTATCACTTTTTTTTTTCCAGATTTTTCTTTCAGCTTTTTTTTTTTACTTTGACCACTATTGTTTTAATACTTTCTTTGTTTCTTTACCTGTATGAGAATGAGTGTGGGGTCAGTATTATTCTACAGTATGTGTACCATCTCTCTGTCGTTATCAGAAGCAGACATTTTTATGCAGGCTGTGTCTTGTCTTTGCTGTCCCTCATCCAGACCCAGGTCTCTCACACCTCTGTCTCTCTCTCACGCCCTCTGCCTATCTCCTCCATCTCCATCTCACCCCAGATATGCCAAATGTGAACAGTAAGCAGTTAAGAACAGTTTAGTTAAGTCTGTTATTTGTACTGTGTTTTGCTAGAGATTTAGGGCACATGATTTGGGATTTGCATATTGTGTCAATTACGTTGTCTTGGCTTGCATAAGAGAGTTTGTCAAAACATGACTCCAGCTAGCAGAGTGTTTATGTTCAAAGAAAGTCAGAGAGGTTTTTCTGTGGTGGGGTGGAAATGCAGGGAATAAACCGGGAAATGCCAGGAATGTTATGAAGTCAATAACTTTTGCATCAGCCCTAAGGGTGAAGATATCATGGAGGAGAGAAATAAGAGCAGAGGCAAACACAAGAAGCTTGTCTTTTCTCTCTTCTTGTCTCTTCTCCACTGCTAAAACCTAATCCCATATCCCGACTGTGACCTGTGTGTTTTTAGTCCCTGGATTGAGTGCATTGTCCAGCCTGCCTGTTGATTCAGAGTCCCTCTATTCATATAAAGCCAGTAGGACTCATCGTCGCCCACTGAGGGATTTACAGATGCAGCATTGACCCCGCCATGTTTATTTTTCTGCATGTTTGACCAATCAGAAGGCCTGACTGAGCTCAGCCATTCCAAGCAGCAGGAAGTCAGAGTGGTGGTAATATGTGTGTTCGATGGATGTTGGGAAGATGGTGTCGATCAGACGGTTTTGCCTGGAGCAGAATAAAACAGGGGACATCCTACAGGTGTCTACTTTAGCCTGTAAGAAACCACCTAGCAATCATAAATCTCTATATTCAGGCTATATGTCAACCAGATACCATAACAAAAGTTTTCATGTTCTGCATTTAATGCATTATATTATATAGAAATGCAGTACAAACAGTAATATTGTTTTTTCAGCAGCCATTAATTAATTGTCCTTTAGAAAGCATTTTAAAAGTGCAGCCACATTAGCAAAATTCAAACTTTCTATTGGTCTGAAAAAAGAATTGAGTGAGAAACTTATAATATGCTATTTCTGTTTACTGGGAAATTTCGCCTAGCGAAAAGTGACTGCAACTTAATATGCTAATGCTATCTTGTAAGTATTTTGTTGAGTCTATTGGAATCATGGGCGCTGCCCTGACTTGGTTTCAGTCTTCTCTAATGAGTCATACTCAGTTTGTACAGCTGAAGCTGCCTACATCAAAGCCTGCATGTGTTACTAGTGGGGTTCCCCAGGACTCAGTTTTGGGTCCTCTCTTACTTATCTTCTACCTCTTTGTAATATTTTTCAAAGAGTTTTGGTATTCAGTTTCACTGCTGTTCTGATGACACCCACATTCACCTGTCTTCCAAAGCCACCTCTGTTTTTCCTCAGTCTGTCTTCTCAGATTGTGTAGCTGATATTAAAGTCCGAGTCACATAAAATCTGAATGCGAATGTGAAATCTTCTTGTTGGCTCAAAAACCAGACTGGCCGAACTCTGCACAAGATATTTACAGAACTATAAGAACTTGGCTCCTGGTTAATTATCATGTTGAATTTAAAATAATAAGGCACTCGGTTGCTCCTTTATACTGTACCTATCTTCTACTTCTAACTTCTACTCATACTCATCTTCTGCTTCTATGGGGTTTCAAGCCTTTGTTTATGTTGGACCACAAAACCAGTCATAAGGGTCCATTTTTTAAAACTGAGATTATAAATAATGTAAAATCTGAATAAATAAGCTTTTTTAATTGATATGGCTTGTTAGGACAGGACAAATAGTTAAGAAACAACTACTTGAAAATCTGGAATCTGAGGGTGCAAATAAAAGAGAAAATCAATATTTCTTAAAACAAAAGACTTATTGACCCCAAACTTTAGAAAGGTAGTGTATCTCGTTCATATTTTAGCAGGAAACTCCAGTAGAATGGGTGTTTACTAAGAAACGTTCAGTGCCTTGTGTGTCATTTTACACCTGGTATGCATCCTTACAGCATTTCCTGGTGGGTTTCCATTGTGTTGTGTTCAGTGTAAATGTTTTTGTCTTAATGTCAGTCAGCAGCTTCCAAGGGCATGTTAATACACAGTAGTGTTACTGACAGACCGTAAGTTATCTAATTTTCTGTTGACATGAGAAGATATCTGCATGATGACTACAGGCTCTTCACAAGCAGACGAACATTAGCTTGATTATTTCAGACAGGTATCAGATCGATGCCAGGTCCCATGCATATTGGCAGTGTCTGTATGCTGTCAGCCTGAGCCTGTCTGTGTGTTCTGAGAGACTAGAAGAGTGTTTATGAATATTTCCTATTCATCGCTACACCGCTCTTACTTTGGGCTTGGTTCAACTATTTTAAAATGAACACAAGCGGTTTGCTATGCTCACATTTTATACTTTTTTGTGGTCTAATTTTCTCTTCTGTCCAATGGTCTTATCAAGTCTCATCTCGCCTCATCTCTAATGTATATGAAATCATATTGGTGGGACTTTTTTTTTTTTTTTAAATCACAAAATGATTTTACAAATGATTGATGAGTGACATTTCAGTGTGAGACATGCTTTGTACAAATATTTTGAGCATGTTGGTGTGTGTGCTTGGTGTTTACCTGTCAGAACGTGACCGGACCTGAGCACACCTGCATAGAGGCTGTGCATCTGTAAGCAAAAATAAACTCATTCTGCAGGGCCCTTTGAAGCTTCTTGAAGCCCCCAGCACATCTGCATCTGGACTTCTCAATCATCTTTAGATCTCTCAGTAGGCCACATATTTCATTACACTTGCCTCTGTGTATATTAAAGTATGTGCCATGTCATACCTTATCTGCATTATCAGCAGAGCTTATGATTATGAATCCAGATAGGCAACAAACTTTGGTAAAAGTGATATTTCTTACAGTATATGTATTGTGGTTTAGTTTTAGTGTAGGTTTTACTAAAAGTTGCATGCTTTTTAGACACTGTGCTAGTGTTATGGCAACGGGAGAAAGATAAAAACAGTTTATTTGTAATATAAACTCACAACTAAACTGTGATCAATGCTGATTTAAGCTAGGATTAAAAACAAAAAATTATAGATACGATTATTGCAGAGATATCTAGGGATACAGGGTTTGGCTGTGAGGTCAGAGAAAAGGGTTTTGAGAAAAGGGGAAAAATTGCCATTCTGTCTTCATTCTGACGGCCAAACAGTTGCTGATTCCTTCGCAAAGTATGAAAAAGAAATAGTATGGAAGTCAATGGTGCCCAGGAACCCACATTCTTAATCTTAATAATAGGTGAACTGTCCCTTTAAGTCTTCCATAAGGCTAACACAGAGATAATTTAAATAGAACTTTTAAGCAATGTTACCGTAAACCCCAAAAGTAAAAAGTTAGGCTATGTATGTTTGCCTTGAGTTAAATATATACACTCAAACATCTCAAGATCATCTCAGATTTAGGAATGTCATTTCATCGTTTGCATATTGCTAGTAGTGGCACTTGGTTGAAATGGATGAAAATCCTTTCTGTTTTTCCACCTTGTCCACTTTCATCTCCATCTCTCTCTCTCTTTCCTCAGGCAAACGCAGGTCTGTATCTGATTCTGGTCTGTTGTGATGGTATCTGTTCAATGTCAGCCGGTTCAGAAGTTTTACAGAACAGTGACTATAGATCCATCATGACTGATAACACACAGACACTCCCATACGGGCCTATGCATGCACCCATGCACACAAAACACATATAAATTGCGTATAATTGCACATCACATGCACAAATGAACTGAATTCCAAATTGTTAAATATTCCTGAAGTGCTCCATTGAAGTCCCACATCCCTGTTTACAGTGTTCCTCCCACCAGACACGTTAATGTGTGTGCATTTTAGCGTGGGTGAGTCTCTCTCTCTTCTCTTAGTGTTACATACACGGTAAAACCCAAACAGATTGTCTATCACAGCCCATCTGATCATGGTTTGTCTGTATACAGACTCTTTTATCCATCAGAACTGCACATAGACGAGTAGATTCAGTTACACTGAAGGAGGGTTGCCCCATTGACAATAGTCTCACTCATCTGAGAACATCAGGAGACATGTTTTGTCTTAGTGTGTTCAAGTGTACGCAGGTCCACCCTGTGTATCTGGGTGGAATCACAGATCAACAGTTTGGTCCTGTAGACTTCTGGAAAGCACACTCTCACCACATTTGTCTCCTAAAATGTCCAACAGTAGAGATGCATGGATTATTGAACAATTCCGTAATTGAAAAAACTGATTTAAGATTAAAATTCTGAGACAAATATAAAACACTACAATTTGTACACTACTGGTCAAAATTTAAGAATGAACAAGATTTCCTTTATGTTCACCAAGACTGCATCACCAGTAAAACAGTGATATTGTGACGTATTACTACAATTTGAAAGAACGGTTTTCTATTTTCATATATTTCAAAATATACTTATTTAAAAATATACATAATTCATGTGAAAATAATAAAATATATATATATATATATATTTTTTTTTTTGCATTTTTATAATGATTTCTAAAGAATCATGTGACACTGAAGTCTAACATTCCATTTTGCCATCATAGGGATAAATAATATTTTTAATATAACAATAGAAAATAGTTATTTTAAGTAATAAAAACATTTCATAATATTAATTATAATATTAACCCTTAAAAATAAAGGTGCTTTAAAGGTTCTTCCCAGCAATGCAATGCCATAAAAGTTCCTTTTTGGTTCCTCAAAGAACCATTTATCTCTTTTCTTACCTTTTAATAATCTGAAGAACCTCCTGTCACCACAAAGAACCTTTTGTGAAACAGAAAGGTTCTTCATATGTTAAAGGTGTATATGAAACATTTATAATGTTATTGTTAAGCATAACTTTGCCATTCCAAAGACATAACTCTAAAATTCTGTGATCTCAAATAGTGAGATGTGAGGACATGAACCCATGCGTGTCTTTTAATTTTAGAGTTCATCCGTAACAATGCATGTTCATGCAGAGAGCCAGAGAACCTCCTGGTATTCCTTTAAGCAATGAATTTTTATGCATTTCATGATTAGTTGATTTCATTTCATTTCACATCTCGTGCCTACAGTCAATTAACTACTCCTAATGACAAGATGCCACAAAGGATTAGAGTTTTTAATCAATATTTCTCCCTTTTTGGTGACTTTATTTTCTTATCAGTGATTAATGCTTTTATGGTTCTACTTCATCTCTAAATGCATTTTTGCAGTCATGGTGTTATTTTGCTTGTGTTTTCTCCACAGGGCTGTTTTTGCAGTGAAAAATCAGGTTGCAACTGTCAAGGAATTAAAGGACAGAAGGTAACAGAACATGCAAACAAACATATACATATGATTATATTTACACACAAATGACAATGCAATTTCACAAACATATACTATACTACCATTATCTTTACAGTGTGTTGAGGACATCAGTGGAGCTAGTGTAAAAATATCTAGAGCTCCTAAAGCTAAACATGCAGGGACGTTCACATTTATATCAAATGTAAATGCTGCCCCCCTCTGGTGAACGATTCTGGTGCAGAAGGTTTCACAATTGCCTCACAATAGTGTAGTGATTTCAGATTTATTCTTATAGTGCTTTTTACAGCACACATTGTTTCAAAGCAGCTAGAAAGTGTGGATTACTCGGTTTTTATCAGCTGTTTTTGACGGCACCCATTCACCGCAGAGGATCCATGGTGCTGCATTTCTCCTACATGTCTCTGTTGGATAAAGAAACAAACTAATACACATCTTTATGGCCTGAAAATAGGGGTGGGCGATATGGCAAAAATATATCACAATTTTTTTCAGAAATATCACAATTTTATCATGATTCCTTGTCATTGATTTTACAAGTTGTCTGAGAAGTACAGACAAACTAATTTGCCTTTTTATATATACAATGCCTTTCAAGCTAACAAAGTATACATTAAAAAAGAAGTGCAGATATTTAGGCCAAAATGAGCGAATTTTATCTTGTTAATCGACTATAGATACACATAACAAATAAACATAATACAAATAAAACAATGCTTTTTTTTGGTAGAGTAGGTGTAATTAGCAGTATTGAATTAACAAATATTAAAAGTGAAACACTATATAGCCTACTTATACACTACATTCATCATTTACTCACTCTCAGCTTGTTTTAAACCTGTAAGAATTTCTTTTTTTCTGTTGAACATTAAATTCAATGAGGACCAGCTACTGTTTGGTTACTCAGAATATCTGATTTAGCACAAGAAAGAAATTAATACAGGTTTGGGACAACATGTAAGTGAGTAAATAATGACACAATTATAATTTTTGAGTGAACTATCCCTTTAATTGACAAGTGGCAGCATGTTTAGTTCTGTCCCTTTAAGAGCTGCACGCATCTAATATACTGGCACGCATCCGTTTTTCTCTTGATTGTTTACCTTCACTTTAGACACAAGAAACTGTGTTTAACGCTGTGTTTTTGACAGTATTACCACAATCAGATGTGATAAATATATTAACTCGGTAATTAGGCGCTACTTGACAGGCTTTTAGTGCGCGCGTGCTTCGAATAAGTGCAGTGTACTCTACCACTGAGTTAGCACTGATATGAATGTAATGTCGCGTTGTTCAGCATGTCGAGACAGAGGCGTTAGAACTGCAAATGATAAAATAGCACGATACGGAGATAGTGGAGAAATTTTTATCGTCCATGATCAAAAATCATCATACCTGAAAAATGACAATTTATACGTTTTGCTGTATTGCATTATTACAAAACACAAAATATCAATTATTGGTTTTGGTTGTCTCTACATCAGGAATTCTGAAGTCACCAGGTCCAAAATTGAAAAAAAAAAGCATATTTTGTGGTGGTGGGTGGCCTCATAACTACTTCTAGGTAACGTGATAGATGTATTGGCCACCCAGGTGTCCATATCACCCTATCACTGTATCCCTAGCTACACTATTGATGCCCAAAGCTACAGAACACTTATCAGCAATACAAGTCATGCATCTGTTCCTCTGTATGTGTCCACCTGTGCAGAAAAGTCTGTGTTCTACTTTCTATACACATATGTTTGGCATACCTGTCATGGGATGTTCGTTGCAATAAAGGCTAGGGTTGTACATGGAATTAGATAAAGTACATGGAGCTATTTGTCCATGGAGTTTTCCAGTCTCTGTGTTCTTGAGGATATTTGCAAATAATCTTGAAAAATCTGCGTCAAAGCTCATGCTAACAATTCACATTCAGCTTTGATGATGATCTCTCTGCTTGCCCGGTGTAAAAATATGAATTACCCGTTTTTAGACCAGGGCCATCATGCACATTTTTAATGTAAAGCCTACTGTATCAGAATTAATGCACAGAGTTAAAGACCTTTAAATTATCAACATCATCAAACGTTTGCAAAAAAATCTGTTGTATAAATCTCTAATTGCCTTCTGTCATCTGATTGATACTTTTTATTTAAAAAAAAAGCCTTTTAGTATGATTTTAAAAAACCTCTTTTAGTGGTACATGTATGGAAGCTGTTTCCATACAAGTTATAGTTTATTGCAACTCTTTTATCTCACAAATTCTGACATTTGTTTTCTCCGTATTGCATGATACAAACACTATACAGTAGCTCATAATTTCAAATTTATATCTCAAAATTAAAAGAATGTCAGAATTGTGAGATTTAAACTTGCAGTTATGAGCTATAGCGTAAACTTGCAATTCTTGCAATTCAACATATCAGTCTTTTTTTCCGCTCAAAATTGGACTTTATAACTCACAATTGCGACTTTATATCTCACAATTCAGAGAAAAAAGGTCAGAATTGAGACATTGTTTCCCACAATGGTACGTTATAAAGTCAGAATTCCAAGATATATACTCGCAGCTCTGCCTTTTCTACTCGTAGTTGCAAGTTTATGTCTCGCAATTCTGGCTTTTTTTCTTATAACTGCAACTTTATATCTTGCAATTCTGCCATTATAGCTCATAATTGTGTCATGCAATTTTGAGAACCGTGAGATAAAAACTCGCAATAACTTTTTGTTTTTTCAGTGGCGGAAAATAGCTTCCATAATGTGTCTTTTTGCAGTAAATTCTGTACTGATTTATATGCAATACACTTAAGAATACCTTTTATATTGTTAGTAATATTTGAATATGATCTCGGACTGTGAAGCAAGCTTGATTATCCATTTTTAAATCACAAAAAAAAAATAGATGTAAAATTAAGCAATAAAAAATCATCTGACAACGGTTTCTTTCAAATGAAACATGCAAATGAAAGCAATATGCGCTCTAAAATCAGTTCATAATATAAACATATTTTGATATCCTCCAACTGGACTAAATCACAGTCTGAAGCTGAAAAAAATCTGAGATTGTGTCTCTCATAAACTACATGATTTTATGAAATCTATAAACTCCATCTGCATGAAATCCTCCAACCGTTTGCCCACAGAAAATCATGCAACTTAATCAATAAAGTTTCTAATATTGCTAATAAACCAATATAGCTGATAAAACAACATACTCTCATAACATTTTATAACTATTTTGTGTTTATTTGTCTTTCTCTCAGGGTGAGAGGGGTTTTCGTGGTCCGCCTGGTGTGCAAGGACTTCTGGGGCATCAAGGAAAAGAAGGCCCTTCCGGACCTCCCGGTGACAATGTATGTTGCACACGGCTGCTTAAGCGCACAATTTGAAAGTATATCAGAATAAAAAAATGCAATATATTCTAAGTTGAATATATGCTCTTAGAAGAACACTATAGAGTTTACCAGTATTTCCTCTCCACTAACATCTTAAAGATTTAAAATAATTTTTACTTAAACATTACTTTACTTGAACTTTACTCTTTACTTGAAGGACTGAATTTGAAACATTATTACTTCAAGATTTTTTTGTTGTATAGCCTCTTAAGTAGAACAGTTGATTAATGTTGGTAACATTTTTTAAAAATGTATTTATTACACAGGGAAATATGGGATTTCCAGGCATACCCGGACTTAAAGGTTCTAGGGTACGGAGTGTGTGAGTGTGTTAATATATTTCCTGTGACAGTTGCTGTATGACTGAATACTAGCCAATCTGTCTCTTATTCTCATTCTCTCAATAAGGGAGTTTCAGGGGCACCTGGATACTTTGGCACACCGGGACTCCCGGTAAGTTTTTTTTTAGAGAAAATCTTTGTTATTTTGCTTTTAATAAGTTGCATTGGAGGTTATCAGTGTTATTACTAAACTTAAAACCATAAAAAAAATCTAACTTCTCAAAAAACATTTCTCATTTTCATGTGGTTTTATTAGTTTCATTTAATATATATATATAATATTATATTACATTATAATATATAATATTTAATATGTATAAATATATATATATATATATTTATATAAAGGCTATGTATAATAAAATTGTATTTTCTTTATAAAAACTATGGTATTAATAAAAATATACTATTTTCACAGTCAAATCGAAATTTTGCAAATAAGTCGACTGATAGTCGAATAATATGTTTGGGGGCGGGGCAGAATAAGAGTCGAGTCATTCAACAGTCATAAATAATAAAAATGAACACACAAAGATACAAACGGGGTAATGTTTCCATTTAAATATAGATAACATAAAACGTAATCGAAACCCTAAGAAATCACTTTTTTTTTTACAGTTGTGCTCTCATTATAACGTTATGTTTATGACAATAGTTAAGGTTCTGTGTTTCAGTTTTGAGCTACGCTGAAACATGATAGCAGGATTTTAGTCAGTGAGATTTCATTTATCTTTAATAGAATACACTTCGTTATTTATACAACAAAACGTTAATAATACGAGGTGTCTGTGCGGCTCAGAATTAACTCCATGAACTCCATAAACTCTAAATGTTTGCGTTTTATTATAATATTTTTCTCATTAAAATATTATGCATAATATATAACAGTCCCAGTCATAGTTATTAATATTCTTCATTGTTTTCCCTGCTCTCGCAATGCGCTGAAGAGATAAGGGCTTTACTTCGGTGTAACTCAACCAAATACATCTTATATGAGATAAATAATATACACAATATAAACCAGCTGAAATACCTGAAAAATCCAGTCCTTCACTCAGTTTGAGTCTCGTTAAAGATTTAAATCCCTGACGCCAACATGCACCTCTGTTGGTCACGGATTATGGAAAATGAAACTACCGTAGTTAAATCTATAGGGGTGGTTGGATTTATTCACATAGGTTAAAATATTTATTAAAGCTTCTTTTTTTTCGATTCTTATTTACAACAATAAGATGTATATTAACTTATTGGGAGAAAACCGGTATATTCGACTGAGAGACTGGTGCTGCGTCCGAAATCGCATACTGCAGTAGGTACTACATTTAAAACTGAACGTACTACCCAACCGTTAAAAAGTATGTTCTATATAGTATGAATGGGGGTAGTATGAATGGAATTCGGACGTACTACATCCGCCATAT
>JAUMHR010000069.1:14420822-14432911 GCA_032361145.1 Enteromius fasciolatus
AAAAAATCACATGATTAAAAAATCATAGATCTCTGGAACTTCAGACATTTGAACATTTTGAACTAGACTAGGCCAACATAGTTTGTTCCAAATTTTTACCTCATCTACAGTAGTTTAATATTATCACCATCATTCATTACATAGTTTTACCTCTGTCCTGTTCTTCTTCTTCTTCTTCTCCTATTTTCTTTCTTCCCCTTTTTGACATTATGGTAGATGTTCACTGATAAATTGTAAATCAGGTAACTGATGCATGTGAAAGTGGCTGCTCAAGGAAAGATAGAGCATGCGTTTTTTTCCTCTTTAAGGGGTTCCCTGGAAAAGAGGGCCCGAGAGGGCCTCATGGTCTCCCAGGATGCAATGGAACAAAGGTTGTACACAAGTTGTTTTGTGAATAAATTGTAATTAATTATTTAACCATATGAACGTTCAATGTAATCAATGACTTTCTTCTTTCAGGGTGAGCCTGGTCCCCCAGGCTTTATAGGGCCGATGGGAGCTCCTGGGTGGCAGGTGAGTTAAGTAAGCATATATAGTGTGAATTATATACAGTATATGTATATCTATATGTGTGTGTGTATGCATGCAACAAACAGATCACTGTCAATATGAAAACTTCACATGTAAACTAAACATCAAAGCTCAACATGAGTGGTAAACAAAGACATATATCTTATAAAATGCCATGGAATGATCTCTAACATGCCATAGACATTCTATATTCATATTTTCGTTCAGTAAAGGTTAAAAATGTGGGCATTGTGAGAAATAAAAACACTTTTTTTCCTTTAGACTTGTGTGTGTGTGTGGATTTGAGCCTTATAAGCTGTCAATTTAAACAGCACACTTTTTGTTTTTGTTGTTTTCAGGGGATGCCAGGAACGAAAGGACATAAGGTGTGTTTTATTTTATCAACTTGTGTCCTTTATGTTAATAAGCTTACATACATATTTTTAAAAAACGCAATCATGTCAATGATAAAATGATGACCTTAAAGACCTGTTATTTTTAAGGGAGATAGCTATTACTTGCCACCCTCTAGACAATTGAAAGGACTTCGTGGTTTTCCAGGCAGAGATGGAGATAAAGTAAGAGAATTCAATATGAAAATAAAGTTAAAAATGTGCATTGAACAAGCACTTTATGGCTTATATTATGAATTTGGTTATATATTTTTAAAGTGAGATTTTTAAATGTTTATGGATCTGCAGGGGTCACTTGGGTTGCCAGGGTTACCAGGATCATTTGGACCAGAAGGACCTAGAGGTTCTTCAGTAAGTCAATGTTTTTATATCTCATTTGTGATTAAGATTTTGATTATGTTATTGCCATATTGATTTAAATGTTTAATGCTTCTAGGGAAAAACCGGCATACCTGGACCACAAGGAGAGAAGGTTTTTATTGATTTGCTAATGGTAACATGTCAGGTCAGTGTAATGTGTAAATACAACATTGTTTATTACATATAGGGTCTAGAGGGTCGAAGCATGGTTGTACCTGGACCCATAGGTCAAAAGGTCAGTATTAGCAACTTTTGAGTTTTTGCTTTCTCTTACAAAACATTTATATGACCTACAGAAAATTAATGCACAAAGTAATCTTTCAAAGTGTCTTTAAACTGATTTTATGAACATTACTGGGACTCGGCTATAGGGGCAGAAAGGACCACATGGTATACCTGGACAAAAAGGTGTGAAGTTATTTGCATCAGGACCAAAGGAGCCCAAGGTAACATGCTCCTTACTTAAAAGTCATGCATTGCCATTTTATGTGTTTTTGACCAGTATATACTGTTGTACACTGTAATCCAAATCCAATGAATTTTATAAAAAGTCACCCTCTTTCTGGTTTCAGGGTGACACTGGAGATCCTGGAGACATTGGATGTCCTGGTCCACCTGTTAGTTGACAAACCCAATAGTTTTGGTGTTGTTGTTACTGTTGTTTAAATTGTTTAATTGGGATTGCTTTAAATGATGTGCAACTTCTGTATTCTGCAGGGTTTTCGTGGTCGTCCTGGTCTTAAGGGGAAGAAAGGGGAAATTGGGGAGCCTGGGGGTCCGGTAAGTAATTAAATAAGGAGACACAGAAAAAGAGAACGACTCAAGTTCTCCCTGTTTGTACTTACAGTAAATCTATTTACGTTAAGTTCTAATGTTTAGCATAAAAACATTTAAATCTTATCTGTCTATTTTAATGATTGTACTGTTGTTTTAAAAACTGTGTATGTACATGTATGATTTTCAGGGTAAACCCGGAAAGGAAGGGCTGACAGGAGAGTATGGCCCTCAGGTGAGCAAAAAAACCCATCATATTTAACCATCATGCTCTTTAAATGGTGAAGGGTAAAAGGGTATTTAGCTGCAATGCAAATTTAATGACAATGAGGTTTGTCTTTTGTCCTCCCAGGGAATACCTGGAGAGCGAGGAAATCGAGGAGCTACTGGAATAGCAGGAAAAGAGGTATCTCTCTGTCCATCTGTTGTTCAGTCATGTGCTATATGTACAGCGCTGTCTCACTTCGCCTAAAAGTCTTGCCTTTTTATGTGCAATTGGATAGCACCCTCTTGTGGATGCTTTTTTCGAACGTAATCTCAATATTCATATATCAGTTGTTATACTGCTATACTTGAATTCATTTATCTGTTTCTTTGTGTCTTTGTATCTTCAGGGTCCAAAGGGTGACCGTGGTCCCACTGGTAAACCTGGAACGGTAGCGATACATTCACTTATTAAAGTCATACAATCTCCAAATGTTCAATCACACAGCCCAAAGGCTACACTTTTTATTCTATGCATTAGCTGACGAAATAATAACAAAATATGGCTATATATTTTTAATGGTGAATGTATATTTTTGTAAATTACTGATGAAGTGTTATTAAAATTTGTTCTGTATTTTAGTTCTCTGTACAGGATATAGCGATCAAAGGTCAAAAAGGTTTTTGTGGGCCTCCTGGACCTCCTGGTCTACGAGGTAGTGAAGGTAGTGAAAACTCCTGGCTGTACAATATTCACTCACAAACCATGGCTTTGTTGTTACAGTAAAATCCCTCACCTTTTGGCAAAATTCGCCGTTTTGAAGGCAAAACGGGTGACCCACGTTAATCGTGTAGATCCGATTAGAAATAATTTTTAAGGAGGGGGGCCGGTGACTTGGAAGAGTCAGTCTTGGATGGTATTTGTTGATTAATTAATACTTAATATAAAGTGGATTTGAGCCATTTCAAATCATGAAAGCTGAGCGTCCCTCGTTCGTAGACCGTGCAAACCATCCACTGACATCCAGGGCGTCATTTCTTCCTGCGGGACAATCAGCATGGGAAAAGACGACAGGGTAAATATCCACAATTTAATTTTGTGGTGTTTATGTGTCACCAAAGGCTTAGGGGCCGTTCATATGCAGCGCGTTTTGCCCGTGCAGTTTAAAGTCCATAGCAGAAATGTTTTTGTAACAGAAGCAAGAGCGACCAAGCGCGTTAAAATAGGTGGAGGATGCGGAGCGCGTTTTCCACACATTTTAGACACTTCATTTGATCGTATCCTTAAGAGAGTAAGTTACATTTAATGCTAAAGTATCGTTAACATAACGTTAAATATCGTTTTATTTAAGGGATGCACATATGTCTTTATGCAAATGTCAATACAGTATTTTTTTCAGAACCTGTGCTTGGCTTATTATTCCATTCAACTTATTTGGCCACTGTAAAATTGTCAAAGGGAAGCTTTTATCAAATGTTTTTTTTTCTGGCATGCTCTGTTTGCAACAGCAAATGGCATTTGTAGTTGATGGTATATTTTTCAATAATGGTAGAAAACACTTATTAGGTTGATTTCTTTGCCCAAAAAACAAACAAAAAAACATCAATCAGTTTTCATGATGGAAGAATAAACAAGTTAAGTTACAGCATGTCCCCTAATGAGGCCGTAATATTTATCCTGTGGGAGTCCCCCCACCTCCCGGCCCCAATCAGAGGCCACATCACCTTTTTCACCCCTGCTTCATTTTCATACTGCCTGATTTATATACACACATAATAAATACTTTAAACACAGTACACAAACATAGATGTAAACAAAAAAGTGGTACTTACTAATGTTTTTAATCATATAAACTCAGCATTGTAAAACACTTCTTTCAAAATAATTAAAAAAATAATAAAAAATCGTTATCATTGATTTCTCTTTTCTAAAGGTTTCGTTGGAAATCCTGGATATTTAGGCCCTCCAGGTAAATTATGTATCTGAGTTTATTCTTGTATTTTGTTTCATGCATGCAAATACATACATAAACAGAAAAACAAATACTCAATCTTCACTCAAATATGTCAGGGGCCAGCATACCAGGACCTACTGGTAAACCAGGTCCCCCAGGGTTTAGAGGTGCAAAAGGGGAAAGAGGAGATCCTGCTTCTTACAGCACAGGACCCAAAGGACAAGATGGCCCACCAGGGGAACAAGGACCCCCTGGAGACCCTGGACCTCCAGGAATTCAAAGTAACTCTCCTTTGTTAAAGTTTTTTGCACGTTTCAGTAAACAAGCAGGATAAGCACATGAAAAGGTACAGAAAGTCACCTTAGTATAGCAGTTATGTGGATTATATCACTGTTTGTGCCTCTCCTGCATTCACAGAAGTCAACGCCCGTCAGGGACCAAAAGGGTTTAAGGGTGAGAGAGGCTCAACAGGCCCTCGGGGTCTGCATGGAGATCCTGGCACACAAGGTATGTTTCACTTATGTCATGGCGTATGTTAATGTTCCAGGTTAAATGGTTAAATTAAGCTCAAGTTAAGCTTTATGTATTACCATTCGAATATTTTGATTAATCTTTTGTAAGTTCCTTTCCTATAGAGATTATTTTCTATGGCAATCAGCATCATGCCACAAATCTTACCCATATAGCTGGATCCAGATCATCCCCCTAAATAAAGTCTTTATTACCTAAATGCAAACAACAATAAAAACATGCTACACACACACGCTTAATACTGTTTCTGACGTTTTGATATAGGCGAGCAAGGAGAACTTTGCAAGCTGTGTGCTGCTTCTTTTCCTGAACCTGGACCTCCAGGACGTTGTGGAAATTCAGGCGACCCCGGAGTGCCAGGTGACCTCATTATTAGTATGGCCAGAACACCTTAGCAACTGAACAGATTTTAAAATGCTAGGCATCATAGGCATCATACACTTTCTGATTTTGTATAGTTGCAGAGAAAAAAACAACTAAATGACTGATGCTCACACACTATTTTCAATAACAGACAAAAACAAATTCATTGTGCAGGTACTGAAGGACGTCCAGGCAGTAAAGGAAGCCAGGGATTCAAAGGTCTAGATGGTCCACCTGGTCCCCCGGTCAGTTTACCTGCATACTGTCCACTCCAATTATGCAGTTGGTATTTGAAAAAAATGCCTTCACATTCTCAAGAACAGTTGAATATTATGAGAATTAACATGTTTTCAAAGGGTTACTTAGGTCTTCCAGGGTATCCAGGGCCACCAGGTACCAAAGGAGACCAGGAGATGATGCATTTGCTTGGGGAGAAAGGACAGATAGGAAACCATGGTGCAGAAGGACCACTGGGGATAAAAGGGCAAGACGGCAGGCCAGGTACTCCTGGCTTCAAAGGACCACCAGGAGCAAAAGGAAATCCAGTTAGTACTTAGTAACCACAACCTTTGAGAAAACTTCAAGAAAGCTTAAATTTGTGTAGCCAACTTTAAAGCAGCAAGTTTTGATGTTGACAGCATTAGAAACTTATTTCATGACTTATCTTCCAGAGTCCTCTAGGTCCTAAGGGCAACCAAGGAACTGAAGGAATTATTGGGGAGCCTGGCTGCCGAGGTCCAATGGGTAGCCAAGGGTCAATGGGTGTTGGACGACCAGGGGTACCTGGAGAGAAAGGATGTATGGGAATAGCTGGCCGGCAAGGATATCCTGGAGAACCAGGTATGAAACAAAATGTTATACCAGATTTTAACCGTAGAAATTAAGAATAGAGTGATCGACAGTCTAAAGCTGATAGCAAGCTTCATCTAAATGTCATTTAACTAGAAAAGAAGGCTCTGATATTACAGTTGCATCCCACAGGTGAGAAAGGATCTCCAGGGCCAGTGCAAAGGACACCAGGAGACCCAGGTGAGCCTGGACAGACTGGTCCACCTGGTCAACAAGGACCTCCGGGTAAGTAGAGGGGCTAAAAGTCTCGGCAGATGATAAGTGGGTTGAGAACAGGATATAATATAGATAACAACTGGTTTAATGTGTTGGTTTTTAGGTAATGATGGATTTGGAGGACTTCAAGGATTAGCAGGATTCAGTGGGTTAAAAGGAGAGAAAGGACCATCGATGCCAGGAGCTCCTGGATTTACTGGTCCCAAAGGTGGGTAATGTAGACCAACGCTATAAGCATTCATTATTTCTGATAAATCTAAAATATGCATTCACTGGTCACTTCAAATTAGATGTTAAATCATGGTTCTGCATGGTTTTTGTCTTTGTTGTAGATTGGTGGCGTTAAATGACAGCACTCCTACTCTATGATTTCAATTTCTTTTACTGTTGCAGGTGATAAGGGTGTGAAAGGTAAACAAGGTCCATCTGGTTATGGAAGTGTAGGCCGTCCTGGACCCCCAGGACCACCAGGAAATCCAGGTCCAAAGGTCAGGGCGGTGATACCCATAGTTTTTATAACAAGCTATGCATAAATGTGCATGCATAAATGAGTTTTGAGAGCTATGGAAGAAATGGTCAATGAATAGGCTTTGATGCTTACGTTTTGGCCTGTTCTCTATAGAAGCTTCAGAAGACTTGGAATATAGTGGCAAATTATATGGGTCACTTTAATTGAGTTTTATATAGTATTTTTGTATTTTTTTATCTATTTTATAGCTTTATAGCTCTACAGTACCTAGATCAAAAAAAGAGTAAAGTTAATTTCCACCTGCAGGGTGAAATAACATTTGGCTCCCCGGGGCCCAAGGGTCGGCAGGGCTTGCCAGGAGATGAAGGGAGCCTCGGGCAACCAGGAATTTCTGGCCCCCCTGGATTATCAGGATGTTCAGGTCAAAGAGGACGAGATGGACCAACAGGAGAATGTGGTTGGTGGATTCCATGCCAATGCACCTAATTTCTTAAGCACAGTCCTTCCCTAAAGAATAAGCAATATACACAACAAAAGTGTACAACCAATCTGTTTCTTTCTCTGTGCATCTGTTTATTAGTCTGACTCTTACCTGAAACTGTGCACACAGGTGTGCGGGGTCTTGATGGTTTGCCTGGAGTGGCTGGTGTTCCTGGATGCTGTACACCAGGAGCCAAAGGTGATGAAGGGCCTTTAGGCATTAGAGGGCTAGATGGACCCAATGGTAAGTAAATTGCACATTTAATGGCAAAAGCTATCGTCACTATAACCATGGTGTTGATATGTGGGTGCTAAGGTGTTTTAAGTGCTTGTCTTGCTTATAGCAGGATGGGTTGTATGCAAAATGACTAACTTAGGGCTAATTAATTAAAATACTTCAGGGCTACCAGGGCAGAAGGGGCCACAGGGTGAACCTGGACCACCTGGACAGGGTGTACCTGGTGTAACAGGCGAAACAGGAATAGCTGGAAAAATCGGAGACGCTGGTTCGATTGGTATCCGGGGACAAAAAGGGTGTCAAGGACAGAATGGTTCACCAGGCTTTACAGGTAATTGACATCCAATTTTTTTTACTTGGAGGTTGGTCTAACACTTAATTAATAGAGATACTATTTTCTAAAACACAGAAATCAGTTGAAGCAGGTTTTCCTCAACAAGCTTAGTGTCCCCTTTGTTTTTCCTTCAGGTACACGAGGAGATCAAGGAATTCCTGGATTTATTGGTCCACCTGGAGTAGATGGAAATCCTGGACCACTGGGATTCCAGGGACCCAAAGGTTCAAACATATATGTACAAATTCAACATTGGTATTTGTTTAAGGTGCTTTTTAAGATGGCTTGAGTAAACTGAAATCCAACTTAAACTTCTTATTCTTCTGAGACTAAAATGACCAAACGCTACTCCTCCTAGAACTTTAACACTAAAAAGCTCCAAACGCAGCCCAGCTCTTCAGACTGATGTTGCGGAGTGTGCTATATCTTTTGAGACTGATCTAACTTACAGTTAAAAAAATCATAAAAATCCCACAGACATGAAATGTTCAGATTAGCCAAGACTATTCAGACTCCAACTGTCAAAATTCAAAGTTACAGAATCCTGTGAGACAATCACGCTTCCCTTCTGTGTTCTATTTCTAACCCATTCAAGCTCATTCAAACTCATCTATTACTCGTCTATCTTTTTTCTTATGCATCCATCAAACTTTACTTTTTTAAAAACTACTTAAAACTATTTTAGACTGAATACGTCAACATTTTTTTTTTAACTATTTAAAACATTCTGGTGATGCTTTCTCAAGCCAACTTAAAGTCTCTACAAATTTTTTTGTCTAGTTTATATTGCCGTAATTGGTCATATTATATTGATCTCTCTTTAGGTTCAATGGGAAGGAATGGACTACCAGGTGATGTAGGAAAACACGGGAATCCAGGAGACCGTGGGGCCTGTGGTCTCAAGGGACTAGCATCAGATTTTATAAATCCAGGGGATCCTGGTGACCTTGGCTTACCAGGTGACCCTTTCAACACCTCGTTTACACCTGAATATGCAAGCCGTTATGTTCCTCATTACCATTTTTTGTAATCCCAACCCAGATGATGGAACTGCAAAACTTTGCAGACATTAAATGCAACATCTTTTATGTGTTTTAGGTCTTCTTGGTCTACCTGGCACTAAAGGGGAATTAGGACTCCCAGGCAATCATGGACAATGTGGGAAGAATGGCGTTCCAGGCAGACCTGGTCCACCAGGTGCAGATGCTGAAATTCAAAACTTTGCTGTCCTCGTTAGAACATATTATAAACATTCTGTTTTTCAGGCCCTCCTGGTGACGCTGGCCAGAATGGACTTCCTGGAAATCGAGGTCCTGATGGATACTTTGGGGATCCAGGAGTTATGGGGTTTCCAGGAAAGTTCATACACACCCAAAAATCTAAACTTTGTCTCAACATCATGATACTTCAGATGTCAGTCATTTCACATCTGCAAATGTTTTCCACTTGCAGGAGTGAAAGGCTCCAAAGGTGTACCTGGTGTTCGTGGGGAGACTGGGACTCCTGGTGTCCCAGGACCAAATGGACCAAAGGGGGTCAAAGGTGAACCCAGCCCCTGTGCGCTAGGACTTCGAGGACAACCTGGTGAAAAAGTATCTATTTTCTATCTTGTTGTTTCAAACGTAGTGTGTTACCTTGCTGACATCATAGGTACTTTGCTTAAGCCCCTCTTCCACTCTCTTGATTTCGTTCTCTTATTCCAACAGGGTGAGCCAGGCTATCCAGGACGTAAAGGGGAAAAGGGTAACAAGGGTATACCTGGAGCAAGCGGGCCCACAGGTTTATCAGGGGCTCCTGGTGAAAGAGGCCAAACTGGAGTACCAGGGGTTCCAGGTATTTAATAATCAGAAAAGCATCATTATCCCATCACTTTCTCACAGGCACATGAAAACATGATCCTATTATCCAATGTCTAATTGTCAGGACCCCCTGGAGCTCCAGGTGATGAAGGTTCAAGTGGGTTTCAAGGTCCACCTGGATGTGAAGGGCCCTGTGGTCCACCAGGTACAATCCCATTCTTGAATTATAAATGTAATGTAACAATAATACTGTATTCTACAGTTGTAAATGAAATGTAATAATTCACTGGTGCATTGTTTTTTCCAGTGATGTTCTCTGTTGTTTCTTAAGGTGTTCCTGGTCCAGCTGGAGATCCTGGGTCTCCAGGACTTCGTGGAGACCAAGGCAAGGATGGCTTTCCCGGACCAGCAGGGGGTAAAGGAGACAGAGGGTGTAAGATGTCACGCATACACACGCATATGCTCATATGAAGGGATGTTCTTATTCTTATTAAACATTTTTTTTAGTCCCAGGAATTGGAAATCCTGGCCCATCTGGTATTAAGGGTCAGAAAGGTAAGTAAAAGAACAGCCACTCTTCTAATATACAGATCTTAATCTCTTAGCCGTGTTTACAATATGTGTGAATGTTTAATTTCAGGTAATAAAGGCTGTTCTGGACTCCCTGGGCCATTTGGACCACCAGGACGATATGGTCCAGCTGGAGATATAGGTCCTCAGGGCCAACTTGGGGAAATGGGGCCACGCGGGTGTCCAGGTCCACCTGGTGCCTGTATCAATGGTCCAAAAGGGGAGCAAGGACCTAATGGATCACCTGGCCTTCAAGGTGATTAGCTGTATTATACTTTTGGTTAGCATTTTTTTAAAACCTTCTATACTTGCTACAGACATGAATGATACCTTAAATTCTGAGGTCTGTTTAGTAGAGGTGTGCCATTACTTTTCTAAGTGGTCCAATAAAGAAATGTAGAAAATCATATAGATTTGATATTTTGAGCAACATCTACTATTGTTTACTTTCAACCTGCCATTAATTACTCTGGTCTTCTGGTTTGTTTCTGTGTGTATTTTTGAATATAGGACTCAAAGGACCAAGTGGGCCTGCTGGCGAACCAGGTCCAGGCATAAAGGGAGATAAAGGCAACATCGGGCCCCAGGGTCTTGTGGGATTACCTGGCTGTGTTGGTGATTATGGAGTTCCAGGGTTGCAAGTAAGTGGACAAAAAAGGAGATATCTGCACACTTAACTTGGAGACTGTACTGTAGACTTTCACAAAGGCCATGTTCACAGAGCAGCAGAATACAGTTGTCAGTCCTGTATTTTCACACAGCAGCTTACAGTTGTGTTTAGAATTCTGTCTGTATAAACGTGCAACGGGAGTCAAGCCCGTATTCCTTACCAGTAACCATAGCGACAGAGACCAAAGCAATATCAAAGATTACAACGTCCATAAAACTAAAGTTTTATCTATTTCTGACACGAAAAGTGTCCAATCAAGCCACAGGTTGTTTGGCCAAACCTTCATATATTTCTTATATTGATTTCTCCATCAATATAAGTTACTCATCCTTGAGTAGTTCCAAATCTGTATGAATTTCTTTGTTCTGCTGAACCCAATGGAAGATATTTTGAAGAAAGTTTGTAACCAGGCTGTTTTGGCTTACGTTGACTTCCATAGTATTTTTTTTTTCCAATTTTCTTTGCAAAATATCTTTGTGTTCGGCAGAACAAAGAAATTCATACAGGTTTGAAACTACTCATGGGTGAGTAAATGATGACAGAATTTACTAGTTATTTGCTTTTGCAAATTTTTATATTTATATAATTTAGTTTTTAATATGTAATTGTAGTTTTTTTACAGTATGTATTCAATATGCATACAGTATGTATTTTCTTTTTTAAATTTTAGTTTTAGTAATTTTAGTACTTTATTTCTAATTGTTTTTCATATATTGTTTATTTTCAATTACCAAAAACAATTTCTAATAATTTTAAATAGTTAAAATAGTTGACGTTAAGAATAACTGAAGAATGAGTCATATAGAATTTGTTGATCTGGTCATGAGAACTTGTTGTTTCCAGGGTAAAAATGGAGAGCCTGGTTTCAAGGGTCTGAAAGGAAATTTGGGGCCATCGGGCTCTACTGGACCACCTGGTGAGAAGCCTGAATAAAATCTGAATTTAATTAAAAGAAAGAAATCTTCAATTAATGAAACAGACTAGTAAATAAATATGCATTTTAAATTACTTTTGTTTCGCTATAACTTTATTATAGGTCAAAAAGGACAATATGGTCCAATTGGGCCTCCTGGATTAAAAGGTCTCAAAGGAACTCCTGGAACTAAAGGTGAGCTTTTATATACAGTGGGTACGGAAAGTATTCAGACCCCCTTATTTTTCACTCTTTTGTTATATTGCAGCCATTTGCTAAAAATAATTTAAGTTAATTTTTTCCTCATGAATTTTTGCAGATTTATTAAAAAAGAAAAACTGAAATATTAAATGGTCCTAAATATTCAGACCCTTTTCTGTGACACTCATATATTTAACTCAGGTGCTGTTCATTTCTTCTGATCATCCTTGAGATGGTTCT
>JAUMHR010000069.1:14439223-14451743 GCA_032361145.1 Enteromius fasciolatus
ATTAGCACACCTGATTCTGATCATTTGAATGGGTGAGCGAAAACTTTTGGTAATATAGTGTATATATATATATATTTGTACTGTATGTGTTATTATAAATAAATATTAAGGATGTAACAGGACATATTTGTAAATCCAAAGCTTTACTTAAAAATAACTGTTGTTTTAAGTTAAATTAAAACTCTGATTTTCCCCTAGGATAAGACGTTATACTTTAAATTGATACACTTTAATTTTGATAACACCAAAAAAAAAGAATGTGTGCTATAAAAGCACACTCTCAGAAATAAAGGTACAAAAGCTGACCCTGGGAAGGGACCTTTTTAAAAGGTACACTTTTGTACCTATTAGGTTCAAAAATGTACACTGGTACTAATATGTACCTTTAAGGTACCAAAATGGACCCTTTGGGTCAGGGGTGGGGAACGTTGATCCTGGAGAAACATACCTAACTGCATCCTGAAGACCTTGATTAGCTGGCACAGGTGTGTTTGATTAAGGTTGGAGCAAAACTCTCTATAAACTAAAATCATCATAAACCTTCTGCCCTACTGATACATGTGTGCGTCAAATGTTTAATATATGAATTCTACATTTTATGTAATCTTGTGTTTAATAATTTGTTTGCTTTTCCTAAGTCATGACTGCTTAAGGCTGACCACAAGATGTCAGGCCAGAGTCTTTTTTAAATACCCAATGCAAACGTGTTTTTTTTTTTTGCCATTTAGAGTTTGGCTCTGAAAATTCTTTAGCATCATCTGTTTATTATATTCACTCTTTTTTGAAGTTGTGACCTCATAGCAAATTCAGAAAGCCTAAAAGTGAATGTGACCGCACATTCAAAACACTTTTTCTAACTAATTGCTACAACCTGGGACTTAAAGTCAGAAATATAAATAAATTAACAATTTTGGAAGACTGTCTACCACCATCGTATTCTTCTAATAATTATGATATGGCATTACTGGGAAAACCTTTGGGATCTTTATTTTCACGACTGCAGATTGTTGCTAGTGGCCCATATTCCTCTACATAATATTTGGGTTTGAGGAGATTAAAAACCATATAAGCAAAAGTGACACTCTTTTCAGTAGAATACATATTATTACACTAAGTACATTTGGGTTTGTTTTCTAATCCATATCACAGCTGCCACTATATCTTTAATCAATGCTTTGAAGCTTAATTCAGAATTCACTAATAATTAAATTCATTCATTTATCTCTACAGTGCGAATGGAAGATGTTCCCAACAGCACAAATGCTTGTACTTCCTGAGTTAACACTTCAAGAAACGCGCATTAAACTCTTCACTCAGAATCAATTAAGTTTGTAAAGGCTTTTATTCTTCGCTTCTGCTGTGGCGTGTGTGCTTCAGAGCGATGGAGACGCACACCCAGGCATTTCTCTGTTGTATTTGTTTTAGATTAGCTGAACAAACCCGAATCCATTCAGACTAATGCTTTTATTGTAGCCCCCATTGTCAAGTCGCAATTCGTTCATTTGCGTTATCTAAATGAGAGTGTTTCCCATTAGTGTGGCACCAGAAGAATCTTAATGCTTTATGACATCACAATCCACTATCACCCGGCAACCGGGCAGCTGTCAGTCAATCGTACGAGTGGAAGGAGAGTTTAAAAAGAGCGCTTGGGATTTCTGAGGGTCCAGAACCAGAACCACAGCTACAAAGAGACACTCCGTGAGCGGAAGACAGAGCTTTGAGATGAGACTGTGTGAGCTGCAGTGTTATATGGCCCTCTTGGGTTTGTCCCTCATGCTATGTGGTCGCAGTGCAAATTCACAGCTAGAACCGGACCTGGACCTCCGCCATCGCAGACTTATGCAGAGAGCAAGAGCGATTGGACAGGCAACACAGGTGAGTCTCAAATGAACATTAACATGAAATCTGGGGCCCGTATTTATCAGCTAGCATCTGGTTTTCCGTTGTCTGCATGTTTAAGCCTGCCATGCATCGCAAACTCACATTCAACTAACTATATTAGATAGTTCCTTCAAAGTGTGTCATTTACTCATCTACTTTTCACTAAAATAAGGTACAGACTGAATTTCTAAAGCGAAACACAAAAGAAGCATGTCATTGTTTTTTGTCCATGTGTTAAAGTCAATGGAGTCCAAAAAAACCCCATTGATTTCAATGTATGATTCTGTTTGTGTTCTGCAAAAGAAACAATGTTATAACGATTTTAAAAATGGGGAATAATGGCAATTTCGGCCCATTTTTGGAAGAACTATCCTTTATAGAGCAACTAAACCTATATTTCAGTTTGTTTAATGCTCTAGTTCATTCTGCTTAATAGACGTTTAAATTGGAAATGAATACAATCCTGAACTAATACTATAGGAAGACATCATTACTTTCAGTCCCTCTCTCTCGCTCACTTGCGTAGCCTACGCACATTTCTAAATCACCCTGTGTTTTTCTCATTTACGTCTTAGCAAGTAAATGCATTATCTTTTACTATACAGGAACTCCGAGTTAATGAAATGTATTTAGTTCTAATGAAAGCCCACATTGCCCTATAAATACAAAATGGCTTTTCTCGTTTAGCCTCAGTTACCTCATGTATACCTTGATTTAAATGAATGCGCACCGTTAGCTTTACTAGGTGTTTATTTTCCCAATAAAACGGGGGAACTAGATTGAGATGCTGATCCCATCTTTTGTGTTTTAACATTTCTCTCAGGACTGGACTAAGAAAGATCTGGAGGAGTTCCTTTCCCTGCTTTCCATGCCTGAAATGGAGATGCGCGGGACTGACATTTCAACGGCAGGTCAAAACGAGGACCTGCGGGTGGAGATAGAACGTTCGGCGGAAAGCTCAAACCACCTGCCCGCTCGGGAACGCAAGGCAGGATGCAAAAACTTCTACTGGAAGGGCTTCACTTCCTGCTGAGGCCCTCACTTGAAATCGCCAATTAACACCTACTCTAAGCTAACTGCTGGTCAAACCACAAGTTAATTGGTTCTGTCAGTCAATTGATGGATTGTAAGTTAATATAACTTCTAAATAAAGAATAAAATTATAAGAGCTTTTTGTTGTGAATGACATGGTGTGTATAGCCTACATTTAGAATGCTATTCTTTGGACTACAGTACATTTGTAAGGCAACATTAGCATTAATGATATGTGTGTGTTTGTTTACATGATGTCACAATGGTGATTAGCGGTAATTAACAAGAATTAGGGATCATTCCGTTCTATTAAACATGGTGAGAGGCACGACACACCAATATGATTAAGAATGACAAAGTAGAGAGAGCGACGAAAAAACATTCTGTTCTGAATTCACCTTTCCACCATTAAAGTCACATGTCCTCTTTAGACGAGCACGCATGACTGACTGAACATCTATGAAGAGAACAAATAGCCTAACTCTCGCGCACGCACACTTCAGTTTGATGTGTTCTTCATTAGCTTGTCATTGGCAAAACAGACACTGTATGGCAAGCCATTTCAACATTTAATCTATAAACCGCACTAGTATCTATTTCCATATTACTAGTACTTATTTTTAGACACTAATATCTTTTCCATTAAGTACTACTGCTTATGTGCAGTGTGTAATATTTAGGATAATTTATTGGCAGAAATGCAATATAACATACAAAACTATGTTTTCAGGTGTGTAAAGACCTTACATAATAAGCCGTTATGATTTTATAACCTTAGAACGAGCAATTTACATACACTTCTGGGCCCCTCACATGGAAGTCTCCATTTAGTGCTGCCATGTTTCTATAGTAGCCCTAAAGGGACAAACTTCTACAGAGCGTGTTTCGTCAGTACATTGTTCTACTTCTTTCTTGGTGTTTTAGGAGGCCGCTCGTGTCGTCACCACGTTGAAATGCGCACAAAGAAGACGTAGTAGTCGTAGTATTAGCAAGCTAGTCAGCAATGTTTTTCTGGTGGAAGTAAGAGGACATCAAATATAAGTACTAGTCAAAACTGAATAGCTGATATCTCAATGACAGATCTACATAGAAGTCAATGGCAGTTTTTTTATTTTTCACTAGTAAGAATATAATAGCTACTAGTCACTATTGAAATAAGTACTAGTATCTACTGAATAAATACTAGTATCTAATAAATAAGTACAATAAGACAATAATAAGACAAAGAATCAAATCAGAATCTTGGAAGTTGCACAGAATTGCTGTTTTACGCTGTTTTATTGACAATCTCCTTCTTGAGTTGTGATTCTCAATAGTATTCTTTTGTCTGTTGGATCTGCTTGCAAGAGGTAGGCAACAGGGTGCCATTTATGACTTCCTTTTGTCTTGAGGCCTCTTTGTGGAATTCGGCTCCTCCTGTTTCAATGTTACGATCGAATATTAAATGTCTGATTTCTAATGAATAAGTACTAGTGACTTCACAAAAGCAATAGTAGCTAAATAATAAGCACAAGTACTTAATGGAAAATGTACTATAATCTAAAAAATAAGTACTAGTAACATGAAAATGCGCTTTGTAGATGAAATGTTTAAACGGCTTGCCATAGACACTGCTCCATGACTCCAGTCCTGTCCCTTGAGGCTCGCGCATGGACGCACAGACAGGGTGGAAAAGGCTGTTAGTCAGTTGTAATTGTTATTTAATTATGGTCCTGAAAGCACCGCAAATATTTCGACACATCTGGACTGTTTGATTAGCAAGTCTGAGAAGAGACTTCGTCAACCATTATGAACGGCTCTCTGCTGCTGTGTTTACCGAGTACACACATTTCTGTCTCTTTCTGTGTGTGTGTGTATGGAGAGAGGTTTAGGCTACACATCATTCTTTTACCTAGAGAAAAGGACAAGCTTGCATTAGAATAATCAAACGGTATGTAGGCCTATATAAACGTGTTTGACCTTTTCTGTAGCTTTTTACTTGTTCGAGCTATTGTAAAAAGCTCAAATAAAAAAATGTAAATAAAAATGAGTGCAAAAGTAAAATCTTAATAAAGTGACAAACTGTGGTGAGATGATTTGCAATCGAATGTCAAAAGATTCAAAATATATTTTTTTATATTTCAAGACATAACTGCTTCTTAGTTATAGTTTTTTTTTTGTGACACACATTTTCCATGTTATTCCCTTATAATTCCCCTCATCCAGCTAAAACAAAACACAAATATCCCACAATCCCTCTGTTACAAGGACAACAATAGGTCTAATGCATAAATTGAGTGTATCTTCTCTGTCCACACAGCTCTAGCAAAGCCAGTGACGTGTCATGCTCTCCAAACAAAAGACTCATTACTGTCTTTCACGATCCCCTCAGCGTGCAAGAATAAGTGAGGGAAAACTGGCACACAGCCAAAGTTATTTCAATTCATTGCAGTGCAGCTTATACATGGTATTTTGTTACTTAACTATTCTTTATTTCAGTCTGGTCAGATGGAGATACACCGGCCACTGTGTCTGCAGCTGTCAATCAAACTAATTAGTCATGCCACATTAAATATAATGAGTCATCATGTCAGCTGGTCGATTTCTCTTTATCAGCTCTCACTGCCTGCCTACAACCAACTGTTATTTCTCATGGAGACATATTTGATTTTGTTCATGTTTAGTACAAATATTTGCACATGCTGCCAAACTGCTGATACAAAAGTAAGATTGGCATTTAAAGAAATACTTTATACTATAACCTGACTTTAATTTTAATTTAATTTTTTAATTAGATTGTGTTTTATATGCGTGGTCTTAACGGAATCATTAGTCTGTGAACGACGCAGGCAATCATCAAAGAATTATTCAAACAACACAAATCACAATCGTTCATCCATTTGAGCATCCACAGCACGGCTTCCTAAACACAGTGGTGTGTGCGTTTGAGTTTTTAATGCGTGCTGTGAGAAGACCAGCATGCTGTCTGCACACACTAAGCTGGTCCATTAGCCTTTGAGGCCTTAAACACTCCCTACAATTCATCCCATTAAACTCCATTTAACATTCTTCCCACAGCTAGGCCACCTATCAAGATCTCTCTAGCATGTGTGTGTTGGTTTCATATGCTCTGATGCTGATGGAAGATGACTGAACTGATGACAGACAGTGACTTGGTCAGAGGTCTATTACATCACACCCTGGCAACTAATACTGAGAATACACACGACTGAACAGTGCACACAAACAAACAGATTCTCTGTAAAAACTCGGCCAACAATTTGATCAACATTTTCTGGTCGGTTAAATGATTTCAAATTAATCAATTTGATTAATAAATCTTTTTTATCCCCATAGATAACGCTGTTAAACGATTAATTGTGATTAATTGCATCCAAAACGGGGTGGGGGCGTGGGGGGTCTCGCTCAAGAAGTAGTTCAGTGTAGAACCGCCACTGATAATAATTATATTCGGTGGGCTACATACTACGTAAACAAAAACCTTTATTTTGGATGCAATCAATCGTGGTTAATGGTTTGACACCACTAATACATTATGACTCAATTCAATTTAATTATTTGTCAGTTTGTGAATCAATTCACACAGTTCATTAGAGTCATATGCTTGAGAATCAGAATCATGTGTAGCATTGCAGTTAGCGGGATAACTAATAAAAAAATTAGTTTTTTAATCGTTATTCCTGGGTACACAATCTTTTATTACATCACATTCAACACTGACTGTGAGCTCATATTCTCAACTTAGATATAATACGATTTATTGGCGTGACGGTAAAGTTACAGTTGCGTGTTTTATCGGAAGAGACCTTCAATTATGCATCTTTTTTGAAAGTTTTCTACCGCAGTAAAGTTCTAATAAGGTCCTGTATCTACTAAGAAAGTGTTCAGAGCAAGGCAGTGAAAAGCGCCGCCTTCAAGTCATTTTACACCGACATTAAATTAACTTCATTACCGGCACACTGCACCATCAGCAGGAAAAGAACATTAGAGAAATGAGCCAGCACAAATATGTCCACTTCTGCCTCCAAATCCTCATTTAAACTCGCTTAAATTCTACCTCCTCAGTGACTCGTATAGAAAATTACTGTAGGATATACCCAAGCCAGACTGTACACTCAGCTGCCTCGGCTGTAGCAATATTTTTTCCTCCATCATTAAAACACTTTGGAGGACTCCTTTATTGTGTTGCGGTGTTTCTGTAGAAAAATTGGGTCATTTGAGGGTAGGGATGGTTCGGTACCCTTCGGTAGTTCACCAATAAATGAAAATTCGCAAAAAATGTACTCACCCTGAGGCTATTCCAGATCTAGATGAGTTTGTTTCTTCATTGTTATGGATTAATAGACTCGTTATTTGGCCAGAAGTAGCTGTTTAAAATTAAAACACCTTAATGATGGATTGTTTCTGATAGGCCCTTTTTCCACTAACAAGATGTTAATAAATGGATTGGAATAATTTTGTTTCCTTGTGGATTATTGTAATGTTTTTTTATTAGCTGTTTAGACGTTCATTTTCATGGCACCCATTCACTGCAAAGGATTTATAAGGGATGTGATGCTAAACTTAGAAATAAATTAACCTACGTTTTGCATGGCCTTGAGTGAGACTCTTTTACACACTTTTGTGTTGTGTTTTAAATTTTAAATATCTATATAAAGGCTATTATTTGTCATATGTAGTATTATATTACGATTTTATGTTGATGCTGAGGCCGTGGAATTATGTGTCTGGGTTCTTTTCGTCATCTTCACACCAGCAAATTAAACTCATTAAATCACAGATGCTCGAAGCAGACCTGATGATACATCAATGTTAAAATATTCTGTTAAATCATCATGGGAAAGCTAATTTGCTGTTTTAGAAAAGAAGATAGAGGGAGGGAGGGAGACCACCTGACCTTCATCCACCACATGTTGATATGCCTGCAAACCATTGCAAATACAGTCTGAATAGGGTGCGTATCCCATCTCTCATTTCCATAAAGGTCAGACGTGTGTACTACAGACAGACAGATGCATTAACACAGACTGATAGGTCAGCGGGTGGCAGCAGAGAAAGCCTAAGATGTGAATGTATTGACATATAGAATTGATTCCCCGCGTCTTTGGTGGTCATGCTGTTTTTGTGAATGGAACCTCTGGATATAAGTATACAATTCTTTGGCGTGCCTGTTAAAGACCCCCAGTGGTGTAAAACGAGTTTTAAATGTTGTTTACATGTCTGGTGTTTTTGATATGCTTCGAGGCAAACCATGTGCAAATTCATCAGTCAACACCATTGTTGACCATTTGCTCTGCAGAATACCAAAAAATCAACCTGTGGGTGAGGTTTTGTCATTGGCGAAGCATTTCTGTGTTGATTTTGAGAATGTATAGTGGTCTAATGTGGTTTGGATTGTGTAAGCAACACATTTTTATAGCTGTTTCATAAGAGGCCAACGGCTATCAATTACGCGTGCAATGTTGTAGAAAGTGATACACAAAATGCATTATCATTCTGATATATTGACTTGTAAACGACACTGTATAATTCACTCTTCCTTTTGAGAATCACTTTATGGTTCAAACATGTGTATACTGTACTGAATCCAGTATCGCCATTTGCTATTGTGTAGCATTTACTACATAACTGAGTGAAAGTGAATGCACAAGATCTATACTAAACGAGGCAAGGATGGAGTTTAAAAGGGGAAATGGGAAAAAACATTTTTATATGTCATTTTGATTATCAACAATGGGATTAAGGGATAAAATGACTGACTGCACAAGGAATGTAGAATGATGTCTCAATGAGATTTTATGCTTTTGTAATGCATTGTTCTAGAACCCTCAGAATGGAATATGTAAATAAGTTTGACTCACGTTCAAATAAATATGTAAATCACAGAGGTGACCGTAGGAAGTGACATCATAGCAAACTGTGTCTGATTGTAGCGACAGCTTCGAAAAGAACTATTAGCAATTAAGACGAAAAACTGATAATTGCGTAATTTGTTAAACAAGCAAAGTAGTTTGGAGCTGTCGTCTGATTAGCATGAATTCTGCATATGCATGAATAGCTTCCAAAACTGGTTACGCTTTCATATTCCTGACGCAGGAGAAAAGAGATTTGATGTTATTTAAGCTGCATAAAAGAATCACAGCGGTTCAATTGCAGCCGATTCATTGTTGCAAAAACGGAGATGAAAAGTTTGAAAGCAATTTATTTCGAGACGCTCAGGAGATCATTTTGACCTGCTCAAAGACATTCATACACACACACACACACACACTTGAGAGAAAGTATGTTGAAGAGCTGATTAGCAGTGTGAGGGTGGGTAGACGGGGTTCGGCGAGGCTGTGTTTAAATATCAATGCTGAATGATTCCGCTGCCAGGTGCTCTTTTCTCTCGGCTCTGCCTGACTGCTCCATCACTAAATACCATTGATTCTGCTATTACACACATGGGGTGTAACGCTTTTCAGAAGTACCATTTGTTTGTGAGTATGTTTGCTTGAACCTGATGAGAAATACAGTGAGTAATGTTGTGTCACAGGGCAGGTGTCTGAAGCTCATGATTTCACAATGCATAGGACTGCGAAAATGTTGAATCATGTTCTCTACATAATGGATGCAGTTCATAGAAAGCATTAACTTTGAAAGAGAGTGAAAAAGACATAGAATGCAATGTGATTGCATAGGATTTCATACATAGTGAAAAGTGAAATGTTTTATAATGTTTCCATGTACACACACACATTTATATATTATATATATGTATTAATCACGATTAATTGTTGTTAATATATATTATACACTTATATATTAATCACCTCCAAAATAAAGGTTTTTGTGTACATAATATATGTTTGTGTACTGTTTATTATTACACATATTCTTATATTTAAGAACATGTTATGTTTATATATTAAATACATTTATATATAATATAAATTGTATGAATATAAATACATGCATGCAAATACAACAAAATATTTTTTAAATATATACTTTGTAAAAAAGAAGGGGAAAAAAAGGATTATGATACTGCATAAGCCAAGAGGAGACTGGTTTTCCTTTGCTAAAGTAAGGAAACTTTGCTTACTTAAATTCGCGAGACTAGTTTATCTTTGAGGCACCTGCATGATGCAGGATGTTAATAATCGAATACAATAAGCGTTTTGGCGTGCTGTCCAGGGAGCTGGCTGGTATCTTGGTGGACCCCGAGCCCTAGGGATTTTAACCACTAGGTGGCGATAATTGGGTAGAGCTCTGTGTCTGGCCTGATCCCCGCATTGCCCCCAGGAGGAAGTTGTGATGAGTTAATTGATTATTTAAATAGCGCTTCCGGTGAAGGGCAGGCTGTAGTGAGGCACTTACCAACGAAATAGGAGAATGGGATAAATACGAGATAAACTATTTATTAATAAATGCAGAGATGGTCTCTGAACCAAACGACGATGATTACTGGAAATTAGGTGTCCCCAACGAAGCAAGCTAAAGGCGACAGCGGCAAGGAACCAAAACTCTGTACGTGGGGGAATGGAGAAAAAAAAAAGCGGAGAACAAGGCGGCAGCTGAGCTGTTAATCATTGGTACGTGCTCCTTCCAAAGTTTGCAAAGATAATTTAATACGTTTGAAATGTGGATATTTTTTAACAAAAATGGATGGATTAACCCTTTATTCACCCCCTGGAGCCATGTAAGGGTATTCTTTAGATTCATCTGAAAGAGTAAAGTTTTATACACCTAGGATGACTTAAGGGTGAGTAAAACACAGGCTGATTTTAATTTTTTGGGTAAACTATCCCTTTAAAAACAAGCTATCCTTTTATTTAAAATCCTTCTGGTGAGAAAACAGTTCCCCTAGCTGAAGAATCACACACATAAAGTGTAGGATTATAGCACATACACTTTTTAATGCGTATGCAATGGAATGTACAATGTATATTTCCAAAAATGAAAACCTTTTAACATATAGTAGGCTACGTAGACTTTAATTTATTGAATTCAAAAGAGGATTTTATTACATTTGTTATAAATGACATTTAAATGTTTAATGTCATCATATTTGAATTCTGTTCTGATTCTGTGTGTCATGGATTTTCTCATATTTCATACTTAATGAGCTTTGATTTTAATTAAATCAATCTAAACAAAGAGCACAAATGATTTTCCTTATGTAAGGCTCTCTGGATTTCATTTATCAATTAAAACTGACATTAAAAAGCTCATTCTCAGATAAAGATTTCCTATCATTTACTAATAAATGAATATTTTGCTCTGGGGTGTCTAAGCACTGAACCCACTCGCCTGTGAAGTTACCCTCACAAAGGTTCCAGGTTTAAAAGGATTTCTACAGATTTGTAAGTATTTATTATGTTGTGTGTATTGTTGTAAAGGAGGATGGCATTATATTGATTCTGGTATTGGGCGTTTTATAGTCCATTCAAACATAAATGTGAAAGAAAAAAATACAAAAAGAGAATGAGAGCTAGACCTAAAATGGCAGGTTGACCTTTACCATAATTAAAAGACTTGTGGGATTGTTTCCAGTTTGAAAAATGTATTGACTACTCACCATTCTCATGCTTGATTAATTTCAGCTTTGCTCATCTTTGTGTAATTTCTTGAAATTAGCTGGCAGCTTATTAAAAATCTTTCTACGGGGACAGAGATAAGAATGGATAGCAAAAAATCGAAAATAATGATTTGATGATTTCATCAACCGATAGCAAGCGCAAACAGAACACACCAACGCAGAGGAACAAACTTTCCTTCATTTCATTTCAATAAACATCAGAAGCTTATTTTTCACCAGAAACTTAATTTACTGTTCTGTATAAATGACTTAATTTATTAAACAGTGAAAACATTACACGGGTATTGAGGGAGGGAACCAAGTCACAACGACCAAGTGTTAGGGATTTTATGGATTTATTTGGCTTATAGGCCTATAGCACCATCACAACAGTTTTGCACAGGAAATCATCACTCACAATTTCTTTGAAAAAATAGAATAATCCGTTAGTCTAATTGCAGGGATGAATGAATTGCATTTATGTGTGTTTGTGGTGAGTTTCCATGTGTTTGTTGTGAGAGTGACAGGTTCTGTGTTAGTGTGTGGCTTCAAGTCATTTCACACTTTCATACACAAATTTCCACGCTTTATATGTGTGTGTGTGAACGTGAGGAAAGAGAAAATGCCAGCGGAGGAGGACGAGCCTGCGAGGTGGATGAAGGGCAGGGTGAGTAATTCCTCCAAGTCTCTGATGAGTCCGAAACCTGACAGATGAATTTAAGAGCATGCAATTCAAATAAAAGCGTTTATTCATCTGATCTGCATCTGTCGGCATCTCCCTCTCTATTTATCTCCACCTTTCCTTCTCTGTATCTCTCTCCTTCTTTTTATAAATCGTAACGTTATGCATTTACATATATATAGCTATATGTGACCCTGGACAACAAAACTTCTGTCTGAAGTCGCTGGGGTGTATTTACAGCAATAGCCAACAATACATTGTATCCATCAAAATTTTCTTTTATGGCAAAAATTCTATCTATCTATCTATCTATCTATCTATCTATCTATCTATCTATCTATCTATCTATCTATCTATCTATCTAT
>JAUMHR010000069.1:14451843-14462253 GCA_032361145.1 Enteromius fasciolatus
TAAAGTTATTTTCTTTATTTATAATTAAAAAAAAAAAAAATATATATATATATATATATATATTATATTTACTAGATATGTTTATATATTAACATTCATCAATGAGATTGTTTATTTATGTGTGCAATCTCTCTCTAACTCTTTTACTTCAGTTTTTTTACTTTAGATTTTCATTATGATAACAGATTAGTCCACAAATAAATGACAATTATGAATGATACGCTGAATTAAATATATTTATGGAAAGAAGGAAGAAGGTGGAGAAGCAGTTAAGGGAGGTGACAGGATGGAAGAGAAGAAAAAAAAGGTTAAGGGAGGGAGGTAAAATGAGAGGAAAGTACTGTAGATGTGATTAAATTTCAAATTAATGGAGCATACAATTCACCGTCCCCCAAACCCCAGACATCCACCTTGACACATCCCATTTCCTCCTCTTCACACACACACACACATCATCCTAAGCCAGATGGCCATGAAAGACTTCATCATCACCTCCAACATGTGTGAATGTGTGTGTTGCACAGTGGGTTTGTGGTACAGTGTATAGGTGACATAACTTTGTTTTGTAAAATAGGATTTAAATAATCACTGTTGGACAAATGAATGGAAAGATGTTTGTGGACAAGCCAGGTCTGCCTCATGGAGGTGATGGACAGATGTGTCCAGATTGCTATGGCCACCTGGAGTGACACTAAGCACCTGACCCCATTTTGTATTTGTGTGTGTTTGACAGAGGTTAATGACCTTTCCAGTAAAACAGATGAGTCTTTGTAGCACCTCATCAGTCAAACATCTCCATGTTTCAAAAATTCCTGTTTCTTTGGAAAGCCTCACTCCATAAATTCCTATTAAAACTACAAGCAATTTAATTGAACACCATTATGTTTGGGTTGCTATGCAATTGTTACGTTGTCTTCAACATGTTGCTTTTCTGTGGCATTTACGGGAGTTTTTTTTATTTGTTTATTTCTAGAACACCCATTACCAAAGATGTGCTAGATGTGCTAGCCAGGCAACTGCAATTGAGATGATTGGGAATGTGTGAATAGCTTTCCAGTTATATTAAAAGTCACCAGTTGCTCACTATAGCTCAACTGAAAAACTCTGAATTGTATTTTGGTCAGTAGATGCTGTACTTCATTTACACCTGACTTATCATTGTTACATGCTGGCTGAACAATTGGGCTCCACAACAACATTTGTTTTGTTGCACATTTTTCTCCAGCTCATTTTTTCTTGTTTAACCTGCCTGAAAGGAAAGTTTTACACAAAAATGACAATTTGTTTTAAATTTACCATCCGAGATGTAAATGAGTTCTTCAGATTTGGAGAAATGTATTATTATACAGTATCACTTGCTCACCAAGGGATCCACTGCAGTGAATGGGTGCCGTCAGAAAGAGAGTCCAAACAGCTGATTAAAACATCACAATAATCCACATGACTTCATCAATGAATGTCTTATAAAACAAAAGCTGCATATTCGAAACAAATCCATCATTTTAGGCATAAATCAAAGGCGTCCAGTCAAAAGGTCCATCTCCCGTTGTCCTCTCACATCAAAATCCAGACATACTTGTTTTTTGCTTGTAAACAGTACTTGGTTTGTCCATTTTCTCTCTAGATTCAGAGAAAACAATGCTATGGATAGAGGGTTTATATGCTGAAAACAATGGTTTGAAGTTAGAAATGTCTTAAAGATGGATTTGTCTCTTAATAAACAGGCACCTTTTTGCTTCACATGATGTTAATTGATGGACTTGAGCGGTGTGGATTAGGTGTAGATTATTCAGATGTTTTTATCTGCTGTTTAGACTCTTATTCTGACGGCACCCATTCAGTGCAGAGGATTTATTGGTGAGAAAGTGATGTAATGCTACATTTCCCCAAATTTGTTATTGCGAAAAGACAAACTGTATCTATAATCTATATCTTGGATGGCCTGAGGGTGAATACATTTTTCGTGAATATTCATTTTTGTGTGAACTTGAAAGACCTAAATGCAGGTTGCAACACCAGGTGAAAGTCGCAAGGTTTATTACATATAGAAAGTAATACTTTTAATTTGTGTTCTCATTCAAGTCTCAGGACAAAATACACTGCATAGTTGAATTGATGTTAGGGGTTAAAAACACATTAAGCTTGGCAATTGTTGCAAGTATGAGCAGTCACCCTTAGCAAGAACCTTTAATTAACATTCCCAAACCTAAAGGCTGACTCACAATCAGACCAGTTGACTGCTGTTTGAAGCACAATTCTGATTAGTGATTAGTTTTATTAAACTAAAAATGAAAAATTTCCTTGGTTTGCGTGGTTAATCAGAAAGGCCTTTTCTTACTGCAGTGTAGGATTTCAGTCGCTCAATTTTAACTTCAATCAGCACATTCATTATAATGAGAAAAGGCCAACATCCGTTTTACAGAGAAAAGAGAAAATGAGATTGTAAACCGCCTTCAGTAAACCGAAGCCTTAATTAAAACACTGCAGGTTTAATAAACCAAAGGAAAGTGCTTGTATTTGCAAATGTTGAAGTACTTAAACTTATTTCAGTGCTTATAATGCAAAGCCTATTAATGTATGACTTTTTATCAAATTATTAAAATATAAAACCAAGCGGCATCTGCAGATAAATTAAGCTTTTCTCAGAAGTGACCTCACTTTTTTTTGTTGTTTTGCAGTATTTTTCATGTTGTTGTTTTTTACATAAAAGTCACTTGGTTTGATGTAAAAAAAAAAAAACTTTTTATGGCCTTTGTGTTTAACTGTGTGTGTGACTGTGAATTTCTGCATGTAGGCTACTGACAAAGGTATTGTGAATATAAATCTCAAAACTTATTCATGAAAGTTTAGAAGGTCTATGCAGTTCGGTGGCCTCTGCCAAACTCTATAGCACTAATAGAAATCAGTGCCATCAGCCATGTGTCTAAACATGTTTGTAGTCTCAAACGCCAAAGGCTACTGCGTGCGCTCGAAGCACACATGACTGCAATTAGCACTGAAAAATACAGGCTGTGAAAAATACTGTCTATAAGGGTTAGTCTGAAATTCATTTGCACTTAACAGCGTGCGCAGCGCGCTGGTGTGCGAAAAATAGTAACTGCGTAAATAATTCTGCTTTGCATGCGTCTCCAGTCACCGGGTTCGCAGCCCATGAGCGGGTGCGACCGTCACACCGTCCCCACGGGTTCAATGGAATTAGCGAGAGTTCTCCTTTAACATATCACGGATCAGAAGGCGCGCACGGCGTGGATCATGACTGGCCATTAACATCACTTAATCTGCGCTTGTGTCTTGATTATTAGAACGGAGGCGACTGAGAACCCCCACTGAGGGGAGAGGCAAACAGATCCACTGACAGCCCGGCCCGGGGAAAGCAGTAGGGCACGAGGCTCTTCTCGGAAACCTTGACGTCAATGCGCACACGCATGAGGCGGTGTAAACCAAACCACCATCAATTAATCTCTTTGCCCTGGGCGAATTACCAGAGAACCCACTTGAATCCAGCACTGGAATTTGCCCTAAGAATATGATTTCTGTGCAATTTTAAACTAATTTCTAGTTCTTATTTCTTATTTATGTTTCCTGCGAATCTTTTATGATTATATAAGCTAAACATCTTTTGAAGAAGTAATGTAACAAGAGTGTAGCGAACAAGATTGTTAAATGAAGAGAATCTAATATGTGCAGATTACATTTTAGAGACCATATTTACAGTTAAGTAGCCTAAGTTCTAAATAAATTAACAAACCAGTTGCATAAATGATTCAATAAAAAAAACTTTAAATAATGTATAATAATATAATATCGCTGTTTTAATTTCTGAATAAATCAGGAGTTTGAGTTTGATTCGGTTGAATGAGTGTTTTCCTTCATAAGTGAATCAACATTTGCGAATTTGTTGAAAAGTGATTCAGTGACTCACTCTTTAAGATTCACTAAAGTCACTTGTCGCCACCTTCTGACGCAATTATGTAACGTGCACAAATAGTCACTGAAACATCTCCACAGACTTACTATTTGATTCCCAGACCGGAACTACAACTGTGTAGTTATTTTTATTTTCTGAAGGCCTTTTTCATAACCTGGAGAATATGCCTATATTGTGAAATTATCCTCTCTCTCTCTCTTTCATTCACACTACGCATTAGTAAGGACTAGAAGCAGAGTGTGCTAAACCCTTTACTTTGGTGTTCAAAAACTCTTTTTAGGTATTTTTTAAATTGGGTTTTGTGATTTCAGATTTTATCATGCTTGTCGCGAGTACAGATTTGATCAATGTAGGCACACACAGAGACAAAATTCAGGATGTGTGTGCAGGGTTGGAGTGACGAATGCAGGTTAAATCGATCTATAATCCCTTTCACCTCCAGTAGGATTCACGCCCCTAATCGGTGTCATCTTTGTCACTCAGCATCACTCGAGCGCACGCGGAGGAAACCCCCCTCGCCTCCTGACGTCAGGGGGATCGTTTAAAAAGGCAACTTTGGAGGAATGAGCTGCAACAGAAGGAGCAAAGAGATAGAAGAGGCAACTTACAACTAGCGCAGCGCTACCCGACGCATCTCTCTTCTTTTATTTTCCACCAAATCAATACTTTCAAAGATGCTCTCTACGCGTATGCAGTGCGCACTGGCGCTCCTGTCCCTCGCGCTCGCCATCAGCAGCGTCTCAGCAGCACCGACAGACGCCAAACTCCGCCAACTTCTGCAGAGATCTCTCCTCAACCCGGCTGGAAAACAGGTAAACGAATGCATGCATAAACGACTAGTTTTGGTAGTATTATGTGTGTAATATATGACTTTAGATTGAGTTCTAGAACGGTAGCAAACAAACTAAAATCCCTGTCCATGGTGCTGAAATCGACGAAAGCTACATCTTGCGACTAAATTCTACAGTTCAGAGAATATAGAAAAAGATCTTTTGAACTTGCATAATGTTGATTATAAAATAATCTCACGCAAACAAATTGATTACCATTGAATCAGAAAAAGCAAAAATGGCAATGTTCCATGGCAGAAAAAGGAGAAAATATATGTAAGATATATAACAAACGTGTAAGACTACGTATTTTAGCCTACGTATAAAACGGAAATAAAGTCAGATAACGATTGGAAGCTGTCAAGACAGTCTGACTGAAGTGCAAATATTCTATGGAGCAAAAAAAAGTTTCTCAATTTAAGACAACGATTAAAATAGATGTAAAACTAAATCAGTGCATACATTTTAGACATTAATTTGCTTTTTGCGCTTTTGTACCCAGGATACAGTGACAGCGCTGTACTTTATTTCTGAGTGTTCTCATGATCGAGCGCACCTTTGGCAACAAGTGCGCAAACATACTAACGCTTTCTTTCTCTCTTCATTTCTTAAGGAACTCGCCAGATACACACTTGCAGACTTGCTCTCAGACCTCGTGCAAGCAGAAAACGAGGCGCTGGAGCCCGAGGATCTGTCTCGCGCTGTGGAGAAAGATGAAGTGCGTCTGGAGCTCGAGCGCGCCGCCGGTCCCATGCTGGCACCTCGCGAGCGCAAAGCCGGATGCAAGAACTTCTTCTGGAAAACTTTCACATCGTGCTAATTTCTCACAGCGCAACGTTTCCTTTTGACTTGTTCTGTTTTTTTACTCCTTCATATTTCTGTTTCCCGTCTTTCACGTATTCTTCATCCTATCTAAAATGTATATAAGAAAATAAAAGCGATTATATTTGTCGTTTAACAACGATGATAGCTCTCATTGACTATGTTTTTCGAGGCTATTGATGTGTCATCGGAAAGAATGTTTTGCGGATGTGTGCGAATCTGCTTTTAATTGTACTTTAGCAGATATCACTATTTTTAATTGTTTGTTTGAATAAAATCTATGTTTCAGAGCCAATGCATAATGCAACTTTGTCCCACCAACTTAAACACATGCAGACCTCTTTATACAACACTGATGTTTCCAGCGTGTAAAAGCCAAAGACACGGAAACACGTCCAAAATAAGATAAAAGAAGACCTTTTCCGGAGAATGAAGATGTTTTTTATATGGACAATCAATACATCTTTGTAATTACTTCACTAAAGCGCAATGCTAAATATGAAAATATAGTGATAGCAGGTGTGAGTTTGGCAGCTTATCAATAAGGTGCAATTCAGTGTTGACCTGCACTGTGTGGAAATCTTTCAGAGCCATTTAAGAGCCAAAGTGAACGTGAAAGAAAAAGAGAGAGACTCTATTTGGCTGGTAATAATCTTTCGTTTTGGGCATTAAGAGTGCAGTTAAGAAAGCTCTCAAACAATTATGGGTTTGTGTGTCTTTCTGCCAGCTGACAGGTCCTGTGCCCACTGTGTGTGTGTGTGTGTGTGTCTTATCTCCCTGTGCAGCCTGGTTTGAGGTTGAATACAGATTGTGAGACTGACAGGGAGACCTGCCAACAGATCTGAGGACTGCCGTTCTATATTATGAACGTGTCATGTTCAGCGTTTTTTCTTTTGACACATATATGACCTCTGCTCTTACTGCCCTCATTCTGGGTATGTGCAGTTACATTTAAAACACATCATTATCTCTGACATTTACAGAAAATAGGACATAGGAAGACAGCAGATGCGGTTCACTCAATGGTTGTTTTCCTGTCTCTTTTCTCCTGGTCCTTCATCCCTGACTGCACATATCGCTTTTAAATATATCTACAAAGAAAACCAAAAATATAGTATAATATAATGCTACTCAATATATATATATATTTAAAAAGAGAAAGAGAGTGTCTTATAACTGTAATATACTGTAAAAATTGTATTTTCACAATAAGTATTTAGTCACGTTGTTATAAAAGATAATCATAAAAACTTCATTTATTAGTTTTAATTTCTTAACTTTGCACTTTTATTTCCACTACCTTTTATATAGGCCCTACGTTATATATAAATATAATATTATATAGTTTGAATATATGTAAATTCCGAATATGGAGCACAGCTTTCATCAAGCATAGCATAGGTTATTTTCCATAAACTTGTTTAGTTATGGTTTTATTAAAGAAAATCATTAGATTTTATAAGCATTCATTTCTTAGTTTTGCATGTAAAGTTATTTACTGTAGTCCTCTTTGTCCCAAGTGAGCCATGTGTAAAGAAAGTCGAGATGCTTGAAATGTGTGTAAGTGTTTAAATAGGTTTTAAATGTATGTATTAAAAGTATAAAATATGTTTTTACATTTTTCATATATGTCTTTGTTTTTAGGGTGACCGTTTAACATTCTGTCAAAGTTCTACAGACGAAAAACAACCAGTGAATATGTGTGCATATGTATGTGTGCGGCATCAGCCTTCCTATTCTTTCATGGGGGTCCATATCACCCACCCACGTATAATCTCTCTATTTCAAAAGACGTCAGTACCTATACCACTCATACAAATACACAAAGAGACAAAAAATCCTTTTAAACGATTCACATTTTCATGCCACGCGTCACACCAATCTTGACATCTGCCTCAGAGCTTTTAAAGTGATTAGCAAGCCTTCAATGCACTTCAATACGACACTCCACAGCATCTCCATTTATTACATCTAATTAAAGACTTTAAAAGAAGTCTTAAGAGATTGTCGCATTTAATTCAATCTACAAGCGCCAATATTGCATCCTAAAGTGGCTAATTCATTTTTGGGGGGAGGGTTGTATGAGAAGGTAGGCACATTTCCGGGGGCTGCGGGTGGTGTCGGGTTGTTCTTTCTGCTTGTTTGATATTTCCTGTGGTGACATTAATAGCAAAAGAGTTTAATCTCTCTGCTTAATGACACCACACTTTGACTTTCCGGAAGGAGAGAAGAGGGTATATGTTGGTGTGAGTGAACGTGTGTTATTTCTGTATGTTTATTAATGTGTGATTTATGTATCTTAGAAATAGGGTAGAAGAGAAATGGAAAGAGGAAGAGAAACAGAAAAGAGAAACATAACCATCTTATTATCAAATTGTTTAGCACATCATAAAAACTGCAGTAGTCTCAAGACTGCGAAAAGAATCTGCAATTCTTCACACTGCTGGAGCTTCATATAATTACACAAGAGCAAAGTCAATATTCGTTTAATGACGTAATACGGCCCCGGGTCCATTAGCCCCCAGCGGTTAAAGCAGTTCTCCAAGAGCTTTAGATTAATTGGTGTGTAAACAATGTGTTTTCATTATGCAGTTTGTTTTGCTGTAATTGTCCATATTTTGATTTTAAATCACACCGTGTAATGCCTGTAATATGTGTGTGTTTTGATTTCATACTTGAGCGATGATAACAATGATTATTTTGAGTAAACAAAGACATTAGCATGTTCGTTCATCCAATTTACTGTTTTCCTTGACTCTCGCTCACTAAACCAGCTCCTTGTTTTGCTTGCTTAACTTTGATTAAGTTGCCATAAAAACAAGATCTCCACAAAGTGAAGATATGTATATTTATTTGAAGAAAACGTGATTTGTGATTGCTGTGGAAAAACTATGACCCTCTTGCATTGAGTGCAAAAATGTATATTTTTTCACATTAAATTAAAGGTGATTTTATTTTATTTTTTTAAATACTTTATTCCCATAAAGTTTAATTTACAACTTAAAAAATAGCAGTGTGAAATAATATCAAACATGTAAAATTTTACACTTTTACACCTTAAAATGTCTTTTTATTTTTTAGAATAATTATCACCCTTTTTTTTTTTGGTAAACATGCAAACTTTGTCAAATCCATTATTTCATGCCTTCAAGCACTCACTAGCATTTAATAAAGATTTTTTTCCCCCCACACATGCATGCTAACACATATACACTCTTATTTTGAATAACGCTATTTCTTTCTTCCCTGAAACATGGGGAGGTTAATTCAGCTGCACCTCAAACTCAAAAGCATTCTCCAGATCTGCTCTTGTTCACGCATCCCGGAGCAGTTCCACATCTCTTTTGGGGATTCAGAACTGATTCAAATTTGAGTTGGATCTCTCTCTTGAGAGCCAAAACTGCCAGTATCTGAGTAATTGGATGCAGGTGTGAAGATATAGCGTCTTTTTTAGGGGGGCAACCAACGTAAGAGAGACCCCGAGAGGAAAACGTCCAAACTTAGAATTTAAAAAAGTCAGAAACAAACTCAGAAAATGAGACACTGCTGTGTGAATGAGAAGAGAAAAGGCCTTTGGCTGTGCGAATTCTCGCGGAGAAACACGTAAGTGTCATAGAGTGTTACACTGGATTACTCTGTGCTTTAATAATGTGAATAGATAAGCACCCGCCACACGCAAAAACACAAAGTGCAATCATGAGAATCTAAATCTATGATGGGTTAGTAATGATGTCTACAGAGAGCTGAAAACTCAATCAGAGCCTCAGCATGTGTGTGTGTATGCATATTTGCATGTGTGGTCTTTGCAAATGCGACCAGGTCTGTCTGCCTGTGTTTTTCTCCATCATTAGCAGCTCTCAGGGGGGCAGTGGCCCGCGGGGTGTGTGTGCTGATGACATAGCACCCCTTGCGCTTACTCCTAATGGCATACTTTCCTCATAACTCATTAAATCTCTCTGTGAAGAGAGTGTGAATGCATTTCTGTAAACTAGAAATCTATATAATCTGTCATTCATTTTCAACCGCAGTGTACCTCTAAATGATCTCTGTGACACTTCACTCGTCACTTTTAAATGGTTGGTCGAGTAGCACCTTATTTTTGACAGGAATGAAAATGAGGCTGTGAGGGATTGAAGTACAGTGCGTTCAGTGGATTGTATGTTTGGTTAATAACATATTGATTGTTCAACTGAGGAAACTTACTTTTGAAGCAAAAAACTATAAACTTAAAGTACAAAAAGTATTAAAACAGTTGTAAAAAATTGCATGATAGTGTAGATAGCCTAGCCTACTACTGACGCATCACCGTTTTCATTTGTGTTAAATTTAACATGGCGTTTCTGACTAAGATCTACCGTTAAAGGGATGGCTCCGCCAAAAATTTAAATTCTGCCATTAATTATTCACCTCATGTTGTTCCCAACCCGTAAGACCTTTGTTCTTCTCTGGAACACAAATTAGGATATTTTTGATGCATGAGCTCTCTGACTCTCTGTAGAAATGTAGCAAGGAGATAGTTGAAATAGTTCATGTGACATCTATTGGCGCTTTTCCACTACACAGTACCAGCTCGCCTCTGCTCGACTCAACTCGACTCGGTTCGGCTCGACTTGGCTCTGTTTGGTTTTCCACTGTGTAAAAAGTTGTACCTGTACCTCCACAATAGTACCTGGTCATTACAGCAACGCTGCAGGAAACTGCCGTGACGTAATCTTCTACGCAGAGATTTCTTTGTATACCTTTTCGTTCCTCGTCCATCAAGCTCTCGCTGGATCCTTTTTTGTTCGGCAACCAAACAAAGGAAAGTCTGCACCTCCTCGTTTGACCACG
>JAUMHR010000069.1:14464913-14477066 GCA_032361145.1 Enteromius fasciolatus
AGATCATCAGATATTCTTTCGCTTAATACTTATTATCATTATCTTCCTCTATGCCTTTTTTCTCAAAGCTTCGGACAGTGATGTGAGGTGCTGCTGTGCTTGACCTTGAGAGGATTATGGGATTCAGCAAACAGGCTGAAGAGGGTAATAGAGGTGAACATCTCCACTGGGCTGCTGAGATTTTTATAAACCAACCACACACAAATGACAAGGAAGAAAAACAGAACCTGTTGACTTCCAACTTTTGGTTGATGAACGATGTTCATCTCGGGTGGAAACTGCACGTTTTCTCGAGAAGCCTATTTTGGAAAAATATTTAACTAAAAAAAACAGTGAGACAAAGAAGGGATTAACCCTTGTATTACTGTATATTAGGTCTATTTGACAACAGCTGATTTTTGGGGTGTTTTGGAAATACTCATATGTCAGTTCATTCTCAGCTATCCTAAGGGTGTATTACTTATGTTAATGCTTTTATCTGAAATACGTTTACACTACTTTGGCTTAGTTAACTGCAGGTCTTACTGCTCAGATCAGATTTTTTGTGCTGTTGTTCACATTGTCGTTTAAATGTGTCTGCCATCAGATCTGTATGCTGCTCGTTTTAGCGTGTGTTTAGCGGTTTTTAACTATCCCTCCTCTGACCACCTACATCACCGTTGTCTGCCATTGAGATTTTAATCTTCCTGCCTCCTCCAGCACAGAATTGTGACATCTGTCGCATTTCAATGACATAAAAATCACATGAATTGCGACATGGCTTTTCTGACTGAAGTCGCATTGGATATGTATCCAAATTAGGACCACATATGAAAGTGGTCTGGGCCTGATTTGAAAACATTGGATTTGTGTTGTCACAGGAAAATCAGAAAGGGTCACATTTGGGTAAAAAATGCTGTCTACTGAACGTAAACAACACTGATTGCATTGAGCACAACAAATGGCTGAAGATGAACAAGGGTTTTATGGGTTTAGAATGACATGAGGGCAAGTTATTATTGACAGAATTTTCATTTGTGGGTGAATTAACCTTTTAATTTTATTTGGCAGGATGTTAGCATGGTCAGCAACTACTGTAGGAAAATATATAGAATAAGTGCTTTTCCACACTTCTTCTGTTCACAATGTTTAAAAAATGTTTAAGTTGCTATGCTGTTTGTGACAAAATGTTTAAAAGTAGATGTTAAATTCTACTTTAAAATTCACATGGTCTGTGATTTTATTTTATTTTTTTTATGTTAGGAGTTGTTCATGTTTTTGGTCAATTATATTGAATCCAATTAGGATACCATAAAAACAGTACCCAGAATTTAAATGTAAATAAAGTAAATAAAGGACAGACTGAAAGGGAACTGCATTTACGTAAACAAGTGCTGGATGATGTCACGTTCTCCTGAAGGGTGAAAAAGAGACAGACAGGGATAGGTGTGGAAGATAAATGATGGAAGAGGAAAAAGGTGGGAGGAGATGGAGAGTGAGGGATGTGGTACCTCTGTTCAGTCTCCATTGTTGTGCTGTCTGTGTGAAGGAGGCCATTACCCTCACAAAGGAGACAAAGTCCTTTAATTCAGGCATTCAAGTAGACAATACAGCCACTGCTGCAGGAGCCTGCTGATAGAACGCATGTTTAACCCCGAAGCCTCCTACACACACACACACATAATCAAAACATTCACAAACATGCATGCATGTACACATATTAACTTTAACAAGCATATGCACACATACAATCCACTCATATCATACAGTATCTATAATCAACATGTCTCATATATCATCATTATTTGATTCCAGTTTGAGTAGGCTACCATATGCTAATCATCCATGTTATCATTTTTATTATCTGAAGCTGTGGTAATAAATAAATATAATAAACCCAGCATTTTTCATCATGGCCATGCACACAAAATCATCATCTTCTACAATGAAAAGGTTCTTGTGACTGAGAAACACTTTACCTGTACTTTCATTGTCACTGACACACACACACACACACACACACACAGATTGTGCTGAAAGATCTTCTGGCTGATAGTGTTTGACAGATTTAAATATGTGACTAATGCGTGATTCATTTCATAAAGTCAGCCATGACTCAAAATGAAAAGAATATTGAGCAGAACTGTTTACTGTGTGTGTGTGTCTGCCTGCTGTGGAGTCATTTATCTTGGATATTTATTGATTAAAATATTAAGCTTCTGAGGTAAACAGGGTCAGTTTAATGTGTGGTAAGATAGATTAAAGATCTCTAGACCTGCACACACAGCTCATTAAATGCAATTAAACTTTAGCACTGTAATAAGAGTAATTAGCTTTCAATGGAGTTTGGAAATAAAGTTTTCAAAAAGTGACCCAGGTGGAACATGAAAAAACAAAGTAATACAAAGACATCCACAAAATGAAAGAGAGGTGTGTATGTTGGCAGAGTTGGACTTGCTCATATTTTCAATATTGGAGGCTATTATCGCTGCCTAAATGTGCATATACCTCCCCACTAGTAAACAGCAGTACTTACTGTAAATAACTATGATTATTTATGAAACTGCATTGTGTGCATGAAGAAGGGGACTTCGGGGCACAACCTAACACTTTTGACTTCTCAATTTGTGTAAATTATATATTTATGCATAGTACAAATATGTTGCTTTGTTTCATAATTACAGAGTACATGTTTTAAGAAATCAAAATAATCTTGGATTATATTTTGGATTTAATAATTTTGGAGTTTGACAGTGAACACATTTCAGCCGTACTTGAAACAACCCACATAAACGAGCTGTACAGTACTTGAAATAATGTTTACCGAACATTAAATATTGACTGTCAGACTTCCTTCACCTTTTTAATAGCATAGTTTAATAATAGCGGGGCACAGTGTTACCCATCTTAACAACTGGTTAAATGTTTTCTGCTAGTTAGCTAAACTCCTAAATACCAGATTGAAGATTAAAATAACAGCAGATTTGTCTCGTTGTAAAACGTTACAATGAGACATTGAAAAATATTATTTTACTGCCAGAAATGTACTTTTACTATAGTAAAATAAATGTTCAGTGATATTTAGTCCACGTTTCCCCTCTATGTAGTGCTGATATGGCAACAAAACACCATAAATTTGGTTATGGTAGCATGTGTGGAAATATTTAAAGCATGTGTGTTACCGACCCTGTGTAGGTTTGTGCCCTGTGCACCTCTATGAGAATTCAGGCACAGCTTCAACCTGTTACAAATATGTCACTTTCCCCAATTACTGCTACATAGCTGCTGCTACTATGGCAAGATCATGACAAAATATCACTGGAAATGTGTGCTGGGCCTACTTGCCTCTCTCACAGGAGTTACGGCGTGTTAGCCAATCAGAGGTCTTGATGACGACTTTCTAATTGTGACGCGATATAGAGGCGGGGCTACATGTTTACCTGTACAATAGACCTTTCTCACAACTTCCGTATTTTGCAGCGGAAATACGCAATTGCTGTGTAAACCTATTTCCTATTTCTGTATGCCGGTATGTTCTAACACCGGTAACCAGGTAAACAACAAAGATGGCGCAAGCATCGAGCAAGAGTTGTTGTAGCGTACTGGGCTGTTCTTGCAATGCCCAAAAGCAGCCTTATTTATCCTTCCCTGCTAACGAAGAAGGAAGACGAAAACCTCTAGTTTATGAGGCTCCTCGTTTTTCCTCTGAGACGGGTAGCATCTAGCCCTCACAAAAACCTGCCCGTCTACTACATTTGATACTATGACAAGCAAACACACGAACATAAACAAAGACATTGCCAGAGAAAAAAAAAAAGTTAACTGATGATGGCAGCATTTGGCTAACGTTAACATTAGGCTATCATCGCTAGCTGCTACACAGAAGACGTTCACTTGGACAAAAGGCAGACAGTGAATGTCATACTGTTCGTAACATCACAACCAAGACTTGTTTTATTGCTTTAATAAAGCACATGTCCTCTATACTATCCATACATAACCCGCTCTAGGTCTAAGTGGACACACTAATGATATTATTGTTGATATTAATAATATCACGTTAAGCGTTCACCCCTATAGAAGTCCATAACAAGGAAACAGCTTAACATGGTTTAACATACCTTAACAATGACCAGGGGAAACCAAACTTTTGGGCAAATTTTATTTATAATAAAGACTTGCCACTGTCAAAAGAACAAGCTCTTATTCAGCTTATAAAGTGAATAATATTACGTTAATAATATTACGTCCATTCTTATAATGGACTTCTATGGGGGAAAAATGCTTAACGTGATATTATTCACTTTATCTGTTGAATATGGGCTTGTTTTTTTGACAGTAGTTAGTGATTATTACAAGGAAGGTTTGAAAGCAATTTGGGTTTCCCTCGTCAGGTTTAAGGTGCGTCAGCCACATTAAGCGTTTTAGAATTAAGCGTTAATCATTACGTACCTTGAAACTTATGCGTAAACTCTTCATGGAAACATTTATTTCCTTTATCCAGTTTGTTCCCCTTTGTTACTGAGTTTCCCCAACGACTGTGAACTTTGAACTTTGAACTTTGGAAAACCCGTGAGGGAAGTTTTGTAGAATCTCTCCATTTTTAAATTACCCGGATTTCTGCTTTGTTGACATTACACAGGAAGTCCGCATACCCTGCAATTGCGTATTTCCGGTCTCTGGGAGAAAGGTTTATGACAGTGTTTGGGGAAATCGCTTTAAAATGCAATCTGATATTAAATCCATGTACTTTAATTTCTTAACAACAGTGATGGTGGCTAATTATGTGAAAAATTGGGATTATGTAGTGGGCGATCTGTCGCGTTTTGGTTACCATAGTTTAGTGAGGCCTTACTTTGCGCTGAAAGTTAGCATAAACGGTGAAACTTTTTTCTGTCTTCCTACCCTGCCATGTTTCCCCTTTTTTAACATTTACGAAAAGTAATCTCAGTGTGACAAGGAGTTTGCTCATGAATATTAATCCTGTAATACTGACTTGATAACTTTCTCTAAGCGTCCAGTCACGCGTAAGCTAATATAAATGCATGAGTCAAGCAGTCGGCATAGCAGGAGCAGAAAGGAGTTTGTCACTGGCAAAAAGCTATCATGAGCTTGCAGACGTGGTCAACACTTCCCTCTAGAGGCCACAAGGCTAATAGCACTCAATTCTATTGACTCTGTCACCTATCCACTGCAATTACCCAAGGCAATCTTACACTGACAGCTGTCATTTAGAAGACATACTTTATCCAGAGTTACATATAGTGCACTGATTCTGTCCTCCTAAAGCACCTGGGGTTAAGTACCATGCTTAAGGGCACAATGGCAGTAATGCTGGATTTTGATCTGTTACTCAGTAACCATGACCTGTGACTGGACCTTCACCCATTAATGATCTGGCAGCACACAACTCAGTCATCTGCTTTCACAAAGTTCATATTTACAATGATACACTCTGCTCTTTGTCCCCTTTGCTCTTTTGTGTTTTCAGTGTCTTTCACACATATTGCTTTTCTAAAACAGCTCATTACCCACCTGTCGACTACAACAGTGCTCTAATAGTCCAATTACCTCTCTCTCTCTCGCTGTATCTCATACTGAGAGAGAAAACAGCAGGGTATGGATCTTTCTGGAATTAAAGGACTTATAGTTTAAACTCATTAATCAGCTCCCATCACCCACAGTGATAACCCATTAGAAATCTGGATTAGACACACACATACGTAGAGGTGACCTCAAACAAGGACAGGTGGCCATTGAACGCATTATGCAAAATCACAAGTCAATCAATGTGATTTGACAGCAAAGAGGTCATTGACAGCTGTAATTATGTGACATTATTCCTATGTAATCTTGGCCGGCAAGCATAATTGAGACCCTGGACCACAAAACCAGTAATAGGTTACAAGGGTATATTAGTAGCAATTGCCAAAAATATATTGTATAGGTTTTTCTAATGCCAAAAATCATTAGAATAATGAAGAAATTATCATGTTCCATTAGGATGTTTTGTAAATTCCATACTGTAAATATATTTTTGATTAGTAATATGCATTGCTAAGGCAATTTAGATAATGTTTAGTTTTTTTATGAACGCTCAGATTCCAGATTTCCAGAGTTGTATCTCAGCTAAATATTGTCCTATCCTAACATACCATACACCAATGCAAAATGTATTTATTCAGCGTATAGATAAAAAAAAGTAAAAAAAAATGGACCCTTATGACTAGTTTTGTATTTCAGGGTCACAAATATCTTAAAGTCAATGAAATATGATTAGAATATCCTCTAAGTATGTCAGAATATGGCTTGATGCTTTGTGACACAAAACACGATACTAAGCTACACTTAGTCCAAATCCATTTCAGACAATATTTTAATTAGTCCTCATGCTTCTTTTTTCATGTCCATTTTTTGTGAACACCACAAAAATAGCAAATAGCATGTGAAAATGTTAAGTTGCGATTATTATTATTATTTTTTTTAAATGAATACATATAACTTGTCTGCCATGATATCTCTTTATGCATTGTTAGAAACGCATTCACATCCTGCTGCTGTTGTTTATATTGAAATGTAACGTCTCTTTTGAGCAAGTAGCTAGCTGCGTGATAAAACACAAACTTCCACCCCGCCCCGAGTCCCGACACACACACAGTCCGTGGGGGAGAGAACTCTAACCAGTTGCAATGTGACGTGTGGAGGATAACTTAATTTCAGATGGGAATGCTGCACCTTTCCAACTTACAGAGGAATTTATAAAGTCATGGAGCTTACACGGTGAGAACTTTCTTTAACTTATTTTTAGTAGACTAAGGTATGGACTCTACTTAGGTGGTCTGAGATGTGGGAATGATTCCTTTTATGATCCCTGTAACATTCCTATAGCTTTAATAATCTTTGATTTTTTTTGCCTTAGCCTACTACTTTAGCGTCAACAATATTAAACAAAACGTATTGCAATATACTGTATTGGTATATAAAAATGTGACATACGGTCAAATGATAAATAATGACACCTACCTATTTTGTACCGTCCTGTATGGAATCTGACGGAAAGCGTTTGGATTTTACGATACTGTTGCTATGGTTACCACTTCAACCGAGCGCTTTTTATAATATTTAGAAGAATCTGAATAACGTGTAATCTAACATGTCTTTGGTTGCTAGGGCTTTGGGTAACACTATAATTATTCCCCCTCCACCTAAACCCCTATTCTCATATTCCTGCAGGAATTAATTCCACTGAATTAAACTCACTTGGAATATTTTACACATTTTGTTTAAACTTTTCTTAGAGTTTTTGATGTTGTGACTTCAATAAAATGCCTTTATACACAGTGTCATTGTGATCTTGGCCCAATGCATATGGCCCTTGTGGACTCAAGTCATCCACCTAACGGACATGTATGGGACCATCAAGTCTCCGAACTTTCCTGAATCCTATCCGAAAGAGATAGATCTTCAGTGGAATATAACTGTACCAGATGGTTATAAAATCAGACTCTATTTTATGCACTTCGACATAGAGCCATCATACTTATGTGAGTATGACTACTTAAAGGTAAGTCAGTATTTACAAGTTACTTCTTTTTAACAAACTTACCTCTACTACTTTGTGTTAATAAATCTTACAAAAGGACATTAACTTGTAGCTAGTGATATAATTCTGCCTGGTAAAAACTCTAATCAGGTTTACCCCATATTCAATTTAACGCTATGGTAGCCCAGTAGTGCATAACACAATGATATCTGCACAACACAACAGAAACAAGCCACAGCACAACAAAAACGAAACAAGCCATGACATAAGGAAATTAACACAACACAATAGAAACAAGCTGCAACACAATAAAATTGGCACAGTACAGCGGAAACAAGCCACAACACTGCCAAATTAGCACAACACAGCTAGATTAGTCCTATATGCATTGAGATTTCATTGTGTTCGTTGTGCACTATACCGTCAGCGACTTACAGTCTGTACATTGGCACGCAATGTATTGCTTGTTGATATATTTTCACAACTTTCAAAACCATTTTATGGAGTCTTTGTCTACTGAAAACATTTTGTCAGCTGAACATCCGTTATGTTGATCATCAAACATGCTATTAGTTATATTCATTGTACTTCCGTTTCTCATTGCCTGCTGTTCAGCCATGTTAAAAGTTAAATATGGCAATACTATTAAATACATGATACTGTCTCAGGTGGTAAAAACGTACTACTTAATGATTATGGTACTCTAAGTGAATTATTCCAAGCATCCACCTTGCTGGATGTCTAAAAAATAACATACTTTGGTACAGAATATATATATATTTTATTCTATCAAAAGTTGCCCTATCTTAATGTTGATTTCAAAAACTCTCGATTTCCGACAGTTAAAGAGCAGCTTGATCTGTCTAGACACACTCCCAGGCCTTTTATTATAAGCGTCTTATTTCCAGTTCAGGATCGCATTGTTTAAATGGGTAAGAATGGGTGAGAATAGCGTTTGACAGACAGGTCTGTGGCAGATGCCCTGGTACCCCGGGCGGACGGAGTTAACAGCATTTATTTCACAGGAGCCAATGTGTTACCCACACCACAGGGGGGCATATTCATATTCAAATACCCCAGTGGGTGCCACAGCAACCTGCTATGGTAACAAGCCATGGCAGTGGACCAAATACTGGGTGGCAGACAAAAAAGCCCCAAAATGTAATGACCTTTGCACACATACCACATACAAATGCATTTGGGGATTTAATGTATAGGATTTCCATGCATTCGGTGTGACGCTGCCACGAAATGCAGCTTGTCCTGAACTTGAACTCTTTTGTCCTTTTTATGTGTTATTAACCTGCTTGTGCAACTCTTTTGCTCGAGGTGTGTCTGCGGAAATAGCTGTGCAATTAGGATTCTTGCATTGGAATAAGCATGTCTCCCACACATATTTGAGTTTAATTGCTGTATCTCTGTGTTGTCTGTGTTTGTGGGGATGTTTGTCTCCGCATTGTGCTCTGGAATTAATTGCCTACGGACATCTTTGGTAACCGTAGGTTACCCTCCGTTCACTGACACGGGTAAAGTAAACACTCAAGCTGGGAGCCAGATAAGACACGTTTAGGGCTGTTTGTGTGTATGTGTGTGTTTTTGTAGAAGTACAATGAAGACTTGGCTGTGGTCTCGGCCTGTGGTGTTTGTGTGGATGACTTTGGTTTGATTGACAGCTTGGCTGTAATTGTGTTCATGTGCATGCCAGTTTTTCTGTGTGTGCAGATATTTTTTTAAATTGAGGGTTTGCCAGCATTCTTGTGGTTAATTTGTGTGGGTAGATCCAAAGCAAGAAGATGGGAGTGTTTGAATTGTGTGGCTTTTTATATGTTCATGCAGGTATATTTAGAAAATGAGAGCATTTCCATTCCTCTGACTGTGTCGTTTATTCTCCCTGATGTTGTTCCAAATCAGTTTCTTCCATAGAAAAAAAAAAAAAGAGACAAAGTCATACCAGATACCAGTGATATATTTCTTTCAGGATTCCTTGATAAATAGAAAGTTCAAAAGACCAGTGTTCATTTAATAATAGAAATCTGTTTGCTCACACAGGTGTACTCGGACTCAGAAGAGCTGGCTGTGTTTTGTGGAAAAGAGAGTACAGACACAGAACAGGTTCCTGCTGATAATGTCATCACGTCCCCCAAGAACGTGCTCAGTGTGGCGTTCCGTTCAGACTTTTCCAACGAAGAACGCTACTCTGGCTTTGAGGCTCACTTTAGTGCGCTTGGTGAGTGTTTGGAGTAACAAAACGGTCCATATTAATTTCAGTTTCCAACGTCCAAATTGCATGTTCTGTTTTCTTCTTCTTGCAGATGTGGATGAATGCAGAGACAGAAACGATGAAGATCTTGTCTGTGATCATTTCTGTCACAACTACATCGGTGGCTTCTACTGTTCCTGTCGTTATGGGTTCCTGCTTCATTCTGACAACAGAACTTGCAAAGGTAACATTTAAAAAAATTGTTCCATTCACGTGTTACAGTTGAATTTTCCACTAATGTAACAAACTTGCACGTTCGATACATTTTGTAAGTCACGTCAACCTAGTGACCCACTTGTTGCTTTGTAAACAAACATAATAGGTTGATGCCAAACAGCCCGTTTTTACTAGAACAGAAGTTTGACCCATTTCATTTTCTCCTTGCTGCCAAAAGGTGGTAGAGTTGAAACTTTATTTATATGCGGCTTGATGAGGAAAATCCTTTAAGTCTCCTAATACTCCTGAAAATGTTGGTTAATCAGTTAAGTTAACATCACAACTAAAGAGATCATTCGCTTTGCATATGTGCGTGCACAACTGTGTGTCACCTAACCTGCTTGTAAGTGCACACTAGCTGCACACTCAATTATAAAATACACGGTGATATTTAATGACAACCAAATGCAATATAGCTGTGTAGGTGGGCTCTTCTCAAGCATTTGCTCTAAATTGCATGGATTTTTGTGATAAATCTTGTGCGATTGGATTATCTCAGATTAGTGTTTGGAATTCCTATAAAGCAGTACTTTAGGAAAAACCTTGCAGCAGGTTGTTTTGAGATAACATTGTATAAGTGAAGTAATTACAGATGTACACATATTTATATAATGTTGGCTCACGTAGAATTTAGCAACTTTATAATAATTTATGTTATAGTAGCAGTTAAAATGTGTTTTGGAGTGTGTCTGGTTTTTGTCTAGCCTTTGCCCCCTCCTCAGCTGATTGTAGCTAAGCACCAACGACTAAATATTTACATTGTGGTGGTCAGTGAGATGTGGATAAACTTGTGAACTTCAAACACCAGATTAGAACGGGAGCTTTTAATGCAAGCATAACTCTTATATTTGAAGGATTTGTTGTGGAAGATTTGCAATGCAAGTATTTAGTCATTTTATGATCGCTGTGAGTTAATGTGTTCATTTTGAATGATATATGTGCGTTTGTAATCATTGCAGTGGAGTGTAATGAAAGCGTGTACACCGAGCGCTCTGGAGAGATCACCAGTGCAGATTTTCCTAAACCGTACCCAAAAAGCTCGGACTGCACATACCGCATTGAGCTGGAGGAGGGTTTTCAAATCACTCTGGAGTTTGATGACACCTTTGACATTGAAGACCACCCTGAAGTCACCTGCCCCTACGACTTTATCAAAGTGAGAGTCCTTAATGTAATATGTCACTTAACATTATTATTCAATGTCCATAGCTTGTTGATTACAGTAGCTAGAAAATAACTCTAGCAAGGAGCATTTACATATATTTATTATATTTTAACTTAATTATTTAATAGATGTTTGAATAAATCATGAGTCTTGAAAACTATTTTTTTACACATTAATAGAGTAATGCATATGATTGCACATTATACAGACACTTCATATTTAACGGTATTAGATTCAGATTATGTGTTTTAATAAAAACAATATAAGTTGGTCTGTGTGCTTTTTCAAAAAGCTTAGTTTTTACCCATCACTAATGGATAAATATTGATAGATTTGGTTGAAAAAAAAAATAATCATATTGATAATGGTGCTTTATCCACAGATTAATGCAGGGGACAAGGATTTTGACCCACTTTGTGGTGAGCAGTCACCAGGGAAGATCCAGACAGGAAGTAACATAGTCAACATCCTGTTTCACAGTGACAGCACTGGAGAGAATCTTGGATGGAAACTCGCTTACACCTCCACCGGTCAGAGACTGCCCAATGCATATTAATATTAAAATAAATTACATCATGTTACTTATTTTTTGAGTGTGGTACTACTGTGGCAAAGATGCTGTCATCTTCAGGTCCTGAATGCTCTCCTCTTGCGGCGCCCCTTAATGGACACCTGGAGCCTCTGCAGTCTAACTACATCTTCAAAGATCACATTACGCTGACCTGTGACCCTGGATACTCACTGAGATTGGTCAGAGAGAAGTCGCCATACATTTCTGCTGATAAAGCCAGTGACTGATGCAAGCTAGTGTTTTCCATCACACTAACACTCACATTCTCTCTTACAGGTTGATAAAGAATTTGAGCACTATCAGATTGAGTGTCAGAGGGATGGGAAATGGAGCAGTGAAGTCCCGCTGTGTAAAAGTAAGTCTATTAACAGACGCGCTAATTCTGTTTTCCTCCTGTCTTTTTTTCTCACTTGCCCTTT
>JAUMHR010000069.1:14492349-14510472 GCA_032361145.1 Enteromius fasciolatus
ATACACATTTTTTATTCCATGGTTAGAGAAGATGGTTAAGAGTAAGAATTAATACCTCACTATATTTACTTGATGCCACTTTAAACAGTCAAGACTTTCAATAAGTCATCTGAATTCTCAACAATTAGTCAGATATGTCATCTCACATTTAACCAAAACCAGTTTACTAGGAAGTCTATTAAATGTAGAACCTTTTAGATCATCATTTAGACGACTTTGAAACTTTATTAATCCTGTACTTTGTTCCAAAACCTTCACATCTCAAAACATTATTCTGTTATGCCAACAAATCAATGAAACATATGATCCATAAAGGATGTAACCTAACACTTGAGAGTTAGTTTTAGATTTTAAACATCAGGGTGGAGTTCTAACAGAATCATAGAGGAGTCGTTGTTTAAAAGTAATTGTCGTTTGCCTTTCGTTAACGTGTGAAATCCCAGTTCCAGTTCTCCAGCATTGCATTTACACTCAAGACAATCGAGGGATCAGAGCTTAGAAAAAGATGAAGAAGAGAGAGAAAGAGAATCTGCTGAGCCAAAAGAGATGCTGTTGGAAGATTAGAAAGATGAGACAGTTAAACCTTCATCCTCCCCCTGTCAAGACACATTCTGCATCATTTGTTTTGCTTTAATGTTCAGTGATCAGTACAAGTGTGTGGGATTTTCAAGCTATCAATTATGTGATCGTGTTTTCACTAAGACTTTCAATACATGCAGTCTGAAATCTTTTATGTCATGTCAGATTATCTGATTGCAGGATTTCTCTCTCATTAGGTCTCAGAGACACTCCCGGAGATCAGATAAATGACAGACGATCATCCCAAGTGCTGATGTACCAGGACGGTGCGTATGACCATTCAGGAAAAACAGACTTTTCAACAAGTTGCTCAAATGGCAAGAGTGGTTAAAAGGTTAACCTCAATATAACGAACCTCAGAAGTAGTACAGGTCCTCCCTATTAGGGTGAAAAGGTTATTCTTTAGAGTTGAAACAGTTCATTGCTCATAATGGAAAAGAAAAAAAAAATTCACACTAAGAAAATTATAATTCTTTTAAACACTCACATTAAAAAGTTCTTTGGAGAAACAGAAGTGGTTCATGCCATCACTGACAACTATGAATGAATGTAAATGCAGCTTTTAATAAAGCATTTAGACACTTAAGCTCCATTTTAAAATATACCATGCAACAAAATATAAAAACAAGTGAACTTTATTTTAAAGAAAATTAGCACACTTTTAATTAGCACACCACTGGCTCTATGTGTATTAGAAAGTTTTGTGTGTTTGAATTATTGGTACATTCATTCAAATACCCTTAAGCTTCTGCCTTCTTATGTGTCTTTGTTGACATGGTAATATAACGGCTAGCTCATTGCTTGACGGTTGCAACGACAAACACATTGTCTTTTTCAGCATCACTCCATTTATGCTGAACATTACAGTGAGCAACTGTTACTTTCACTTTTTTTGTTTCAGACGTTTACTTTTGTTGTTCCGATCTCATCACACATTTGATTAACTCAGTATGTTTTTTTTTAATGCTCACCATGAATTTGTTGAGGTTTAGACAAATCGTACAAAATTGTACAAGTGAGGTGTACGAATTTGTATGAGTTAGCACGAATTTGCCATCTCCTACAAATACGTACGAATTAGTCATGAGACTGTGTTGGAAAATCCAGACTGAACTACTTAATCAACCAGTTGTGTCTGACAATTTGGCTTTGACAGATCAGGGCGAAAAAATTTTTTTCAAAAACATTTTAAGACCACTAAGTAATAGGAGATTTGTGGGCAGGTTTGAGTTTATAAGGTTCTTTTTGGGACTGTTATGAATCCCTACAGAGAAATAGTACTGCAGAAATAAAACACAACCTTAAATCAGGTTAATTAAGTGGTCTTGAATTGATTTGTGCTGCATGCACTTATTACAGCCTGTACTAGAATGTTTCAGTGACAATGTATTTTTGTAGAATTTGTATTTTTTGGATGCTTACATATTTTTTATATCATGATAATCAAGAATTTACATTACTTTTCTGAACTATAACAATCATCAGAAATAAAACATTAGGCTATCAAAAACAATATATATAACAGTTACATGACTTTAGTGTCATCACCGCAAACTCTTTTAGTCTATATATTAAAAAAAAAGAAAAGCATGATTATAATCACAATGACGCTTTAAGTTGAGTGGATCAGATGTGTTCATCTGTTTGACATGATAACGTCTAATGTAGTCCCATTTAGCCACTTGTTACCTTTTTCTAGACAATTAAGGTGATCAAAAGGTGGTGTTAATCATGTATTTCATGTTGTAAAACCAAACATGAATATATATATATATATTGCACTTATATGAAGGTTAGATATTACTTCAGGCATTTAACCAAAACCCCATTCAAATAACCCACTGACTTCAGGACAATTGAACTGGAAGTGATAAAATGTGATTTATTCACATTTTATTCACCTTTATTCATTCAACTCATTCTTCTGGCCTTCAAAACTTCATTCCTGCAACACTCTATTACACTCTATTATTCCTGGTAGAATGTCCAATAAATGTTTTGTTTTTATGATAACTGTTGACATGCATCATAAAAAATTAGAAAATGTGTATAGCAGACTTTGTAGCTTCAGGCAGGAAAGCACAATATACAATTCTGCTCATCTGCATCTAGTTTAACTTTAAATACACTAACAAACCTTTGACAAATGCATTACTCTGTCCCCTAAACAACACGTCAACCTGGTACCTTCGCAACACGACTAAAATTTTGTCAGGCCAGTACAAACAAGGCCTACAACACCTGCTAAACTCCAGTGTTTTGCAGCTGAAGTGATATGAACTGAGTAAACGATATCGTTCATTTTTCCAACCATGCAGCTTTCCTCTGTTGTTATTCAACAGTCAGAACATCATGCTCTTTATTTTTTAGTATTATATTTTGGCTGACCTACATCCACATATTTTTGACTGAACATCCAGTTGAATGACCCTAAGAGGAACACCATAACCCGAACACACACACACACGCACGCACACACTGGCACACACCCTCAGTAGTGGATTAAAGACAAAGACATCACTCCGGTCGTGCTCTGCTGCCTATCAAGTCCTCCAGGAACTTTTCTATTCCTCATGCTCCGCTGCTCCTGTAGAACACTTTGTCTAGCAAAAATTTCAGCCTGCAACCTTCTCTCTTACCTACGTCACATGATCCGCCCTGCAGCCAATCAGAGGCCGAGGACAGGATTAGGTCATGGTTAGGCGGCAGGCCCATTGTGTTGCAGTAGAACTGAGTGGGCGAGCGGAGGTGTTGTCGGGCACTGGGTGACACCTGAGATCAGGTGTGTTCTCTGTGAAGTTTATGTTGTAGGTGCCAGACTGGGGGAAGGTATTAGGCATTCCACCGTAATCTGTCTTTTCATTGATCATCTAATAGTTTTATTAGAATAAAGAGAAGAATTGAAACACAAGCATATAATCAGAGGCAGTGCACTGGGGCGGGTTGCGTTTCGGTAATGCTCACATTCCATACTAAACACCCAGCCTACACACATCTATACCTGCCAGAAGCCAAGAGGGATAGCGTTGTGCAAGAAAAGTGAAGTGAGTTGATAAAAGTGAGAAATGCATTTATTGCATTTTGATCTTACACTGGGTCTAAAAAGTTGCAGTTCATCCTCTTTATTAGGCCTACTATTTAAATGTTTGAGATCCTTTTATTCTGCATTCATTTGATCAAAAATAAAGTAAAATTTTAAAATATGTGACCCTGGACTACAAAACCAGTCATAAGCAGCATGGGTATATTTGTAGCAATAGCAGCAATACAATGTATGGGTCAAAATTAGTATTTTTTCTTTTATGCAAAAAATCATTAAATCATGATCATGTTCCATGAAGATATTTTTTACATTTCCTACTGTAAACTTATTGATTAGGAATATGCATGGCTAGAAACTTCATTTGGACAACTTTAAAGGCAATTTTCTCAATATTTTGAGATATTCCAGATTTTCAAATAGTTGTATCTTGGTCACATATTGTACTATTCTAACAAACCATGCATCAACGCTTATTTATTCAACATTCAACTGATGAATAAGTCTCTGTTTCAAATCAATCCTTATGACTGTTTTTGTGGTTCAGGGTCACATATTATAAAAAAATTAAATAACTATTTTGCATATAAGTATAAGGTAAAATGTAGTTTATTTCTGTGATGCAAAGCGTAATTTTCACCGGTCATTACAGTATCGAATGATCTTTGCTTTGTGCTGCTTAATATTTTGTGGAAACGTTTTGTGATATTTTTTTCAGGACTCAATGATTAATTGAAAATCTAAAAAGAACAGCATTAACTTAATATAAAAAGCTTTTATAACATTACAGATGTCTTTTTCAATGTCACTTTCAATGCATTTTTGCATAATAAAAGTATTTATTTCCTTTTAAAAAGACCTTTTGAACGGTAGTGGTGCATATCTTGTTAGAGATTAGTAATCGGACTCTTTCAGACTAAATGTGTTTAATTGGCAGGCTTCAGCCTCATTGTCTGTATAATGTGTTAAACCTTTGATAAATGCATTGTACAAGTCAATATATTGCTCAGCACCAGCAAAACAAGTTTTTCTGCTGAAATGCATTTGTTACTCAGACTGAAATCTCAGATTGCAATTTATGAATAATTTTTTTTCAGATGCCACCAGGTAGTTACTGTATGCACATGCGTCACAAGGTTGCGCAAAGAGCTTCAGTCTATCAGACTCTCAGGTCATTGGCTATGATATTGCATTACTATGGATCAAAACACACTAAGAGCAAAGAAAAATTATTGCTAAAATCACAAGAAAACTTATGACAAAATGGCAAAAAAATCGTACAAAAAAAGTATTGCTGCGTTGCGATGCTCTCTAAAATGACGTAAAAAAGACGCAGCTCAGGGGAGAATAGCGGTTGAGTAAATTACGTTATTTTATTAAAAATTATTCTCCTAGCTTCACAAAACTAAAATAGATGCACTGATGTCGCATGAACTGTTTTACTGATGTTTTTACTATGCTTCTGGATTTGGGATCATTTCAGTTCTGCTGTTAACTAAATTAACTAACCCTTTAAGACATTTTAACATTTAATTAGTGCTATTAAATGGTTAATCATAATTAATCGCATCCAAAATTAAAAAAAAAAAAAGTTTGTTTGCATAATAGATGTGTGTGTTCTGTTAATATTTATTATGTATATATAAATACACACATATTTACATGTATTTATGTTTATATTTATATCCATTTTATTAAAAATATAACATAAAAACATTTATATATTTTATATATGTACATCTGCGTATATTTATAAATACATAAAAAATATACACAAGAACTTTAGCAACTTTCTGACTACCCTCTAAACTGACTTTTAAGTTATCTTCTAAACTGGTTAAATAAAACTTCCAAAATCTAGAAGTAGCCTACTTTGAAACTGAAGCACCACAGATGAAGTGAGGCCTGGCAAAGAGAAAAGCGGGTACAAATGGATGTTAGGGAGGCAAAGGGACGCTGTGGTACAGACACGGTCGGCGGTACTTTTATCTACACGGCGTCAGGTTCGGCCTGAGAGGGGGGCTGTGTATATCCCGCCGAAACCAATATGGCTTTGCTCACTCCACACAAAAGGACCACTGCTTATGGCTGGCCAACATGTGCCTGTAGAGAGGGAAGGGGCGTTTGAGATCGGGCTGGGACATGGACAGCCGCGGCGGGTGGAGAGAGAGCCCTGGGCTTAATTGGCAGCGTGTGCTCGGCTGGAGACCATTGTTCAGGTAAAAGAGGCTTAGCATCGCAGCACGCTAACAGCACACCGAGTCTGCTTTGACACGCGTATGGAGCGTAATCTCGACGGAAGGGGGCAAGTTTCTCTGAGGGTGGGGGGCTGGTAATAACGAGATGGAGGACCCCTGTGAAGAAGTCAAGGGCTCTGTTGACTTTGTTTTGACTTTACATGGATGTGTGACTCTCAGTTAATTGGCCCGTCAGTGTTCCAGAGGTCCGAGGACCCCTTAGAGGAAACAAGGCACTGCTCTTACTTACTGTACAGAGACTTTTATATCAAAATAGCACTTTAGAAATGAATTGATTTCCTGAACTCCATCACACTTGCATCACAAAAAATCACAAAAGCACAACTGAGGCCTCTTAACATCTTAATTGTTTCTGTTAGACAGCAGTGATATTAAATGGAGGGCAAATAGAGACTGTTTCCTGTTTCTTAGTTTCTTCTTCTGTGGACAAATACCTTAGTAATCTCAAATGTATCGTATCTAGAATTCATCTCAATAATGTCTTACAAACACAAGAAAAAACTAATTATAAAATGGACTAAAAACATTACATAACGACTTATCCCAAAATAGCCAAAAAGTACAACAAAAGACCAAAATCCAGTAAATTCAGCTTTGCATAACATTTATAAATTATATTTTACAGTATATTAAAATGCAAATAAATTCTAATTATATATATATATATATATATATATGTAATATTTACAGCTTTTATGCAGCCTTAGTGAACATATGTGACTTCTTTTCAGGAAAAAAAAAGTGACTCAAAATTATCAGACATATTGAAGTCTGCAATCAAAAGTCATACTGTAGATCTCAAGACATCTCAGCATCTAAAACAATTTTCTGTGCCGCTAAAGAAAAAGATCTCATTTTTTCCTAGCATACTGTATGTATAGTTTCACACCACGCCATTATCTTCAAATACCATGATACAAAAACTTAGTAATATAATGATTTTCCTGCACATTATCATAGCTTTTAATTGCGAGTTTCAGGATTTCAGAAGTCCCAACACTTACAAACAAATGCACACACAAACAAGCATTTAGCCCTTAACCAATTTAGTGACCACTTAACATATCTAACAGGTTGCAAGTCCCCATGACTCCAGTTTGTTGGCCAACAAATCCTGAGCAGCAGTGTCTGGTTATTAGAGCCCTCGGTGGGGAGCTGCACAGGAAAAAAGGGCCAGGACCCTGAGACAGCTGGGCCGGGGGCAGAGGGGTTAGACGCCCAGGTATCTCCACCTGTACCGCCATCACCGACCCTAAGAGAAGGCAATTAATTCTCCAACTGCTGGGAGAGAGAGGGGTGTGTAGATGGGTTGGGGGGGTCAGATGTGTGTGTGTGTGGAAAGATCTGAATTATTTTATGAGAGTGTAGTAAAGTGAATTTCAATGCGTATCTGTTCAGTATAAACTTGAGGCCCTTTGATGTTTCTGAGTGAGCCAGAATTGGTTTTGCGTGCTGTTTTAAAATCTTTTGATTTCTTAAGCTGTCTGACCCTCCTCTTCACTCCCAGTGTCTGAGGTGTGTCAGCAGGGGTTATATACACCCACACACACACACTCTTTGCTCCTATACATCCTCTTCTTATACATAAATATTCATTTAGCAGACACTTCTATCCAAAGTGCCATGCAAACATTCATACAAACCATTATACAATCAATACTAACTTCCATCATTGCTTCAAACATGAGCTTTGGGTATAAGGAATTGTGACCAGTGGTAGTACCTAACAGTGCCTACCTAAAGTATATCACTTATACTATATACTTTATAGCAGTTAAACATATTGATATTTGTCCACCCCTTACAGGAAACTTTGCATTTTTAGATTTTCAAAAAAAACAAAAAAAACACACAATTTATAATGTCTTTTAGATTACAGGGACAAGCCAGTGTCCTCATAAACCACCTTTAAATTGTAATACCTCTGACATACCCATGTCATTAAACAAATTTGTATCCCAATAAACCACAAAAACCAGTACACACACACTGATTCATTTTGATTACCCCAAGCACCCAACCTCAACCAAATTGAGCTGCTATGGGAGGAACTGAACCGTGATGTCCTTAAGAAATGTCCAACCAGTGTGAATCGTCTTTGGGCAATCCTTTAGGAGGCTTGGAGTGATACATCATGTCAGTGTTTGAATGAACTGACAGCTCAGATGCCCAGATTATGCAGAGCTGAAATAGCTGCTAATGCTGGATATTTTGATGAATAGGAAATGCAAGTATTACATGTAAAACTGTTTATGTAATAAAATGTTTTGGTAGTTTTTGTTGTCCCTTATCAGTGCAAAATTATCACAAATTAAAAAGGATTCATGCCGATATTGTCCAAAACCCCACTTTTCTAGGGCGATTCCAAACTTTTGGACGGCAGTGTATTTTGAGAAATTGTATAATGTAATGTATAATGATCATTTGTGTATTCAGAGCTGGATATTTTACTTAAATATTCTACATTATGCATCCATCTCCAGTGCATAATCTGCCTTAAAAATAATTCAAATTCAGAGAGAGAGAAAAGCATTTGGATTATTTTTTGGGTTTTTTCAAGCAGTGATCATTTTATTTTTTAAACATTCGTTCATTTCGTTCACAGTGTAACAAAAGTGGAAAGTGTTTTCTCATTCATTCTGAAACTTCAGCAAAGCTGATAGATTAACTCATCAGGCATAAGTCATGCAAAATAAATATCGTTCATTCAAATAACTCCAAAACTTTCAGTCTGTTCTCAAAACTGCCATATTCGCTCTGAGACTGGCCAACAACTAAAAAGCAATCTGTAAAATCAGACCTCAACAGGCAGAACGTCAGTCCTGGAAAGAAAGCAGACAGATTGATAAACAGTCAGAGCAGCTGACAGCAAAGGACAGAGGCTGTTTAATAGAGGTAGGAGGAGAGTGACAAACTGCCATTCATGTCATAATGAGGCACCTGACAACAGCTCCGCTCTTAATTACCCAAGCTGCCACCTCTGAGTTTAGTTAGCACACCAGCACACACACCCATTTCACACTCCTCTAGAGCGGGCTTTCTTCAATAGACTCCCGCATATTCTGCCACACACTTTAACTAACATATTCCGTATTTTGTATTAAAAGTTTATAGATGCATTCACGGGTGCTCTTTCCAAGTCATGACTTAATTTAGTCCCAGTGTGCACATGGATGTTACTTCATCACCTCAAAGGATGTTTGACACCTAACAGTCCATGTCCTGAAGCAGCATTCATATGAAAGATGATCTAAGTGTTTAACCATTACTGTCTTTTTTTTTGCTTTTTTTTGAGGAAACCTTGATATCATTTGTGTACTACCAACACAATCTCATGAGCAATTCGTACATATTTGTACGAGGTGCCACATTTGTGCCAATTCGTACTAATTCATACGACCTCACTCGTACGATTTGTCTAAAACCACGTGATGGGTAGGTTTAGGGGCGGGGTTATGTTTAGGTCATTCGTACAAATTCATACGAATTGGCATCTCGTAAAATACGTACGATTTAGAATAATATTCGTACGAGTGAGGTTGTACAAATTCGTACGAATTAGCCACCTCGTAAAATATGTACGAATTGCCGTGAGATCAGGTTGGTACTAATGTGGACATAAATACAGAAACAACATCTCCAAAGCTGCTCTGATAGTCACTTTATGAGCATTTTACCGTTAAACTAGCCTAATATCACACATAAATTTAAAGGTATTCATGGCAACCCGTCAAAATAAAAGTTCAGTTTAACTTGAAGACACTGTGCCAGAAATATTGTTTAGCAGAATGTACATGATACTACTTCTAATACTATTAGTACCACTACTAAAATTATTAAAACATTATTTTTAAGGACTAATCAAACAACATTTCTTCAATGCTTTATTGCTAATACCTATTTGTTTGCCAAAAAAAGTGTTTTATTTTAAATAAGTAAAATACAAAAGAAAATAATGTATTGTGCCTTCATTTGATAACCAGAAAATGTTTAATTGATACAAATTCATGGAAAATTCATAAATTGTTCGCAATGTTTTGTATAGGACTGTTTAGGAAAAGTTGCACATGCAAAGATCAGTGCATGGTCCTGCCGAATCTGAGTGACTGGGTTTCAGTATCTCTGTGGTATCAGGTGAGAGAGGACTAGAAGGTAAAGACAGAGAGTAAGTGGGACTGGACAGAGGTTTCAGCTGAAATGACAGAGCTTTCGGCCTGTTAAATTGGCAGTTATAGTGTAGTGAATTAAACACTATCACCCTATCCCTCCGCCTCCAGCTCCTTTCTACACACAGGCAAAGCTGCTCCCGAAACCTGCACAAAGTCATTCTAAAAAACCCTGCAATTAGTGCCCACAGACCCCTATACATCTAAATGGGAACATGCCATAGACTTCTATTGTTGCTTATATAAAGGTGATAACAATTACTACAGGCTAAACCTTAACCAAAACTCTACTCCCACAGGAACACAACTTTATGACCCCCCCCCCCCCCCCCCAAGTAAACACACCAATGGAAGTTTGGTTTGATTTTGTACATGTCTGTAGATGGTTTTGACTACAAATTATAGCATGCCTTCTCTAACTGCCCATATTCAGCTCAGCTACAACATTTACATTTAAAAGTCTTTATCACTAGTTAAACTTGCATGGGTGAACAATGTAGGGGAAAACACAAATATACTGCATTAAAGGACATTTTGCTTTCGAAATACATTGTTTTATATGACTAAAATGAAGAAAGAAATCCGGTCAAATACTTATTGTGTTCTGTAGGTTTCTTTAGGAGTATCATCTTCATCTAAAGTCAATCAGTGCCATAGTGTAATAAATAAAAGTAGTCAAAATATAACAGATATATAATGAGATTATTGCTTTTTGTTATCAAAGATGAAAATGACTCATTATTGATTTCCTGTAAAATAGTAAATGTAATGCTTTCTAAAAAATAACAAGAACAACAAAAAAGGATATTTGAAAATGTATCCCTGTGTCATGCATTTTATGAATAATCATAGGAAAAAAAATGAAAGAAACAATCATAACAGGTATAGCCTCTTAAAAACAAATCCCAGGATGCACTCTTTAATTACGTTAATATCTGACACCTGACATAAATATAAGGTATCAAGTTTAAAATAGTACTTTTTATTAATACTGATTAAAATTAATATGAACTTCATGTTAAAATAAGTAAATATATTTGTATATATGGAATTCCAGCATGCATACTATACAGTACATACATATATAGGCTACATACATGCATATATACATAATACGTAGCCTTTATGTATTACACTTTAATGATATAAAATATAAGCAATTTCACTATGTATTTATATTTAAACAATCTTTATCATAAACAAATCGTTTTTCTAGCCATAAAATTAATTTAGTGATATCTTTCCATCAAGTGCAAAGTACAAAACCCACGTGAGCATTAAAATGATAGTCTTTCAGTTCTTTGAACAACAAACCAAAAAAAACATACTGAGAGAAATGCTCAAAAGTATGTTAATGTATCACTCTGTGGTATGCACCTTTCATTTAACTCTGTGAGAGGGGTCATGAACATGTCCTTTAGCTCGTTTGGTTAAATTAATTCATCATGCTTTTAAACTATCAGTTGAGCAATTATACATTAACCCATAGGACAGCGCGCAGCAGCCAGATGCGCAGAGGAACCTTCTACCTCTCCATCCTAAAAGCAATAAACCGTGCGTTAGTACAATCACGCCTCTTAAGGTGAACAAACCACGCGCACTGCCTTCTCCTCCAGCACTCGCTCATTGCGCATCTGCGATCCAACAGTTGAACGCGTCACGTCATCATTTTGACAGCTTTACATCGAATCAGGTTGCTGCTGCGCTCTGGAGAGCGAGTGTCAAAGCAGTTTGAATGAAGTTTTGCGCACTTGCTTCTCTAGGTCTTTGGAGAGCTCGCACCTACCCAAGTTATCCTGCCCCCCAAACTGGTAAGTGCTTCTTATCATTTAATATTCACATGGTATTTTGAACATTTCATAACTTGTTAATGCTCATGGCGGGCTGGCTTTACGCGCACCTGTGAATTGGTTTTATTAGGTCTCCGAGTGCCATGCGCGAGCATCTTGATGTTTAGATGTGACCGGTGCACTGACAGTAATTTGACATGCATAAGTAGTACACGAAAGTAATTTCATCGCCAATGATAAGCAATTAAAAAGTAAAGTAGGTTGGTGCAGTCAGTGCAACACGTGGGTACTGAGAGACAGAAACACGAAATGGATGTCAGTTTCAATAAATTACTGACTGACACAAATATTTGCAGTTATTTTTCCAGTTGCGCGTTTTGGTCAGCATAACATCTTTTTCCATTAATTCATCAATTTTACATTTTTATTCTTTAACGTGTTTTTTAAGAAATTAAATTACATTAATTAGATATTAGGCACATAATAAAACATGCATGCAAGGAACTTTAACTGCAGGATGTAACTTTGGCACCACTTTTTTTTTTAACAACTACACAAGTTAGATGACTAGTTAGAGCACTGGAAGTCACGTTAGACTGAGTAACTATAGCAACAGTACTGCAGGTTGCTCGAGAGCTTTCAGTTAAGGATCAGTACTGATGCATCGGTAAAACAAAACAACAAACTCCGTCACTGTTTACCATTTATGAAACATTGTACATCGCAAATAATAACACAAACGTTGTTTAAGAAGTTTTAGAGCTGACGTTTTTGTCTCGGGGGCTCCAAAAGACAAACTTCAAAAGATTGAGATGAAATTGACAGAAAGTCCTTAAAATGTCAACAACCTTAACGCGACGAGTTGAATATAATTGATAACTTATTTAATCTATTTTAAATTATTACTATTCTTTCAGTCCCTGTAAAAAGTTGTCTGCAAGACGCAATGAAATGATTTATGTCACAAAATGCCTAGTTTGAATGACATTTTTGATGTTTGTATCCATTTAGCGTTGTCGTGATATGATTAAATACTTTTTTTAATTATTAATATAATAAAATGTTAAATAAGTGTCTCGTTCTGTTATGATGGATTTTGTAGAGCACCATGCTGTCCTGCCAAGATCTGAGCTTTGCAGGAGGGCAGCGCTACGACTACTCCGCCTCGACGTCGGTTGACTGTAGTGTTGACGTTTCCACAGCAACGCTCGTCTCCCTCTGGGACGCCGGTCCCCTGGACAACGCTGCCCGCCAGCACGAGCCGCCGCGGCGGGGTAAGTCCTGCAATATGCCGGGATCAGCGGCGCGAGAGGCTTCCCGCCTTGACAAACTGGAATTTTTCCATCTGGGATTTTTTTTTCTTAACGTTTTGTTAGAGTAGCAATGGACTGTGGAGTGTCTGGCCACCTCCAAAGTGTTAGTTCTTTTGGGCTCTTTCTTTTGTTTTTAAAGTAGCCTATTTATTTCATTGATGTTTTTTTCTTCTTCTTTATTTAACATTTCTAGACCATTACTAATAAGTATAATGACCTGTGTTTCAAATTTACTGTTTGTTTTAGATGCACTGCCTGTGTCCGAGCATGGACTGGGACATCAGCCCACCTGGCCTGACCAACTATCACCTCAACTGCAACGAAACAAACAGGTATTTAAATAGATCAAAATATATTATAATATAGTTATTACTCAACCAAAGCTGTCGACATATTGTTAATGATTGTGGTAACTTTTTTCCCCATGAAGCTCCAAGACACTCTTATGCAAAGAGAAGAAGAGTTGGCCAGACTGCAAGAAGAGAACAACAAGCTCAAGGAGTTTTTAAACTCATCATATGTGAAGTCTTTAGAGGAAAAAACTAAGGTAGGAAATCTCATAATCTAAAGTGAAAATGAATGGATGAATGGACAGACATATACATCTTAAAGGGTTTGTTCACCTAACAACCCAACAAACTCTGTCATTAATTACTCACCCTCATGTCGATCCAAACCTGTAAGACCTTCATCTTTGCAACACAAATTAATTAAGATATGTTTAATGAATTCCAAAAGTTTTCTGACCCTGCATAGACAGCAATGCAACTGAGACATTTAAAGTGCCCCTATTATGGATTTTGGAAAATTACCTTTCAGGCAGTGTGTAAAAACTGCAAAGTTTTAATCTCTCGAAATAATCGACTCCCAGATACTAAAACAAGTCGTTTTTAAAACTAGTCCCAAGCCATTACTGTCAAAATGAAACATTAGCATATTGTCCGCCCAAAATATTAAATAAATATGCTTTAGATGAAAGACCAATCACTGCTGGGTTTTGGAAAAATTATTCAAATCATTTAGGAGTCATTGTACAAATAGTGTCAACCTGTTGCTTGGGACTCCCAAAACCATAATAGTGGCACTCAAGGCCCAGAAAGGGAGTAAGGGCATAGTTAAAATAGTCCATGTGACATCAGTGGTTCAACTGTATACTTTTACAAAACCAGGAGAATACTTTTTGTGCACAGAAAAAAAAAAAACTTCATTCAACAACTTCTCTTCAGAGGAATGCACGCTCTTGCATCACGGTGTAACAACAGCATATCAAAAAACTGATACGGAAGAGAGGAATTGTTGAATAAAGTAGCTATTTTTGTTTTCTTTGTGCACAAAAAGTATTTTCGTTGCTTCATTGAATGTGGTAGTTGCAAAAATGACTTAATTCGTGTTGTGAAGATGAATGAAGGTCTTGCAGGTGTGGTGCAACACAAGGGTGAGTAATGAATGACAGAATTGTCATTTTTGGGTTAACTATGCTTTCAAGGGCCATTCACATCAAAGATAAAGATTACTGTGATTGTAGCATTTTAATAATCTAATTCTTATTCTGTAAGAATATGAAAGTCCAAACCACATCTATATCGATAATGAAACAGAACTTTTATAATTATTTTTTCCCAGTTGATGAATGATTAAACACTAACAGCCAATCAGAATCCATTATCATACATGTATGCATGTGGATGCTAATGTAGTTATTGTTTTTGGCACGAACGGCCCTGTTCTGTCACTATGCCATATATTTCCTCAAAATACATTTATAGTCAACTTTAACATTTCTCTTTTCCAAAAATTGCAGAAACTCCTTGCTAACGGCAAGGTTCCAGATGGTTCAAGACATCGAAAGAGATCCCATGGTGATTTCCGGAACCTGAGCCAGTTGCTTCAGAACGGTGAAGGAAAGCGAACCTGCCGCAATCTTTCTTTAGAGTTCTGCTCTGCTGAAGAGCTGGTGGCCACTCCACCTCTAGACTCATGGATACTAGAGACTCTTGGCCTGCAGGACGAGAACACCGTTGACCCAGAACGCAGTTTCAACACCCTTTCTTTCAACTGTCCACTTCCTACAGAAGATCCTTACAGTACGACAAATTTAGACAATGCAGTCGGCTTTAGTCCTAATGCCAAAACGCGCTGCGATTACAGCAGCATCGTAGACTCATCCAGCAACTGTAGCCTGGACACCTCCAGTGGCTACAGCACCTCTCAGAGCTTGGGTTCAGATTATTCAACCCTAGATCCCTCAGCTCTGTACACAATCACATCTACAGGGTCACTGGTCAGCTCTCCACCAGCGATGACCAATGTTCAACACTTCACACCTCCACGAGCCGCCTCCACTCCATATCGTCCCCAGGACGTAAGCTCTAGTCCATTCTACAACACACCAGGCTGTGATTCCTCCAGTCCACCAGGGGGCGACAGTCAACTTTTCTCCACACCTCATATGTCCCGTAGCAGGACAGACTTGGCATTTAGCATGTCACTAAGTCCACAAAACAGTGTGAAGACGCACAGTTTCCCTCAAGGACAAGCTTTCACACGCAGAGACGCACAAGGGGGATGGAACTTCACCTGGGTTCCTAAACAATGATCCTAGAGATATTTTTTTAGAAAGAACTGGCATTTATAAGGATTGATAACCCAACTTTCCCCATATTTACAAGAAACTCAACAACTCTTTACTTCTGTGGGTTATATGTTATATATTTTGATAGCTTTGTGATATTAATTCATGCATTTGTATATAGCATTTTTTATTCATTGTGATTAAAAGGCTTTGATATTAGATGCAGGATTATGACAGAATTTTTTAAAATCACACTTTTTTTCAAAATAAATGTTCCTTTTTTAAGTTCTCTTAAGCACTCTGAAATCGTAAAAGCAAATATTAAGACTTGTCCCTTGAATTAACAGTCACCACCCTTAACGTTACAACTCTAACTAATAAACAAACACAGCATATGTCACTCACTATAAGACACCTGGATCAAATACAGTTCGCATATGTCTTCTATTGAAATTAATAGCTCACCGTAACAGAATAATTGTCTCTTTAATTGTGAACTGACGCATCACAAGTATCAACGTTGTGAGTCCCAAATCTTCTCGTGCTACAGCGTTAGCCCTAACCTGTCATTCCCACAGCTGTCCCGCTTTCCTTCCCTCCTTCCCCTATCACTTTCCCTCCCTCTGTTTCTCTCCGGTACGTCTTCTCCATTCTCCCGCCACTGCGAGACAAAAGAGAGGGCCGGCCGGTCTCGAGGGAGACTTCCTCCCCGATCCGCCCCGCAGGTCTGAGACCCCCATGGGGGTCTAACACGGGATACTTACACCCCTCTATCCCTCCCCTCTGCCTAGCCTCTTACTCTCTGTTCTGCCCTCAGGGAGCTGGGGACGGCAGGGAAAGTTTGGGCCTTGAGTTAGCCATGGAGAAGCCAGGGTGAGTGGTCTATCTCTAATGACACGGTTAAGCCCCCTGCAGATGGCCTCCAGATTGAGAGGCTGACAGGAAAGTGCACCTTGAGAGGTACAGGAGCCTGGAAAATGACGGGTACAGGTGACAGAACAAGGAAAAGGAGATACGTGGCTGGGGGTGACGAAAAGGGAATTTGGCAGGATGCGTTAAACAACCGACAGGGTCTGGGTAAAAGAATAACAATCACCTAATTTGGAAAATGTTCAATATTATACATAAAACATACATAGGTTCGCATATTTCATCTTAGATTAAGCTTCTCCAGTTTGACCTCCCATTTAATAAAGGGTTTTAGATACTCAGTTCAATGGAAAATAGAGTGCTGAAGTAATATTTTTATTTATTTATTTTTTAAGACCAAAATCCAAAAACAAATTTGTAGTTTAGCATAGCGCTTCTGGTTCTATCATCCTGAAGCCAATCTTGTTTAAGGGATGTTTGGCTAAATGTAAAAATAATATTTCTCGACACCATGCCAAACAGGTAAACTTTTGTATTTTGGCTTCATAATTCATTAAAGTTGTGTTCATTTGTGCCACGGTGAACAAAACGTAATAATCATAAACATTGGTTACAGGAATTGTTATCTATTGTTAACAATCAAAAGCCAATTGAAAATTCCCATTGAGTTTTTGTTGAGTGATCCAGGGTAATGCTTACTTTTGGGTTGGCCCAGAAAAATTGCCATCACTTTATATGCAATGCTGGTACTGATTGTCTTGGGTCTTGGTACCTCCACAGTTGGTTTGCCAAGATCAAGTGGATAAAGGTGTGTTCACAATTGGATGTAATCATTCCAGCGGAGATTGGAAACCAAAGGATGATACATTGAATGTACAGTATATGTATCATTTCATTACATACTGTTTTAAAAACAAAAAGATAAAAAGAAATGTAAATGAAAAGTATATCATTATGGGCAATTCTAGAGTGATTTTTAACAAATTCCTGAAGAAAGCCTCTGGTTAACTAAGTAGACAGAGAGGTGTAACATTAACAGCAGGCCTCCATAAAATTCAAACAGATACAGAAGAACAGGTGTTAAATGACAAACCCTATGCCTATGAAAACCTTTGCATTTTTTTTAATCAAACGTAAGTACAAGATAGCTGATATCTGGGGGTAATTCAAACTAAATTATTGTTAGGTAAACCACACGAGATGGCTATTGATAGTTATTCATTATCTCCAGTCTCTTAGCTCTTTCATGCATAAGAACATCATTTACACTTGATCTGCCATAATACAAAGAGTATTATTATTACTACCTCAGGTTATTTTCTCAAACTAAAATTGTTTTCCTTTTGGATAACAGAATATACAGTGGGTATGGAAAGTATTCAGACCCCCTTAAAATGTTCACTCTTTGTTATATTGCAGCCATTTGCTAAAATCATTTAAGTTCATTTTTTCCTCATGAATGTACACATAGCACCCCATATTGACAGAAAAACACAGAATTGTTGACATTTTTGCAGATTTATTAAAAAAGAAAA
>JAUMHR010000069.1:14521800-14547128 GCA_032361145.1 Enteromius fasciolatus
TTAGGTCTGGAATTAAACATATCTTTAGATTATACTGTTTTAATTAAGAGTAACTGAACTTTTAGATCAACTGAAATCTTGTGTAAATTCTAACATGAGATAAATATGCATATAAAAAAGAACAGATTCCATTTTATACATTTTTTATATTTATATATTTTTATATCACATTTTGCATTATACAAAAACTTTAACAATTATTATTGTCATTACATACTTTGCAGTTCTGGATGCTTCAAGCACTGGTTGTAGCTTTTGAAGACTTTCATCTGTCCAAACATACTTCTTTAAATCAAACACATCTAGATTTTGCCCTGAGGTCAGCAATACAAAGACCATAGCTGACCACTGTGAGTCTGTCAGTGTGGTCTTTTTTTCCAAACCTGATTTCAGGTAATGCTGGATTTCCTCCACTAGTGAATGATCGTTCAGTTCATTCAGGCAGTGGAACAGATTGATTGACCTCTCTGGAGGATTCTCTTTGATCTTCTGCTTTATGTAACAAACTATTCTCTCTTTGCTGTCAGAGCTGATATCTGTGTGTGTCAGCAGGCCTCTTAAGAGAGTCTGATTGGACTCCAGTGAGAATCCCAGAAGGAAGCGAAGAAAAAGGTCCAGATGTCCACTTGTACTCAGCAGAGCTTTCCTTACAGCTTTCTGATAGAGGACAGATATTGATATTGAACCTTGTGTAACACAAGCCAGAACACTGGGTAGAAGACTAGGTTGGTCTATCAAATTTACATTTTGATTCACAAATGAGAGGTAGACATATAAAGCTGCAAGATGTTCCTGAACACTCAAATGAACAAAACAGTAGACTTTTCCCTGGAACAGCCCTGACTCCTCTCTGAAGATCTGAGTGCACAATCCTGAGTACACAGATGCGTCTCGTACGTCAATGTCACATTTTTTAAGATCTTCCTCGTAGAAGATCAGATTATGCTTCTCCAGCTGCTGAAAAGCTAGTTTACCCAGTTTGAGAATCATCTCTATATCGTTAATGTTTCTGTCACAGGCCTTCTCGTGCATTTTTCTTATTTGAATGATCAGGAAGTGCGTGTACATTTGGGTGAGAGTCTTGGGAATCTCTCCACTCTCTGCTTCACTCAACATCTTCTCTAGAACAGTGGCTGAGATCCAGCAGAAAACTGGGATGTGACACATTATGTGGAGACTCCTTAATGACTCCAGGTGTGAGATGATTTTGTCGGCCTGACTCTGATCTTTGAATCTCTTTCTGAAGTATTCCTCCTTCTGAGGGTTATTGAAACCTCGAACCTCTGTCACTCGATGGACACACTCAGAGGGGATGAGATCAGCTGCTGCTGGTCTGGAGGTGATCCAGATGAGAGCAGAGGGAAGCAGATTCCCAGCAATGAGGTTCGTCAGTAGCACGTCCACCGAGGCTGACTCAGTCACGTCACACAACTTTACATTGTTGTGGAAATTCAGAGAGAGACGACACTCATCAAAACCATCAAAGATGAAAATAATTTTAATTTCATTTGGATGGAAATCAAGTTGTTTTATGCCTATGAAAAGTTGCAGAAGATCTCGGAGACTGAATCTTTGGTCCTTTAATAAATTGAGCTCTCTGAAAGGAAGTGGAAATATGAGATGGATGTCCTGATTTGCTTTCCCTTCAGCCCAGTCCAGAACGAACTTCTGCACAGAGACTGTTTTTCCAATGCCAGCGACTCCTTTAGTCAGCACAGTTCTGATGGGCTGATTTTCTCCAGGTAAAAGTTTGAAGATGTTATTTAGGTTGATTGCAGTATCATCTGCTGTTCCTCTCCTAAATCTACTTTCAATCCATCTGATCTCATGTTCATTAATGATCTCTCCCCTTCCACATTCTGTGATGTAGAGCTCAGTGTAGAGCTCGTTGAGTGGTATGAGGTCACTCTGTCTTGAAATCCCTTCACGCAAACACTGAAACCTGCTTCTCAGATTTGCCTGGACTGCTGCTTGAATTTTATCAAGAGGTGAGGCAGCACTGGAAAACAATACAAATCTTGTTATACATTTTAAATCATTACTCACATAGAAGACCATTTAATCAATTAAATATGATATTTAATATTTTATATATGTATATAAAATAAATAATAAAACATATATTTACAAATATTAATATCTCCTTACTTTTAATACTCGTAAAATTTAAGATAAATAAACAGATTGAAAAGAACTAAATACAATAAACAGCAAGATACAGAAGCCTTTTCCCTCTTATGATATAACTAAAGACTCAAATGTAATATAAACAAGTTTTTAATATTAATCATTTAATCATGTTAATCTTTTACCTAAATTCTGTTAAATCCAGTGAACGACTCACAGACTGATCACTCCTTTTAGACTCTTGCTTGGGACATAAAGAGGATCTTCCCTGCTGCTCTGAGCTGCAGTGAAACAGAAATATTACAAACAGAAATATTTCAGTGGATTTAATTGTTACAACTGTGAAATCAATTGTGAGACATTAAAATAATTAACAATATCTATTTTTTTTTATTTAATGTTCTAAATTACATTGCTAAAAATAAAAACTGAAAAGTGATAGGGAGGAAAACCTTCCTAAAAGAAATATTTATCAGTGTACCTGGATTCTTTTAAATCCTCTGGATGACCCATTGACTTATCACTCCTCACAGAAGCATGGCTGGCACATGGAGAAGCTGATCTTCCATCTTGCTCTAATCTGCAGTGAATCAGAAACAACATTAATAAAGAAGATTTAATAATCACAACTGTAAAATAGTCACAAGCATGATATATAAAATGCATAATTGTAAAACAGAATTTTGATCTATTATTTTTCTTTAAAATGCTGTTTTAAATGATGTAGCATGAAACTCAAAAGGCATAAAGAGGAACAATAATTATTATTACTAATATAAATCATTTACCTGGATCCTTTTAAATCCACTGGGTGACCCATTGACTGATCACTCCTCAAGGACTCATGGCTGGGACATCTTTCATGCTGCTCTGATCTGCAATAAATCAGAAACAACATTAATAAAGTAGATTTAATTATCAGATCTGTGAAACAGTCACAAGCATGAGATATAAATTTACAAGATTAAATTTGTGTAAGATTGAATAGACTTTTTTTCTGTTTTAAAATGCTGTTTTAAATGATGTAGCATGAAACTCAAAAGGCATAAAGAGGAAAAATAATTATTATTACTAATATAAATCATTTACCTGGATCCTTTTAAATCCTCTGGGTGACCCATTGACTGATCACTCCTCAAGGACTCGTGGCTGGGACATGGAGAAGCTGATCTCTCTTGCTCCTTTGAGCTGCAGTGAGACAGAGACATTACAACAAATCAGTGGAGCTTTCTGTCATTCAGAACCAAGTGCTGCACAATGAACTAGGTGTAACTGTGAAAAAAAGTGGACATAAAAAAAAATAAATATGCAATTAAGAGATAAAACATATTGGCTTTATTTTTGTTATATAAAATACTAAATAATACTGACAATGTTAAGCTAAAAGGGAATTTGATTATGATCATTTACCTGGGCTTTTTAACCTTGAGTTGATCCATTGAATGATGACTCCTAATGAGGTCTTGTTTAACCTGATCTCCCCCTCTGGATTGTGCTTCAGGAAAATAGAAATGGTATATGGTAGAAATATAAAATTACTTTAGCTACTAGAATAAAGAGTAAATATTAAATGAAGAAAGAAACAAATTTGGCCATTGCTATGTGTTAATTAAACTAATTAATAAATAGTATTAATTCAGGGTTTACTTGCCATCCATACCACAAGCCAATCATTCATTCATATTACTTGCTTACTAGTGGGCCTCAGGTCACATTTTCAGAACTCATTCCAGCAACGATTCTGCAAGTAAACCAAATAATAGTAACAAGTAAGCCACATGGTCAAAATAATTAATTCAACAGACTACACCAGTCTATATGAAACAACATAAAATAGCGATAATGCTAAATCCTACTGAACAGTAAACATTACGATTTGTTTTTGCTTCTAAGTAAACTTATTTCTCAAAACAAGTGTTGTTTTTGTCAGAGGTAATGGTAAAACACGTAGCCCGACTAGTTGTGTAGGCTACGTCATAGACTATTTTCTAGACAGATTAAATGATAACGAGTCTTCTTTCAAATTCCACATTCATATCTCAAAGTAAATAAAGTAATAAATAATTATTATAAATATTAATAAAACGATTGTCTTGTTTCAGTAGGCTATAAAACAATACTCCGTTACATGTGCTTTTAGCCTTAAAAATAGTCTGGGTGAACCTTTGCTCTTGTTGGTTAATGAAACAAAAGATGAAAAGTAAATTCAAAACTCCTTGAGTGTATGAATGTTTGATATTAAGCAAATAAAAAAACAACAACAAAAAGATTTTCACCAATCTAACTCTCATCTTTTCATCACGAGGATCTTGACAAACCAGTTTCAGCTTTCATTATTTTTGCTAGGCAACGCATGGCTCCTTATTAAATTGCTTACAGTATTAAATTACTTTTTATACAACTATTTGGCTAAAATTGGTCTTAAGCAAATTAGTCTGTATTTATCGCGCGTCCTGTTCAGTTGTGTTGTAAAGCGCCTAAACATCGAAGGATTAGTCATTAAACATGTCACAGGCGATATTAGATTAAGTAATAAGTAGCCAATTTATTTGCGGTTTTCAGCTCGAAGATCTCAAAATATTAACCAGTAAATACAACTATACCAATAACCACGACTTACCTTTTATACTGACATTCTTCCTGAGTTGCTAGTAGCTTACTGTAGTCTAAATGTTTCACTTTCTGATTTGTATAAGCTATACTTCTTATCCAAACATCAAATCTGTGGGCGTATAGACAGACAGATACAGTTGCTACATTTCAAAAACACCTTGTTTTCTCCTGGAGAGAAGATTAAGCAAAACATTTGTTTAAAATTATGGGAGATGGATTTTCATTTACCTTCACACAATATAAAAGGACAGCAAAATACAAATGTTTCCACGCATAATATTAATTTAAACTTTTTAATAAATTAATTACAAGTAAAAAAAATATAATATTGGAAACTTATCAATCTTTGAAATATAGAAAATATATAATTACAATATAAAATAAGCACACAAATGCACTATTTTTATTAACAAATTTATTTGGTTATAAAGGGATAAAATTACTTTAAATGGTAAAGATCATTCAACAGAGATTAGTGCATAGAGAAGTGTGGCCATCTGCTGGGAAAGTCTCAAACACATTCAGGAAATAGAATGTGTTGCAATTAATTTAAAACCACCAAAACCAACAGATCGTGTACATTTGACAAAGTTCAGTTGTGACAGTGTACTGCAGAAACACATACACTGAGAAGCCCATCTGTCAGTACTCTCTTTAAATGCATAAAAGTACAATCCTTAAAAAAATTCTTCATGTTGTAAATCACATTTTTCTAGCACAACATATCATGAGTTCAAACTTACTGATAATAAATAAATAGCGAATTTGGCGTGCTGCCCGATGAGAAGACTCAGGGTTCGGTGGGCTGCCGAGCCCTAGGGTTATCAGCCCTGGCAGGCTCGGGGAAGAGCGTAGAGGGGCTGATGGCCCGATTTGAGCCCTGAGTGCTCCCCGGGGAAATTAAATATGGAGGCAGAAAGCTAAGATCGAGACACTGAGGGAAGGAGTTCCAGATTTTTATAGGGAGTTGCTTGTATCTTATAGGGTGATGATCTACAGTAATTGTTTAATGAGATGATTGATACTGATCGAGCAAATAATTACCCGCACATGACTTCTTTATTAACATGTCTATTGGTTAATAAAGAAGTCAAAAATAAATAAAATAAATAAAAATCAAAAATGTAGTTCATCCAGCTTATAGTGTGGATCAGATTTTATAGCAGTGAGCAGGTTTGCTCCCATGTCTGTGATTTTATTCGTAGTCAGATCCAGTTCTCTCAGGTGTGAGGAGTTTAATCCTAGAGCTGAAGCTAGAGCAGCACAACCTTCATCTGATATATCACAATCTTTAAGCCTGGAGACAGAACAAAGACACAACATTTATCCTCTCACTTCAAGAATATACACTTTATTGTAACGTTTCTTTATATTTTTCACCCAGGTACTTAAAATTTGAATGCTTTAAAAAAAGAAAATTAATTAAAATGCAGAGGTATTCATTTCACTACATAAAAATCCCATGAATAAATTCCAATAAATCCCCAAAATTACCATAATATCTCCAATTTACAAAGAGGATTCCTGAGTCCATCAGAGAGAAAGATAACTCCGTCATCTCCCAATTCATTCTCAGACAGATCCAGCTCTCTCAGGTGTGAGGGGTTTAAACTCAGAGCTGAAGCCAGATCAGCGCAACTTTTATCTGACAAATTACACAACCTCAGCCTGCAGAACGAACAATGGGACACGCTATAAATTCTTTACATTTATTCAGTTCATTAGTGTACAACACTACTACACTATCAAGAGGATAGGTTTAGAATTATGCAACACTCAACAAATAATGTAATAAAATGTGTTTACAAAACAAAACAAAACAAAGAAATATTAGTTTTTTTTTGTCATTTATTGTGCTCATTTTCTTGTTAGGGCAATTAACTTTTTTTATTTGTAACTTTTGAAGAACTTACTTCAGTGTCTCAAGTTTGCACTGAGGTTTTTTTAGTCCATTAGACAAAAACTTCACGCCTTGATCTCCTAGGTTATTTTCAGATAGATCCAGCTCTCTGAGATGCAAAGGATTTGAATTTAGGGCCGAAGCCAGAGTCTCACAGCTTTCGTGTGTGAGACCACACCGCCATAACCTGCGCCAGACAGTTTGCTCACATTCCAGTTCCAGGAATACAGCGCATGATAAAGTATACAAATGCTAATAACACTTTAGGCACAATAGTAGTTTTAAGAATATGAAGGACTTACCACAATGTTTCTAGTTTGCACTGAGGATTTCCCAGTCCAGCAGAAAGGAGCTTTACACCTGAACTCTGCAGATTGTTGAAGTTTAAGTTCACTTCTCTCAAACATGAGGATTCTGAGCTGAGAGCTAAAGCCAGATCAGGACAGCAGTCCTCTGACAGATTACAACACCCAAGTCTGAAAAAAAAAGTGAAATTAAAATAAACTAATAAAATAAGAACACTCATATAAACAGGAAATATCACAGTCAAATCCATGCAAATCTTTTACTTACTGAGCTGATCTGGACAGTTCAACCACAGGTAGCAAATTATGGAGAACTTGATCTTGTGTGAGGTGCTTTTGGTTGAACTCATCTCTGATGTATTGGTTTAATTGAAAAACTTCTAGTTTCTCTGAGGTAAGCAACACAAAAACCAGTGCTGACCACTGAGACGGAGACAGAACAGCATCTCTGATTGTTCCAGTGTTCAGATAGTCATGGATTTCATTTTCCAGAGTATGATCACCTAGTTCATTCAGACAGTGAAACAGATTAATGGATTTCTCTGGAGAAAGACCTTCTCTAATCTTCCTCTTGATATACTGGACAATTTGCTCCGTACTGTGAGACGTTACTCCTGTTTCTGTCAGTAGGCACTGAAAAAGAGTTTGACTGGACTCTAACGAGAGACCCAGAAGGAAGCGAAGGAAGAGGTCTAGATGGCCATTCTTACTTTGCAAAGCTGCTTCCACAGTCCTCTCATAAACTGTGAAACATGCTGGGTACTGATCATCATGTTTTAAGGACTGGTATTCACTGAGAACATCTAGACTTTTGAAATTGAATGAAAACATTGCATACACTGCTGCTAGATGTTCCTGAATGCTCAGATGAACAAAGCAGAAGACTTTCCTCTCACACAGACCAAACTCCTCTCTGAAGATCTGCGTGCACAACCCCGAGTACACTGATGCTTCTGTCACATCAATGCCACATTCTCTTAGATCTTCTTCATAGAAAATCACATTGCCTTTCATAAGGTGCCTAAAAGCCAGTTTCCCCAGTTTCAGGACCATGTCTTCATCTTTCACTTTCATTTTAAAGGCCTTCTCGCGCATAGTTCTCATCTGAATGATCAGGAAGTGTGTGTACATTTGAGTGAGAGTCTTGGGAATCTCTCCCATCTCTGCTTCACTCAACATCTTCTCTAGAACAGTAGCTGAGATCCAGCAGAACACCGGGATGTGACACATGATGTAGAGACTCCTTGAAGACTTCAGGTGTGAGATGACTCTGTCAGCCAGACTCCGATCTTTGAATCTCTTTCTGAAGTATTCCTCCTTCTGAGGGTCAATGAAGCCTCGTACCTCTGTCACTCGATGGACACACTCAGAGGGGATGAGATCAGCTGCTGCTGGTCTGGAGGTGATCCAGATGAGAGCAGAGGGAAGCAGATTCCCAGCAATGAGGTTCGTCAGCAGGACATCCACCGAAGCTGACTCAGTCACGTCACACAACTTTACATTGTTGTGAAAATCCAGACACAGGCGACACTCATCTAAACCATCAAAGATGAAAATAATTTTACCTTCATTTGGAGAGATTTCAAGTTGTTTTGTGCCCATTAAAAATTGTAGAAGCTCTCGAAGATTGTATGTTTGGTTCTTCAATAAATTGAGCTCTCTAAAAGGAAGTGGAAATATGAGATGGACATCCTGATTTGTTTTCCCTTCAACCCAGTCCATAATGAACTTCTGCACAGAAACTGTTTTTCCAATGCCAGCGACTCCTTTAGTCAGCACAGTTCTGATGGGTTGGTCTTGTCCAGGTAATGGTGTAAAAATGTCACTGAGGTTGATTGGTGTATCTTCTATACCAGCTTTCCTGGATGCTTTTTCAATCCACTGGACTTCATGCTCATTGTTGACCTCTCCACCTCTGCTTTCTGTGATGTGGAGCTCAGTGTAGATCTCACTGAGAAGTGTTGGGTTTCCCTGCTTTTCTATTCCTTCACATAAACAGTGAAACATTGTCCACAGTTCTGATCTAAGTTTGTGGTGGACTTCAACACGCTGACAGTCAGTACTTCAACATAAGTTAGAAAAAATACAATTTAGCAAGCACAAACAGATTTATACACATGCAGACATGGTTTTTAATAAAGGTAATATAAAAAAAAAATAATTGTGTGAATACCTGCATTCACGGAGTGCTGGCTTTTTCCCATAACAACTCTGACATTGTCTTCTTGCACGTGACCTAAGAACATTACAGACTTCAATATATGGACAGTCACTACTATGAGTAATCAAGCTTCAATATACAAAGATTCGTTGCGATTACATTATAGAAATGGCTAATATGTTTTACATCTTTAAAAAAAAAAAAAAAAACATACCAGTGTTCAGAGGTGTCTACACCCTTGAAAAACACTGGAAGCTCTATTGACTGCTCACTGTTTTTTGACACACAACTGGATGCACACGAATGTGCTCTCTCTGACTGCACCCATCTAAAACAAGACAAATTAATGACACACTTTATCACATACAGCAATGTATTTGTTGTGAAATTGAGTGAAAATTGTTTCTACACCATTTTTTTTTAATTTCCACAGTTGCTAGCATTTAACCGTTTTCAAAACTCCCTGTGTTTACCTGTGTTCAGGGGTGTTTTCATCCTCTTTCCCAAAGAACACCTCATGCTTCATTGAATCGTCACTGCTTGTGGACACACAGCTTGACACTGGTGAGTTTGATCTCTCTGCCTGCACTGGACTTTGAAAAAACACAATTTAATAAGCACTTTTTCAGAAATGCTTTCATCATAAAAAATGCTTATATTCAAATCAGGCTTTTATCAATACGTACACAAAAACCCGTGTTCAAAAGTGCCTCAATATCAAAATTTACATGATCTGCATTTAAAAGTACACATTGGTTTTTAGTGAACGTTTTGCAAATAATGCATTTCGAGAGGAATGTGATACGAATTATTCAAACACAGCTGGTAGCTAATCAGCTAATTATTCCCACTCTCGATAGATTCCCAATAGATTCTTCCCCCATTTACTATAAAAACCCCAACTTTCACTCCTTCCACATCTCGATTTAAGCATCCCTCCTCCTCCCCTTCTCCGCCTATATTATCGCCTCCAGGGGGAGCAGTCAGGGACCGAGCCGAGCTTCGAACCCTTGCCCACACTAGGGTTCATACCACTAGGGTTCGCGGTTCACAGTTCTCTCGGACTCGCTCACCTGACAGCATGCCAAACCCGCTAAAACTACAAATGAGGAAAGTGTGAACTCTTGAAATGCTACTGTGTGCTTCAGTGTATTTTTATGTGTAGATATGGAGTGTTGATTTTGTGACTTGAGCAAATTACAGACTTGGACAGTGTATGGACAGCCATTATTATACACATGGTCAAGCTTCTATTCAAAGATTCTCTGGGTTTACATTATTGAAATGCCTAAAATGTTTTACATTTTTATTTTTAAACGTACCTGTGTTCAGAGGTGTCTCCACCCTTGAAGAACACTGGAAGCTCTATTGACTGACCACTGTTTATGGACACACAACTGGGCGCCGGTGAATCTGCTTTCTCTGAATGCATTAATCTGAAACATAGCAAATTAATGATGAGTTTAACTTTTTTTTTTTTTTTTTTTATAAATATATACATTTATCTCTTTATATATATATAAATTTTCTACTTTAATATTTAATATACGTTAATGTTTCATATTTAGTTCAGTGTATTGCATGCTGTTTATCAGTAACTTTGAGGTCTATTTACTTTTTAGAACACATTTCAAAGCTATTGAATTACCCGTGTTCACAGATGTTCTTTTATCAATATGAAATACATGTGTATTGCGTCTCCAACTGAAAATGGACGTCATCTGTTTATCTATTTTTCTGTCTGTACACATTGGTTTGCTGCTTCCATTTTTGACGTACCTGTGTTCTGGGTTGGCACTGGCAGCATCTCCACAACATGGTTTAAAATTGGTTAAATGGTGCTTCTTTATGGATTCACAACATGGCTCTAGTGAGCCTGGTCTTTTTGGCTCCATTGATCTGTGTGTAACAACAGCAGTAAAGAATTTCTTAGCATAAAACAAAATTATTTTCCAAGATAGTACTCTGTTTGTGGACTAAAACACATTTACAGTAATGCATTTACTGTTTTGATTCTGTAATTCAGTATTTTATTTTTACATTTTTATTTTCGATAGTCCACTTCAGACATTCTAGTAACAGTAACTGCAACCAACTAGCACTTTGTATTTGTAGACTGTTTGCTTAACTTGTAACACTTTATTTTGATGGCTCCAGTCCACGACATGCAACATCCTGACTATAATAAACTTTGCAACTCATTTTACTAACCTTACACCTATCCTAATAGAGTAATGCTGCGTTCATGCTATATATCGTAATTACCATATTTTGAGATGACAACACGTGACGTTCTACTAGGAGCTGTTCAGTCTTCAGAATCGCCCTGCATCCCAATATGCATAACTGTGCTAAATTCTAGAATCTAGATAGTAGTACTGTAATTTTCAATACTATTTAGGGCAGATAGCATAGATGGTATGCACACTGGGAAGCAGGCAGGATTTATGTTTTTTTTAATGTCGTGAAAGTTAGGCACTTGGCATGACTTGCCTGGAACGCCACACAGTGGTTAACAGGCTGTTAGGTTGTACAGTGGTCACGTGGCACTGGCCGTAGAAAACTCAAGTTCTCAAAAATGCGTTTTACAAGTTGGAATCTAGTAATTTTAGGAATTCCGATATGGTGTGAACGCACCTTTTTAGTAGACATGTAATGAATTTATAAGAATTAGTTCATATGTAGCAACAAACTTAGATAGTAGAACGTAGTGGACTAGTTAAGTCTAACTTTTTTATAGCTTCAAAGTAGCATTTAAAACATGTTCCAACAAACGCGTCGAAGTAACTTACTACACTTTTGGTAGTCAGTAATATGTTGGCAGTCAGGACTGTGCTGTGTGGTTGTTTCTTCTTACCTGCGTCAGGTGGATCTCGCTCCGCCTCGGTTGTTTGTTAATTCAGCACACACGGTACAGTTCAAGTTACAAGGTGTGAGGCAAGTGAAACAAAAACAAGACAGATATCCATTCTGAGAATATGTTGTCCAAAACCGGGGCTCATCAGCGATATGCGCACTCGACCAACTCCAAGACTGGAGGTGCGTGACGTAAACTAATAATATTAGACTTTCTAATAGAAAGCCGCATATTCTGATGCAAGTAGGCTTTCACTACATTGGAGGGAGGTTTAGGGTGGGGTTAGATATGGACTTTCTGTACACTCTATGTAGGTACAGTCTATGATGTAGAGCTGTCCCGCCCACCTGGAGTTCGTTTCGAGGGCTGCAGCTTCCCCAACTTCCACCTGTTCCCTAACAATAAATTAAATGTTATTAAAAGTTCATGCTTACTTTGTGACACAGTTGAAGTCGTTGTAGCAATAATTTGCATCAAGAATTTAATGTGATGTATGTTAAGAGAGTCCTTTTACACACTGAACTTGCAATCCTAGCAATGATAAACAAATTCTTGAAATGGCATGCATTGTTGAGGTATACAGAGAGATAAGTCATAGTAAAAACTACAGGTAACAAGTATAACATGCAGTGCAGAATAAATACATACAGTGTTTCTTTTGTGCTAACATACAATATGATATTTAAAGTGTAATGTAGAAGGTACAAGAAATTGTATGCTGTATTCAAATGTCTAATCTAACAGGTTTTTCTAGTTCTTGCTCCTCAAAATCCTGCAGTGAAGAACCAGCATTATGCTTAAAGTATTTCTCTGACACTTAAAAATTAATAATTAAATAAATAAGCTGCAGATAGAAGATACAAGACACAGAAAGGAGACATGTCTGCTGTCAGTAAAGAAACAACAGAGAACTGCTGAGTGAGAGTGTAAAAAACAACTTTTATTATGTTGAAACCCTTTGTGTTATTTGTGCTCGGATAATAAAGTGGACAATACTAGTAAATGGTTAGCTTTCAAAACACAATCTGGGTCTTGGGCAGATTCTGTTTAACATATTTAGGCCTATATACTGGAAGAAAACAACACATGCATTATTCACAGATTTGTTGATTACAGCTGCACATTTGTTTTCAGTATAGCAAAAAAATCTGTTTAGAAATAATTATTCTCTTTTCTCATGATTTATGGTGCATTGCAGAACCATATAATGCAGACAAAACTAGATTGGGCAGGTATTATTTTCTGAACCATCAAAATCAGCAATACAGTCGAGATACAAAAGAGTCCAATCCAGAGGTCATTTCTTGGAGACCTGATACTTTTCAGGTGTCTCTTTTTCAGTTTCATATTTCAGCTGTTTTCTTCTCTTTAACATGCTGTAAATTTTTTCTGTCTATTTTATAATGTTGCTCTCTAACACACTTTTTCTCATCCTCAACACTCTGGACTAAATTGAAATGTAATAATCAATATTAACCAACCAGAGGAACAGTTTGAACTATGTGGATTCTTGACATTGAAATACTTATTCCAAAATTATTCTTTAATGGATAAATGTCTGCATGAGTCAATTAAAGTAATTCACTTACTGGTGTTATATACAGGTAATGGTAATGCATTTTCAGAGACATTGTGTTACCTAGTATAACTTGATTACAGAGAGAGGAACTTTATCTCCTTACTACTGCTTTATTCCCTTACTACCCCCCCCCCCCCCAAAAAAAAGAGCCAGAACAAAGGAATCAATGTGAAATCAATGTGAAATAAATCATTTAAGCTACAAAATGAATGAATGAATTTTGTACATACAGTACTGTATATAGTGAGTTTTCTGAAAAGAAAAAAAATCATAAAAAAAAGAAAACAACAACAATTGGGGTGGCCTAATGGATAGGGAATTGGACTTGTAACCCAAAGGTTGTGGGTTCGAGGTCCAGGTCTGGCAGGGATTGAGGGTGGGGGGAGTGAGTAAGCAGTGCTCTCTCTCCACCTTCAATACCGCGACTGAGGTGAGACCCTTGAGCAAGGCACCGTTCCCCCAACTGCTCCCTTGGTGCCGTAGCAATGACTGCCCACTGCTCTGGGTGTGTGTTCACAGTGTTTGTATGTGGGCGTGATTGTTCACTACTCACTGCTGTGTGTGTGTGCACGTTGGATGGGTTGGCACAAATTCCAAGTATGGGTCACCATACCTGGCCACAAGTCACTTCACTCACTAAAGTGTACAATAAAATTAAAAGTTGTGTTTTAAAGGCCAAACCTTTAGACATGCTGACCAGTTGCAGCTGTATGCACAGAATGGAGGTCCAACCTATTTTGCCAGGTCCACTCATTTGCAGATTTATGGCCTTATCACTGGTAAAGTTGGATAACTGCTTTGTTTGTCTTTATGAAATGTATGTTGCCTTCTGCTGGTACATGATTTACATTTAGTCCACTGTGTCCTCTGAACAGTCACTCTTCCATGTGACTTCAGGGGCATCAAAAAAACGACATGACTAATTTCGAAAAGCAGCAATCTATGGTCCAATCATCACTCCTTATGTGGGGGAAAAGGCACCGAGTAAAAACCAACTAAATATTTGCTATTACTGCTATTATATTAATTCAAATCAGATCTGCTAATGTTTTCCACATTTTTAATTACAATAAAAGCCTACTTGACTTGACATATAACCACAGAACTGAATTAAGTTAGAAAATAAGTAAATAGCCAAAATGCCTTATTGGAGTCTTGATGACATGATCGTACCTGAATATTTCCACTTTACATCAAGGATTCTTAGTAAGACAAAGCAGAAAGAAGCTGCACTCCTAGATCCTCCAGTATATTAACAGACAGATCCAGATATTTCAGACATGATTGATCGGATCGCAGAATAGCAGCCAGAGCAGAACATCCTTTATATGTGAAACCACAATGTTTCAACCTGTAAAAGAGAGGAAAACAGTAAGAAACTCTCCACTTCCTTATTCTGTAAATAATGAATAAAACCTACATTTTGTAAAATGTGTACTTTTTTGTGTTTGTACTATAATATGCAATTTCAAAAGAGGAGAATATTAATAAGAGTTTTTTGGTCTGTTTTTTTTTTGTAATGCATTAAATGAACAATTTTCAAAACAAAGAAAAACTCATGAACATGAGAGGAAAACAAATCAAGTAAATCGGTGGGTGTGTTTAAGTCTAAAAACATGCCTGATTAAAGGAAAGTTTCTAGGTACAATAGTTCTACGTAGTCTAGATAGTTGTCATTTGTGACTGTTAAGAGATATTTTACTTGAGTATCTCCAGTTTACAGTTCTCTAGTCCAGTACTTAGGAGCTCCACTCCCAAATCTCCTAGTTTATTATCAGACAGATCTAGTTCTCTCAGGTGTGAGGGGTTTGATCTGAGAGCTGATGTCAGAGCAGCACAACCTTCATCTGTGACATCACAATCATTTAACCTGCAGAAAAAACAATAACACACTTTTCACTGTCTATTGTTGGATAGTGGGTTGCTTATAAAACATAATCTTTAACTATGGTTCATAAATGAACAATCTTAAGTGAAAGTGTTGTAAAGGGTTTGCTTCAAAACAAGTCAATACACCATTTATACACAACAGTAATATAGCTCATTTACTAGACTATATTTAATATGAAACACTGTAGAAAGATACCCAAGCATCTCCAGTTTACAGTGAGGATTGCCCAGTCCGGTAGAGAGCAGGTTCATTCCTGAGTCTGATAGTTTATTTTTAGACAGATCCAGCTGTCTCAGGTGTGTGGGGTTTAATGTCAAAGCTGAAGAAAGAGCTGCACAACCTTCATTTGAGATACCACAACTCACAAGCCTGCATAGAGAGAACATTTCATTAAAGATAATCTTAAATCTTAAACCACTTCCCAGTATGCTACACCAGATTGTAGAGTACTTTATATAACATCCAAAATGAAGGCACAGCCATTGGTTCTGAAGGTAGAAGGAGTGCTGGTTATTTACTCCAATCACCTACAATCTCTGCCAGACTCAAACCCACAACCTACAATCCAACTCCATATCCATATGCATTAGACCACGATTGCCCCAGTCATAAATATGTTCTCACCTCAGTGTTTCCAGTTGACAGCAATAATTCTCTATTCCACTACACAACATCTGTACTCCTGAATCTTCTACTATGTTTCCAGACAGATCCAGCTCTCTCAGATGTGAGGGGTTAGATGTCAGAGCTGAAGCCAGAGCAGCACAGCCTTCATCTGTGATACCACAATTCACCAACCTACAAAAAAAACCAAAGGACAATCTCCAGTTGTTCAGTTCAAAACACAGACCTGTGATGCTGACCTACTAGAATAACTTGAAATAAAATTCACAATCAAAACAGATTAAATATATGTCCCAATGAAGATTAGCGCTGTAAATTAGGATCTTACTTAAATGTTGCAAGTTTAGATAGATGACTTTCTGGTCCAGCAAAAAGACACTTGACTCCAGAATCTCCTAGTTTATTCTCTGACAGATCCAGCTCTCTCAAGTTTGAGAAGTTTAATATCAGAGAAGCCAGTGAAACACAATCTTCATCTGTGAGATCACAATCATTCAATCTGGAGAGAGAAAAAATTATATTTAGTTTTCTCAGCACGACACACATTTCTTCGTAGTTGTAGACTGTATTCCATAAGGACTAAGGATATTATTCCCTAGTGCTCAGAGGGAACATCCTGATCAAAGTCTTCAGTTGCAAGACTCAGAGCAATGATCTTACTTCAGTGTCTCCAGTTTACAATGAGGATTCTCCAGCGCATCGGAGAGCAGCTTTATTCCTAAATTTCCAAGTTTATTCCCAGACAGATCTAGGGTTCTAAAGTGTGAGGGGTTGGATCTCAGAGCTGATACCAGTGCAACACAGCCGTTATCTGTAATATCACAACTCACCAACCTGCAGAGAAAACAATATCACTGTTGTCTTTCACAGATTAAAGTTGCTTTGCTCTAACTAGAAGACTGAACATGACTAGTTTCTATTAGACACTCAAAATCATCTTACTTGAGTCTTCCAAGTTTACAGTATGGCATCTCCAGTGCAGTAGAGAGAATCTGTACCCCAAAGTCTCCTACTTTATTTCCAGACAGATCCAGCTCCATCAGGTGTGAGGGGTTAGATCTCAGAGCTGAAGCTAGAGCTGCAAAACCTTCCTCTGTGATACCGCAATCTTTTAATCTGAAGAACAGCAACGTGCCATCACTCCATTTTAGGACACACAGCTCATTTTGAAGAAGATTTTGAATTAACCACTCATTTGTATAGTTTATAAAACATATTGTAAGAAATTTACCATACAGTACCAAAATCTAGATATTATAAAAACTAAAATAAATGGTGATGCTATAGTGTAATTTCTTCACTCAAAGAGATGATCTTACTTCAATGTTTCCAGTTTCCAGTAAGGATTTTCTATTGCAGCAGAGAGCAGCATTATATCGAAGTAACTTAGATTATTCTTTGACAGATCCAGCTCTCTCAGGTGTGATGGGTTTGAACTCAGAGCCGATACCAGAGCAGCAAAACTGTCATCTGTCAAACTACAGCTCACCAATCTGCAGAAGATTCAACAAAATCACACAATGCTTCAATGGGTATATACAATGCACACACCACTTTTCAAATTGTATTTAGTTTTTATTTATTTATTTATTTTTTGAGGAATTCTTGGGTTTAGTTTTTCAACTTCAATTCATGATCTTACTTCAATGCTTCCAGTTTCCAGCAAGGATTCTCTACAACAGCAGAGAGCAGCATCATATGAAAATAATCTAAGCTATTTTCAGACATATCCAGCTCTCTCAGGTGTGAGGGGTTTGATCCCAGAGCTGAAGCCAGTGCTACACAACCTTCATCTGTTAAGCCACAACTCAACAACCTACAAAAAAACAGTACATGCTGCTACAGGGTCATAATTAAAATAGACATCATGTTATTTATATATTGACATTAGAATGATATGGGTTTCTCAAAGATTGAAAATGTTTGCTTAAATTATTAGACGTGGTCCACCAAATTTTGAATATGTCATCACTTGCTTTTTAGTTAAAGATTATCATGGCCAGTGCAGGGGTGAGTTTCAGGGTATTTGTTTGTTTGTTTGTTTCTTTTTTTTTTTTTGAATCTTTAAAAAGACCTTACTTTAATTTCTCCAGTTTGCATGAAGGATTCTGCAGTCCAGCAGAGAGCATCATCATTTCTAAATCATTTAGGCTATTCTGTGACAGGTCCAGATCTTTTAGGTGTGAGGTGTTTGATGCCAGAGCTGAAGCCAGAGGACCATAGCCTTCATATGTTACACCACAACCAACCAACCTGCAGAGAGTAAAATGTTCCTCGCTATCACTTCCATATCAGATAAAATAATAATCTTACACAATTTTTTGGGATGTTCCCATAGATGTAACAACATTCTTAGAAAACATCAAACAAAATAGAAATCACTTTATAAGATTAATGCATGCCTATTTAATTGTGGTGGTTAACCATTCTATATCAGCATTGTCCATTCGTTTTTCCGTTTGGTGCTTTTTTGTTTGTTTGTTTTTTGATAGTGATAAGCTGTTTTAAACAATTCATTTCTTTGTGAGTAAATACAGACTAATACAATTGCAGAATAGAATCAAGTTGCTTTACAAATCTAAATTTTAAGTTAACATTTTTGTTCTTTTATTCAGTAGAATAAAAAACCTTAAAGAATATTAAATACAAAAATTAGTGCTGGCCAATGATTAATTGCATCCAAATAAATTATATAAATTAAATATAAATTATATGAATATAAATATATTGATATGATATGAATTATATAAATATAAATACATTTGTAGAGTTTGGTTGTGCATGATGGGAGTCCAGCTAAAAGAGCATTGCAGTAGTTCAATCTAGAGATGACAAGGGCCTGGACAAGATGTTGTGCAGCATGCTCTGTTAGCAAGGGACTGATCTTGATGTTGTACAATGCAAACCTGCAAAATCGAGCAGTTTTTGCAATGTGTCTTAGAAAGTCAGCTGGTCATCAAAGATAACTCCAGGATTTCTGTCTGAATTTGATAGGATAATTGTTGATGAACATAACTGGATGGTAAAATCCAACTCTAAAATGCTGTAGAGTTGGCGTGGCAGGGAAGACAGGAAGCTCAGTCTTTGCAAGGTTGAGCTGTAGGTGATGTTCTTTCACCCATGCCAAGATGTATGCCAGGCAGCCTGATATCCATGCAGCTACTGTTGGATCATCCGGTTAAAATAAGAGAGAAAGCTGTGTGTCAACAGCATAGCAATGGTAGGAGAAACCATGTGCTTGTATAATGGGACCCAGTGATGTAGTATATGTGGAGAAGAGGAGGAGTCAAATAACTCGTCCCTGAGGAACGCCAGTGATTTGTTGATGTGCTTTGAATATCTCCCCTCCCCAGGCCACCTAACAATCTTACCAATGAGATAGGATTCAAACCTATTCAAACCTAAAACCAAAATGAATCATTGGCAAGACCGACAAATTAATTTCAGCAATGCTGTGAATTTACTATCTTTAAATTAAAATTAATAAAATTGTATTTACAATATATCAGTCACTAGGATCTCTAAAATATCAGCTAACAACCATTACACTGTAGTTTGGCTACACAAACAAATAAATGTTATTATTAAAAAAAAAAAAAACAGACAGTTTCAACAATTCAACGTATCATGGTTATAAAGATTTTAGTGGTCTTACTTAAGTGTTCCAAGTTCAGACAAATTATTTTCGAGTCCAGCGGAAAGCAACATCACTCCTAAACCTTCTAGTTTATTTCCAGAGAGATCCAGCTCTCTCAGATTTGGGAGGTTCGATGCCAGAGCAGAAGCCAGAGCACCACAACCTTCGTATGTGATTCCACAATCATTTAATCTGCAAAACAAAAATGTCACACGACTGAACCTTTCAGGGACTGCAGTACAATTAGTCTCAGCCTCAGACGTCACTACTGTACAATAAACCTAAAATCTAGAAATGATAAAGTTGGCATTTCACGGTCACTTAACTTCAAAAGACAGAGAGAGTACCTGATGATTTACCTCAGTGTTTCCAGCTTACATCGAGGACTCGCCATTGCACCAGACAATCCCAGAGAATACCACGTCAGATCCATTTTGTGTCAGTTATGACGGCTTTGGTCTTAGAAACTTGTCAAAAGTGACAGAATGCATAGAACCAACAAAAACAAATCTTTTAATGAATGGCGTCAGTAGCTATACCCGATACTCAGCAGTAAAATTACAAATATTAGCTAGCCTGCATAGTCTTAAAACAGCCAATATTAAAATTAAATAAAATATTTCAGTGATTTATATAAACGTAGTCTTTTAAAGAGCCATGTTTACAAAAAATAGATGCATGCCATCGATTCTCTGAACTTTAAGTTTCGTTTTCGATTTCTGTTTGTTCACAAGATGCTGACATCATTTTCCTGTTGAAGTCGCCCGACATACTTTGATCTAAATAAAGATGACATGGATGCAGTGCATATTGAAATACATACGTTTACAGGCAGCTCCACAGGGATGACACACGCAGACAGTGTAACACAACTGTTAACAGCTGTTGGGCACGAATGCAATGTATTGTGCTGATCAGCTTTACTCCTCCAGGAGGCGTTGTTTTGATCGATAGGAAGTGCGACAGAAGACAAGGATTTCCAAAATTCACAAGCAAATGCACAACTATTGTTGTGCTTCTATCAAATCACAATGGACAGAATGTTTATATGATGCCAAAATCATTTCACAATTCAAATAAACGTGGTTTATAATTTTAAACACTGCTGATTACATAATCTAACATTTTAACACATTACATTTTTTAATGTTGTGCAGGTATTATTCTCAAGGAAAGACCGAGGTAAGAATGCTGTACAGTATGTGGACACTTTGACTATGAAAATAATTGTATGCTTTCAATATATTTGATAAATACCAAGTCTTAGTTTTATAAATATAAAAGATGTCAAAGTCACAATATAGTGATAAATAATAGTCAAAATTTGTTAATTATAAATTGAATTCATAATACTTGCACAATACATCTATAATATAAATGAATAGCATATGAAAATGTAGTTAATTATTTTTCTTTTAATATAACATTTTAACAAAGAGTTGTGTACATGTATATCACTTTTATATTAATGTATTAATACAAATAATTTAATGCAAATTTCACAGAAAATTTGATATTTAAAATTATTTTTTGATTACCTTATTAATTAGTTATTTATTAAAGAATTAGTCCACACAGGATATGTCTTATGGATAATGACAAAAATATCTTACCAACAAAACACTAAAAATGCTAAATCCTCTCTAGTCTGTTAGTACCTCTAGTAAATTCGTAATGAGTTTTTTTTCTTCTATTTAAATATATAAATTGAATCACATACCTAAGTTATACTTGTAAATTTACACACTGACTTCTACTGCTTTTATAAAATTTTAAACTCACCATCTTTGTTTAGTGCACAAATAAAGGACTACAACCTCTGCAAATTCAGTTCAACAGTCTGTCATCATTTATTCCCCTATGACAACGTTTTAATAGCCACTGATAATTCTGTTTATGATGTTAATTATAAAATGATTTAATATTCAAATGAGTAAACATTAACATAAAAATATAAAACAATTGATGGATTGTATCACTTACATTTAAATATGTTGCACTGCCTCAGTTAAAGCAGTGTTCATAATAACAGAGTATTACCGATACGTACCACGCAGTGGAAAAGCCCCATAAGTACAGGGACAATTGGGCCAAAAATTAGACCACGTTTTCCATATACTATATACTTGTGCAAAAGCTATGGATGAAGTTTCTATTAAATCCACCATAAGGATAAAGTTGTACAGTTTCATAATTTTCTTTTAAAGGAGTTAGTGTTGATTATAAAGAGGAAGTAAATTAGTGCAAAACAGAATATTATACACAATGATATATAATGTAATTTTTGTAATTACAAACATGATTAAACTGTATTTAGGAATTTGACACACCGTGGACAATGTTGTCCATCTTTTCAGTTTTTCTTTTCTTTTGCACTGTTTAAAATATTAGATTATAGGTAGCCTATATATAATTTTGGCTTGTGTATTTTATACTAATAAATCTTAATTGATCATAGATATTCAGTGACAAGATATATAAAAAAATGTATTTCTTACATGCAAAAATAGTTCTTAGAACACTGTTTACACTTAAGATAAAAAAGCATTCTTTATTTGACCTTTTATTGTATACGGTATTTCTATAACACTGACATGCTTTAAAATTGGACATGTTTTTTTAAAATGGGTTCTTCATTAGAATCTGGAATAGAGTCAAGAGATTCCAATCCAGAGTTCATTTCTGAACACACTGACTTGTTGAAATGGAGCTTTTTAGGTGTTTCTTTTGATAAGACGCTTATGGAAGCATATGCTGAATCTGAGGAAAAACTGCAGCCTTCAGCAACTGCAAAAAAAAAAGATTTATATATATATATGAGACAACATTTTTGATATTTGACAATGTGCAGATACAAAAGAAACTTACCATTTAAAGGGACATCCATACTACGCGTTTTTTTACTGGGAATAGGATCTTTTCTTTCCACCCTCTCTAAGGGTTCCAGTCGCTGATTCTTCATCCTTGTTTCCTCTCGTCTCATCTTCTCCTCTATATGCTGTAAAATCTCTCTGTCTATTTTAAAATGTTGTCCTCTGTTTGCAGCCACAATCTCCTCTACTTTCTCCAGGAGTTTGGTGACCTGAGAACCATCACTCCAGTTCTTAGTGTTGAGAACATGATACCTGTTCCCACATTTCTCTGTGAGCCACTGGAGAGCATCACCTTCACTTGCAATGAAAAACTCAACAGGGGTTTCGCCTAGTTCAAATCCAACAGTGAACAGAACTAACATGTAATTCCAGATGTTTTCACCAAAGGTCTCCATAATTTTCTCTAATGCGCTTTTCTCCTCATCTGAAAAGGAAGACTCAACACTCTGGACTAAAATAAAAGCATGTGTTCCAGAGGAGCTTTCGGTCACACTTCTCAAGATGTTAAGTTTAGCATCCTCAAGTCTTTTTCCAACAAGGTAATCTTTCTCAAAACCTGGCGTATAAACCACAGTGAGCTTCCTTCCTGCAACCTCCCCATTTTCTTCTAGATTCTCATCTGGCCTTCTTCTGTTAAATGCCTTTCTACCCAGAATTGTATTTCCTGTTGAACTCTTGCTGCAACAATGTGATCCAAGTAACACCAACCTCATTTCAGAAAGATTAGCATGTCCTTAAAAAGGGAAAAATACAGTCATTTAATGATTTAATGACATTTTAAGTTTGTAATACATGTATAAATTAATTTTACTCACCTGACATCACATTTCTTAATTCATTTCTTTTTTGCACTTCCGCTTGCATGTATTGAGTTTTTTTCTCTACTTGTAATTTCCTTTTTTTCACCTCTTGTATATTTTTATTATCAATCATAAAACAGCGTAATCTGTTTCCTGCAACCATCTCTTCTATTTTTTCAAACAGCTCTTTCACTTGATTGCCATCATCTTTGTTCTTGTTGTTAAAGACATGATACCTGTTCCCACATTTGTTTACTATCCACTGAAGAGCTTCTCCTTCACTCTCAATGAACAGTTCAATGTCTGTGTTTCCCAACCAGTCGCCGAAGGTAAAGAGAACAATCATGTGATCCCAAATATTTATACCATGACAGGCAGCATGCTCCTCTACTGCCCTTCTGTACACTTCAGTGAAAGAAACATCCACGCGTATGACCAGCAGAAAAACATGAGGTCCTGGAGGACAAAGAGAGGAACTCAACACAATCTCATTTTTAAAGAATCTGGGGGTGTATTTTGAACAGTAGTTTCTTCTGCGTCCTGGAGTGTCAACCACAGTGATCTGTCTTCCTGCAACATCTCCTTCTCGTACTGAAGACGTAAGTGATCGTTTGGAATCAAATGCAGATTTGCCCAGGATGGTGTTTCCTGCTGAACTCTTTCCAGATTCATTATAACCCAGCAGCACTATCCTCAGCTTTGAGAGATGATGTTCATTTTCTGTGGGTGACATGCAAGCATACACAGCATGTCAGTTTCATTTAATATTAAGTTATTTATATCCTTCATGTTGCTAAGAGAAGTCTATATAATTAAAAATGTGTCATGTTATACTGAAGTTCAAAGGAAAATCACTTCAACTGGCTGCAATCTTTGTAATGATAAAAACAAGTAGACATGTCAGAACAGTTTCCTATCTACCTGAATAAGGAAAACTTCAACATTTCAACATTGACAACATATTTTAATTATCTGGAATAAAATCTCTAGCTGAAATCAGGCTTACAAATGTTAATAAAGGAGTATATTTCTAGAAAGACTATGTTGAGTGTAAGAAAAAACTCACTAGATGTTTTTGTCTCATCTTTCAGCTGCTGAATCTCCATTCTTCTTTCATCTGCCCTCTTTTCCCATTCTCTCCTCTTTTCTTTCATATATTGCAAAGTCTCTCCGTTTATTTCATAATGGCTCCCTCTGTTGCCCTGCACCATCTTCTGTATTTTCGTAAAGAGTTCTGTGACCTGAGATCCATTGCCCCAGTTTTTGGTATTGAGCTCATGATATCTTTTTCCACATTTCTCAATGAGCCACTGGAGGTTTCCCTTCTCAATACACTGTTGAGTGGTTATGCTTCTTGGTTGATCTCCACAGGTGAACAGCACTATGGTATGCCTCCATACTTCCTCACCGAAACATTTCATAGTATCACATAAGTTGTCTTTTTCATTTTGTTGAAACGCTGAGTTCACATTTAAGACCAACAGCAGGACATGGGGTCCTGGAGGACATATAGTCACACTCTGGAGAATTTCTTGTTTGCACAGTTCAGGGTTTTCTTCAAAGGGTAAATGTTCCCACCAGCCTGGAGTATCAACAACAGTGATCTTTGTGCCAGATATTTCACTGCTTGCTTTTACACAGTGCACAGTCTTCCTCAAGTCAAACTCCCTTTTACCCAGAATAGTGTTTCCTGCTGAGCTTTTCCCAGCATTTTTTTGACCCAAAAGAACAATCTGCAGCTCTGTTCAAGAGAACCAGGGAAGACGTCAGTGTTTCATAAACAATAAACTGAATCTCCCTCTCTAGGTTTATGTTAACATATGTCAGAATAAAATGGCTGAGCTTTTACGTGCATTTAGTTACAGCAAAGAGTAGCCTATAGTCTAGGGTGACCATACGTGCCATTTTCCCCGGACGCGTCCTGGCCAGGATTTCTATAAGGATATAGTTTTGGCTCGGTT
>JAUMHR010000069.1:14547228-14561066 GCA_032361145.1 Enteromius fasciolatus
TCCAAAACACTCTTGATGTACAAATCGAAGCAATATAGAAATCCTGGCCAGGATGCGTCCGGGGAAAATGGCACGTACTGTATAGTCACCCTACTATAGTCAGTGTAAGGAAGTAGCCTATAAGAACATTTAGGAAACGTCAATGGTAAACAGTATGCTGCCTTTAAACTTATTGCACTCCACTTCGTGCAAATTGAAATCAAATGTAAGGTTGAGTGATATTATGAGCTTCATTCACAATATAAAACCAATGCGACAGTTAATATTTGTCATAGGCTACTCACCTGAGGGGGTAACGCTACATGAGCTGCTTAGATTCATTTTGACCAGTTCAAGTTCCAAATCGTCTCTTTATCTTTACCCTTCTTGACAGACCTTTGATACAAAGCATAGGTTTAGGTTATTAAGCCTTTTAGAGACATCGCTACGTCGTTTCGTTTACAAAAACAGAAATCGAAAGCTATTGCTCAGTTAGCTAACGTTAGCAAATTTTCCACAACGGTATTTACAGTAGCGCTCATGACAAAATGCACCTGAATTATTAATTCGGAATGATCGATTATCAACAGTTAACAATGAAAGCAAACTTTAGGCTACTGATAATATGTTCATGTAGTCTAAGATCTGCTGTGCGGAAAATAAAGTAAAATTAGTACCAGTCTCAGACGTCGTATGACTCTGATATAGAAAGTGAAAGTACTTTCTGCTGCTTGGACTAGCATTTAGTCTTTTTTGATCTGGTCTATCGATTCAAAACAATATAGCACAGAAGAGTCTTAATAACTCCTTAAAATCCTGATGCCAAATTTAATTGGTAGTTTAAAGAATACGGATCCATATTTTACTGAAGAATAGCAAAAATGCAAAAACAAAAAAGTAGGCTACAAATAAGCTAAATTTGAATTAACATTCAAATTTGTGCTTTATAACTACTATAACGTTAATTATCAGGCTAATGTGGATAAAATCTAAATGTAATGTAATGTGTTACATGCTAAATGTATATGCATTCCCTGTAATAATGACTAATGTAAAGAAAACGCATCTCTATAATTCTCTATTAATTCCGTTTTTTATTTTTTTTAAATTATTTTCTTTTGTGTTCTGCAGAAAAAAAAGTCATAAGTCATACTATGAAAAAGCCCAAGCAACACTACGTATTCAGACAGTCAAGTTTTTAATAATTTAATAAAGGATTCTGTGTCACAATAAAGTTCAGTAGCATAAAAATAGAACATAATACAGAACAGAAACTTTTTTTAATCAGGAGACGTCTCGGCTTAAACAAATGGATATTTATGTCTGAAGTATGAAACATATTTGGGTTCCCCACATTGAGTTTGTAAATTCTTATTGTTCAATAAAAAACAAACAAATAAAAAAACGTCTCGGCTTACGCATGTACACGGGGCACGTGGACCAATAAGATTGGAGTTGGTTTACACGTTTCACATACGTTCCCCAAAGTGTCCACTAGGACGCAGCGTTGAGGTCTTTAGAACGATAAAACGTTGTGTATAGCGTGCAGTTGGATTGTGTTGACAAAATAAAATGAAATGTAATAGGCTAATTTAATTTAAAAAAGTGATAGCTTTGATATTATTTTGTTGTTGTTTCCCATATCTCAGTATCATTATATGCGACATGCAGCATATAGGCTTCAAATATGAAGGAATTTATATATCATCAGTAACCATTAAGTTAGTGATCATTCACTTAACAAAAAAATATATAATATATATTTTATTGGGTTTATTTGGGTCAAAAAAATCACAACTGAATCCACCCTTCTGATGGGATCAGGATAATCCTGTTTTTTTGGATCAAATAGATCCCAATCTAAGTTGTGTAAGATTGGATTACGTGGTCTGATCTTAATTCAGAATCCCATCTTTTACTTTTAAAAAACACATTTCCAAGATTTGATCCAATCCGTGATCCAAAATCCCACTGGATTACTTTTGAAAAACTGGGCCCAGACTCTGACTCCGATCTCTATTCTCTGAGAAAGATCCAGATTTGGACAAACTGAAAGAAAAGCAAAGACAAGCAATAAATTAATTATATCTATACAAAAATATATACAAATTTGACACATTTATCCACTAAATAAGCTCATATCAAATGTGATACCTACTACAGGTTTAAAAAAATTGGCATGGGGAAACAAAGTGGACAAAATCTAGCAACTAATTAAGTTAAATAAAATCAGGTCTGTAACATGATTAGATATAAAAGGGATGTCTTCGCCTGGCAGAGGCTCTCCAATCTGTGAAAAAGTGTGTATTAAAAGTATTGTGAAATACTTCAAAAACAATGTTCCTCAACATCAAATTGCAAAGGTTTTGTAAATCACATCATCTACAGTGCATAGCACTATCAAAAAATTCAGAGGAACTGGAGAAATCTATGTGTGTAAGGGACAATACACCCTTTGGAATACTTTCAGAAACCACTGTCGGTACACAATGCGCTGTGCCATCTGCAGATGATAACTAAAGTTCTATCATGAAAAAAGAAGACATATGTGAACATGGTCCAGAAGGGAGAGATAATGAGTGTAGAAGCCAATATATCTATTAATAACTACTGCACACTGAGATAAAGTTGCAATAAAGCTCATGGGATGTATGGATCACTTTTATGGTACCATCCACTTTAATAGTATGAAAAATTTCAACTTTCTTTAAAATAGCACTTGCATGCCGGATAGGAAAGGTTTAGCTTAGGGCCTAAATAAAAATAAGTAAATAAAACAAACAAACAAACAAAAAACATTTTGGGTTAATTATTCATTAAAACTCACTTGACTTTGTCCAGCTTATTATTTGGATGATCCTTAAGAGCCAAGAGTCGTACCGTTGACTTTTCTATTTCATTCCCAGACAGATGCAGCTTACTCAGGTTTGATAGGTTTAGTGCCAGAGAAGAAATCAGAGCATCACAGCCTTCATCTGTGATACCACAATCATTTATCCTGCAGAAGGAACAAAGTCACATCTCTGTTCAGGATACCCACACAAATTTGTCAGTTTTGACTTCATCTTGCGGAGTAATTTAAGGTTTAGACTCTACCCGAGTGTCTGTAGTTTGCAGTGAGGACTCCGCAGTGCACCAGACAGCATCTTCAGCCCTAAGTCTCCTATGACATTGTCAGACATATTCAGCTCTTTCAGCTGTGAGAGGTTTGATGTCAGAGCTGACGCCAGAGCACCACAGCCTTTGTGAGTGATACCACAACCAGTGAGCCTGCACAGAGAGACTTATTAGGATACGCTGGGGTCAGGCAGGGGCGTCGTAGTTGGGGCCCTGGTAATTTAGTTTTTAATTATGCTTTTACTGTAGTCTAGCTGTTTAGCTAGCCTAATTAAGAGACTATTTTTGACACATCCATAAGAAAAATAAAATGGCACTTAGTTTTTATTAAGTGTTATACAAAATATTTAAATGTTAAACAAGTTCAATCACATTAGAATATTATATCTTTGCTTCATACGCTTGTACAGTATAGGGGTCTGTCCACCTCGAGCTTACGGGGGCCCATGGCCAATACTTGTGCTTAGGGCCCAGAATTTGGTGCTACGCCCCTGTAGTCAGGTAATGTGTAACCCAGGAAAGTTTTCTTACCACAGCTGTTCAAGACTAATAGCAGGAGTCTTTGGTCCTTTAGAAAGAACCTTAATTCCAGTATCTCCCAGTGTATTCTGAGACAGATCCAGCACTTTCAGGTGTGAGGAGTTTGATCTCAGAGCTGAAGCCAGATCAGCACAACCTCCGTCTGTGACACCGCACTCCTTCAGCCTACAGACAGAACAGTTGCATCTTTCTCTGGTTTTATTCATAAAATACCGATCAGTTCACCAGTGACAACATGAACAGACTATGGTGGTGACCAAAATGATTAGAGCACTATTATTTTCACCTGATAAAAATGGTCAGTTATTTCAATCTTTTGCTGTAGTGTGTTAGTAGGAAATATCAGTTGACACTTCCAAACATTCATTTTGCCATTAATTGTAATAATCAAGTGACAGTATTATATGCACAATATATATAATATATCTGACATCAGGCAGTGCTCCACAGAGGGATCTGATCTCATCATTATCCAGTCTGTCAGGAATGACATGAAGAAACAAACTAAATCCAGTAAAAACTGTGCAAACATCTCCGAGATACTTCAAGAAACCTCCCTGCAAAGATACCTGAAAAACTATGAACAAGGGCAGCTCAGGCAAAATCTGCTTTAAACGCAAAGGATGCTCACATGAAATGTTGATTTTATTTATTTAATAGAAGTTAATTGATAAATACAATACATTTCTGACATTATTATGACTTCCCTATTTTACCGGATTTTTACCCTTGTTCCTAAACCTTTTAACAGTACAGTAGCATTGTAGGTAGGTTTCCTGGAGCATCTTGGAGATGTTTGCACAGTTTTTCTGGATTTAGTCCGTCTCAGTTTGTTCTGTTTCATGTCATTCCTGACAGACTGATGATGATGAGATCACATCTCATCATGTGTGGAGCTCTGGCTGTTGTCAGACTTCTTGTGCATACGAAGTCTCCCTGAATTATTCCAATGAATGACAAAAATAATGCTTGGAAATGTAAACTTATATTTTCTACTGACACACTACATCAAAGAGTAGAAATACCTGAATTAAAACATTTTAGCTGGGAAAAATACTAACAAATTCTATTAATTAGTTAAAATACTTTTGAGCACCACTAAAGACAAATTCATACCTCAGAATTTTCAGCTGACATTTAGGATTCTGTAGAGCGACAGACAGCCACCTCACTCCCAAATCACTTAAAATATTTAAAGTCAGATCCAGCTCTCTCAGGTGTGAGGGGTTTGATTTCAGAGTTGAAGCTAGAGCAGCACAACCTCCATCTGTTATTTTACATTTCCTCAGCCTGCAGACACAACAATGACACAATTATTTGTATGTAGGTGTATAGTGGGCAGACGTACAGTAAGTATTGTTAACACACATACTTCAGTTTCTCTAATTTACAAAGAGGATTCTTTAGTCCATCAGACAGACACTGTACTCCTCTATCTCCTACTTCATTAAAGGACAAATCCAGTTCTCTCAGGTGTGAGGGGTTTGATGTGAGAGCTGAAGCCAGAGCAGCACAACCTTCATCGGTGATACCACAATCATTCAGCCTGCAGAGACAACTCTCTTTCAGTTCAAGACCCAGTACAAGGAAATAAATTTACAGTAAAGTAATTTTTTTAGGCACAACATAAACCTCAAAGTAATAACGAGAACTGTAACCTCAGTATCTGTAGTTTGCAATTAGAATTTCCCAGTCCTTCAGAGAGCAGCTTCACTCCTGGATCCTCCAATCTTTTATTTCCATTCAAATTCACTTCCATTACACATGAAGACTCAGAGGCGAGAGCTTTGGCCAGAGGAGTGCAGCACTTTGGTGTTAGTTCACAATGAGCAAGTCTATGAAAAAAATAATACAATTGTCAAAAGACTTGAATTTAGTAGAACTCATAACTGATGGAAACAAAAAAAATGAAAGGAAGTTTGTGTCATGGAATAACATATATATTATTGTCATACACTGTCATATTTGTCATAATGACATACCGAACTGATTTCCTTGCTTTAATCACAGGCACAAGATTCGAAAGAACTCTCATCATTTGTGCACAGCTGGTTTTCCAGGCATATGCCTTTATTTCAAACACATCCAAGTTCTCTGAAGTCAGAAGAACAAACAGCACAGCTGACCACTGTAAAGGGGTTAATTTGGCTGTGGTAAGAGCTCTTTGATTGAGATAACGCTGAATTTGTTCCACTAGTGAACTGTCACCCAGATCATTGAGGCAGTGGAAAAGACTGATGAATTTATCTGGGGTGGGATGTTCCTCTATTTTCTTCTTGATGTATTTGACAGTTTCCTCTAATTTGTGGTATTTGATTTCTGTCTGTGACAGAAGAACTTTTAAAAGAGCCTGATTGGGCTCAAGCGAGAAGCCCAGAAGGAAGCGAAGAAATAGGCCCAGGTGTGTATATTTATTTTCTAAGGTCTTATCAACAGCTTTCTGATGTAGGACAAAAATTGGAATCTGTGTAGATGTTGCTTCATGAGATGCTTCAGTAATTTGGTGTAACACATTAACGTTTTGTGTTGTGAAGGTGTGATGCACATACATAGCAGCCAGATGTTCCTGAATACTGAGGTGAACAAAGCAGTAGATTTTCTCTGAATGTAGCCCAGACTCCTCTCTGAAGATCTGAGTGCACAACCCAGTGTACACTAATGCTTCTGTCACATCAATGCCACACACTCTCAGATCTTCTTCATAGAAGATAGCATTGTGTTTCTCAAGCTGCTGAAAAGCCAGTTTCCCCAGTTTAAGGATCATTTCTTCATCTGTCATGTTCTTCTCAAAGTCTTTTTCATGTTTGATCTTGATATGAATGATCAGGAAGTGTGTGAACATTTGAGTGAGAGTCTTGGGAATCTCTCCACTCTCTGCTTCACTCAACATCTTCTCTAGAACAGTAGCTGAGATCCAGCAGAACACCGGGATGTGACACATGATGTAGAGACTCCTTGAAGACTTCAGGTGTGAGATGACATTCTCAGCCAGAATGTTATTTCTGATTCTCTTCCTGAAATATTGAACTTTCTGAGGGTCATCAAAGCCTCGTACCTCTGTCACTCGATGTAAACACTCAGAGGGGATGCGATCAACTGCTGCTGGTCTGGAGGTGATCCAGATGAGAGCAGAGGGAAGCAGATTCCCAGCAATAAGGTTTGTTAGCAGCACATCTACTGATGTCACTTTGGTTTTATCCTTTAGAATCTCATTGCTGGAAAATTCTAAGGGAGAACGGCACTCGTCAAGACCATCAAAGATGAACAACACCTTATATTTATTACTGAAAATGTCGATTTCTTTAGTTTTAGGAAAAAAAACACGGAGAAGATCTAAAAGACTTAGTTTTTTGTCACTTATCAAATTGAGCTCTCTGAAAGGAAGTGGAAATATGAAGTGGATGTTCTGATTTGCTTTCCCTTCAGCCCAGTCCAGAATGAACTTCTGCACAGAGACTGTTTTTCCAATTCCAGCGAATCCTTTAGTCAGAACTGTTCTGATGCACTGGTTTTGTCCAGGTAACGGTGTGAAGAGGTCATTGCAGTTGATCGGTCTGTCATCTGTCCCTGCTTTCATAGCTGCTGTTTCAATCTGTCGTATCTCACATTCTTCAGTGTTTTCTTTAGCATCTGTGATGTAGAGCTCAGTATAGATCTCATTTAAGAGTGCTGGGCTTCCTTGCTGTTCTGTTCCTTCATGTAGAAACTGATATTTTTTCGTCAGATTTAATTGGAGTTCAGTTCTGAAAAATTGAAATAATCACGTCAAAACATGACCGTTATTTGATTATTTAAGTATTAAGTATAACCCATGTTAAATGTCTTACCTGCACTCTGTATATTCACACTCACTTCTGGACACATCACTGCTTGGGACCATTCGGTCCTGCCTCTTTAACCTACTGTAGAGTATTAGACGGAAGAAGCATAGACACATTTGTTAAATATTCAGAAAATTACCAATATAAGTTAGACTTCATAGAGTAACCCTTTTAAAAAAATTACTTAGTTTATTTGAGTAATTTACTAAGAGCTTCATTTTTATCTAGCAATTATTGTTTGTTTGAACATTTAAACAAATAATAAAAACTATTTGTAGGTAGTATATAATAGTAAAATAATTTATATAAACATAAGAGCACTGATTTTTTTTTTTAAATGAATCTGAATATTCATAGACCACCAAGTTTTTAAAGACACACAACTGAATCAGTTTTTCCCATGCAATAAATAACATTTTGGGTAACAATCTCTAAAACATTTTATTTAATTTGTGACATCATGTGTAATTTGGATCAGATACTGTACATGATTTTCCTATCTATAACGTTTACCTGGGTTTAGTATTGTGGTAGTTTGTTTTGTTGTGTTGTGTTGAGTCCAATCTCTTCTGCCTGTGACAGGGAATGTTATACTTACTTTATTTACAACAGTAAATAAATAAACATCAAGAGTCTCGCCAGAATAACAGTAGCAATATGTACAAATCAAACATATTACTTTAATTTGCAAGCATCACGCCATTGATTTAATGAATTGAAATTTAAGCAAAATATATATTTTTAATTAAATATAATTGATGTGTTAGCATAAAAGATATTTATTATTGCAAATTTGAATGTGTTATTATGTGCAGAATAACAGAATAAGTTGCAACACGAAATTACGTATTATTAATATTTTTTAACGATTCATAGTTATCATTACTTCTGTTAAATTTTTTTTTATATTTTAACATGACATTTTAACAAGAGATTGGAATTGACAGTAACACAAGAATATTCATAAATGTACCTGTCGTCAGAAGTGCTGTCACCTTTGAAATCAACACCCATGTTCATTGATGCGTCACTCTTGAATGACACACAAGTCGGCACTTCAGAGTCTGTTTTCTGCCTGTAACAGAGCAAATTTTAATTCATATATAAGAGTAAAAACAGCAGCAGCAGCAATAATGTGCCCTGAATAAACAGATTAAACTTAAAACTCTTAAAACTGTTGTTACTCACTCTGCCTCATATCTATATTTTTATTTTTTTTATTAAACTGAAACAGGTCACATATTTCCTTCATACAATAAATATAAAGAGAACATTTTGTAAAACAGTGCAGTACTTACAGCAGTCATTTGCTTTCTGACATAAATATATGTAATTGTCATGTCATACAATTTTGATCATTCATACATGATTGTCCTATCTTTAATTTACCCATGTTTTAAATTGCTTTCACACTTTAAATTAGGATATGGCAGATCCTTCGACGTGTCACTGCTCATGGACACACAGCTGGCTTCTGGTGAGTCCGGTCTCTTCTGCCTGCGACAGGGAATAGATTATACTTCATAGACAACAAAAAAATATATCATATTCAGAAAACAATAAGTAATAGTCACATATTACTTGCGTTGTGCTTAATACAGTTTTAGATGATTTACACATTAATTCTGAAATATTACTGAAATAATTACACTGCTGAAAAAAAATTAATAGTATAACGTTTTACCATTAAATATATGTATTACTACAAATTTGAATATTAAACAATAATTTATTAATACATTATTAATTAATTTGTTATGCTTTACAGTCATAATATATTTGGATGCGCTTCTGCATTAAAGTAGTGTTAAAAATCTGTTTTTATATTATTTTCTTTTTCAGGAGAGAAAGCCAGTGATAAAATCAACTGTCCACAAATGTACCTGTCTTTAGAAGCACTGTCACTGTTCAGTTCAACACACAGTTCCTCTGACGCCTCACTCTTTTTGGACACAGAGTCTGATGTCTGATGCCTGTAATGGTGCAAATTTTACTTCATTTACAATAAAACAAATAACCACAAAAATAACATTAATAATAATCTGTTCGAAACAAACTGTTAATAAACCTGACTTATTTAATCTGAATATGCATTTTTTCCTCTTTGTATGCTTACTTGAGTGCAGATTCACTTTGGAGTAAAGAGTCCATTGCTGTTTAGTCCTTAAACTCACCGCTTCTGAAAAACTCATTCACTGTTACAGAAAAATCAAAAAGTGTTTGTAAGAAATGTATTTTACTCACATCAGTTTATGATGACTAAATTAAAAATCTATCTAAATATAAATACATTTTGACAAAAATCTGTATGATGCAGCGCAAAAAGGTAGGAGGAACAAAAGATGTATGCAGCTGCCGCTGTGATGCTAACTGGCAAGCTAACTAGCTACCTGATGCTAATTTGATATCATTAAGAAAACAAAAACAAAACATTGAAATATTTGTGAAGTTTTAGAAAGTATACATTTTTACAGTAATTGCCATTGACCCCGGGGGCATTTTACCCTCACCTTGTCTGAGGGTGTTTTACCCCACAGTAAAAAGAAAAAAAAGAAAAGTTATTCTGAAAATATAATTATATTAACTAACACGTACTTCCACATGGTTTAATATCATATAACTGTGAAAACACTTTTTTCTTTATGCTGAAAATAAGATGATTTATTGTGAAATCTGTTTTCTCTCAGGTACATCACAAGTGCAAGCTTCATGGTGAATATTTCTACATCACTCCTCAATGTAGTTCATACAACAACAACAAAACATATCTTTTTATTTTATTTTGTGGTTATTTTGGGAGAAAACAGTAGGGGGTTTCTCCCCCTTTATATTTATACTTTTTTCTTAATTTACTGCCAAGAAAAGTGGCAACATGCCACATAGGTGGGGCACACTGTAACATGACCATGTGACGGATTAGTTCAAAACAACGCGGGCCAACAGAGAAAAACAACACTGCCCATCCCCCACACACAGCTCTCAGAACAGACGGCAAATAGTCAAGCGAAAATATTTATTTCTTAAAATAATCATATATACTAATGATCAAAAATAGCATAATAATGGCGAGGAACATTGCATTGCATTGTTGCAACGTTTCCCACAGATCTGCACAGCTGGAAGCGAAAACTGGTTACTGTAGGTTAGTGTCTTCTGCATGTTTGCGAAGCATTGAAGAGTTGATAAATAGCAGATCAGAGATTAAAATAACAGATTTGCCGAACTTTAAATAAACAGAAAATATTTCAGCTAGAAATGTCCTTTTGCCGTGGTTAAATGTTTAGCAATACATTCAAAAACTTTTGATCATTTATGTATAGTTAATAGAGCAACTAGTAAAGATAGCTTATAGTAAGTTGTGTTACGCACATGTGGATAAAAGGTGTTGCAACAAACCCTGTAGTTTGCGCCCCACACACACCCCTATAACGTAGACCCATAGGATTTTAAAAACTGCTTCAAGACAGCAGTCCAGACCACAACTATAAAGAATGAGAATTGATTTTGTGGTGAACTCATATCCAACCTAATTAACAAAAACTATCGACAACTAATAAACATCTGTCTCCAGCTCTGAACTTACTTCGTGCATAACAAAAGAAAATGGGCTAATCATCCTTTTGTGAGAACGATAAAATTGATAAAGGCCTAGTTCTGGCAGTACTGGCTTTATTTCATCGAAGGGAAAATCAACTCATTTTCTATAAATATTTTACAAATATATATATTTTTTTACAAAATATAGTTTAGGAAATGTAATAAATTGAACTTACCAGCAGTTTTACCCGAGTTTTAGATTCTGTTCTTTACACGAAATGAAAGTATCATCCATCTTCAGCAGAATGCATTCAAATGTCTAGAACCTGTCTTACTGGACGAGCAGCTTTCGGTTATAATTGGACTGAGTTTTAAAGCAGACAACACCCTCACAGCTGCATACGGTGACATGATGTGACCTTTATGGAAATTCCAACCTTATTTCAAGTCCAGCCCCTTAAGCTATACATTAAATACAGGGCCAGACAATTGGGCCAAAACTGGGACTACATTTTCCAAATACAATAAACACACTACACAGTTTGAGAAGCAGGTTTCAGAAATGTATTTTAATGTGCACAGTTTCAATTCATAAAAGTGCAGGAACAAGTTCAGACTAAAACACTGTGTAGAAGTAGTTTGTTTTAAACCTGTTAAAGTGGCATACTAAAGACCTATATTGAATGCAATACAACTTACAAATAATTACACGTTATAAAGAAATACTGTAATAAAAGCATGAGAGGACTAATAGGCAAATTAAACATACATTTTCTTTATTAGACCAAAATCTGTGGCAACAAAATCTTCTCAGGTGTTACACACTGCAATAAAAGCACATGAGAAGTAAAAGGTTAGCCAGTGCCATTCAATTGATCGGCAATGTCCATAATAAAAGCACAGTTATATATTGTATAACAGATTTATGAAAAAACTTACCATGTAAAGAAGTCTTCAGCCTGCCAGGATGCAGCAACTAGAGACATCATAGTGGAGTTTCTCCCATCAGAAGTTGTCAGATCATCCGCAGGGGCTCCATTAAAGTTTCCACAGGCACCGCAAACTTTATCTGCCAGGTCTCTGCTTATAGATAACACAATGCTTTCACTGAGAGAGTAAGTCAGTTTCATAGTAGACATAATCTTGATGATCACAGCCTCATTTTGGTTTGAGATTGACACCCCCTCTTTAGGCATGATGGGATACGAGACTCTCTTTCCATTCACCTGTTTTAATGAGAGAAATACATTCTCAGCGGTTTAATGTCAACAGCACTTTTTGTGTAACTTCCAAAAAAAGGAAATTAAATGCACTATATAATACATTTAAAAAAAATAAACATTCCACTGACCCAGCTGTGCCTGTGATTGTTTACTGTGATGATCATGTCCTGGAAGAAAATATTGACTATTGTCATATGACCAGAATCATTCCTGGCACATGCACGTACATCTAACACCACTCTGAACCAGTCAGGAGACTCCTGATCACATAAGGAAGCCATTTGATAGGCTCCCGGCCGCTCCACTGCCCCCTTTACACCATCGAAGGATTGCAACTGGTCACTGGCATCAAATACACAGTCGCCTTGAACGGTGTAACAGTCTCTTTGCCCGTTTCGAACTTCACAGAGCTCTCCTCTGCCACAGGTTTGGCTCACACACTCCTGCAGGCCCATAGCACGACACACACACTTCCTGTCGCAGGTGTCAGTCACTAAGACCTCGCCAACCTAGAAGGAAAAGGTGGAGAATAAAATATGGCTAATCGTGATAGCCATAACTACCAAGTACAACCCGAATTCTAGAAATGTTAGGATGTTTTTTTATTTTTTTTTTAATAAAATGAAAACAACAAGAATTTATAAAATCACATGTGACATTTTATTCACATTAGAACATATAAAATAATAATAATAAAAAATAAAAAAAAAATACATTTTACAGTTTTATGCACAAAATTAGCTCATTTCGAATTTGGTGCCTGATACAGTTGTCAAAATAGTTGGAATGGGGGCCATGTTTACCATGGAGTAGCATCTCCTTTTCTTTTTAAAACGGTTTAAACATGTCTAGAAGTTTTTGTGTTGGACTTTGGTCCCATTTTTGCCTGCTAAAGGTTTCTAGCTGCTGAAGAGTTTGTGGTCGTCTTTGTGCATCAAATTAAACCCACTGTACATCAGTAATTTGAATGTCTTTTAGTTTTCATTTTACTCAAATGTAAAAATTGTCCCAACATTTCAGTAATTCAGGTTATAGGATAATAGCTTTTATTCAGTTATGAAATCATTCTTTTTAGAAACTGCGCATTTCAGCTTGATTTTTTTTTTTAAGTTAGCTAATAAAATACACTAAACAGTGGATTTAAGGAAATAATGAATATTCGTATAAGACGACATCTGGAATGTCTGCCATTTAATTAGTAGAATCAAAACTCCTGAAGTCTGTAGCAACTTTTTTTTTTACTAAACACAAAAGTGGATAAGCTGCTCTTATTAACCCGTGATCATTTTCATTCAATCACTGTCAAGATATATGAAAAGCAATACATCTTACCCTTAAGTATTTGCCAACATGGACACATCCACAGTTTCCCACAGGCACACACGCATCGCCATCTGAGACCCAACCTTCGTCACACTGACAGCCTTCCATGCAAATATCTGGGCAGTTGTTAATGGACCTGGTGAGGCTGGCACAGGTGTTGGCACAGTTATTAGAGCACTGTGCATAGTGACTGTTAGCTGGACAGTTCGCCGCTTAAGGAAAATGCAAAAAAAATTGTTATTTTTAAAAAAAAAAACAAAAAAAAAAAAACAAAAAAAAAAAAAAACACGTGGATCGC
>JAUMHR010000069.1:14567310-14587664 GCA_032361145.1 Enteromius fasciolatus
CAACAACAACAACAACAACAACAACAACAACAACAACAACAACAACAACAACAACAACAACAACAACAACAACAACAACACGCATAACATCTTACCCTCACAGGCAAGTCCCTTTCCTGGATCACACCGACACATTTGCTTATAGATGTCCAGGTAAACCACCTCTCCAGCCTGAAAACACAATGCAAAAGCAAACGCAGATGGACACTTACAGGAAAGCTAGGATGTACATCCATTCAAAATTCCTATGGTAAACTCAATACAATCACTCCACCTTATATGCGTGTCCCTGATCATAGCACCCACACTGTTGGTGTTCAACGCACTGCTGGCCATCAAAAAGATAACCATTGTCACAAGCACAGCCCTCTGTGCAGGTTTTAGGACACTTGACTATTGCACTTAGACCAGGGCAGGCAGAAGAGCAGACGTCTGCGCACAGCTCATAATGACTGTGAGCAGGACATGACATAGCTGGAATACAGCGATAGAAAAATTATATACTTATGAGGGAAAAATATTTTAATACAGTCACTTAAACGTTTCAGACAGTGATGGATAACTACTGCTAAACGTGCAAACACTTACGGCAAAAAGAGTCAGTCCTCCAGTTTTGGATAATGACCCCAGCTGTGTGGCAACTAGAAGCATATCTCGCCACACTGTCACAGACCATCTTGCTGTTGCCGTCAGAAGCACAAGCATCAAAGACACAATCATTTAAATAAGCAGAGCCGTTTACCACAGCATGACAGACAGAAAACGGCCCACTGGGGTCAACCAGAACTCCGCAGTAAGGAGGCTTCTCAAAGATGGCTTTCAATTGGGGATTACAGTCCAGACATGTGCCGCTTTCACATCCGTCTTCACACACGGCTCCAGGGATGTCCACTTTCCAAGCTTTCTTGAATACATTCACGTCCTGTGTAATATTGCCATCTGGGAGGCGGAAGTCATTGGAAGGGTCTCCATCAAAGTCACCACAGATTCCGCGGGTCTTGCGCCGGTAGTTGCCGGGGATGCTAACAGTGACAAAGTTGGAGAGGTCATGGGTCACTTTGAGACCAAAGCCTGTTGTGATGACATAGTTAACACCCTCCTTATAGGCCTGGACCAAGGAGCCATTTAAACTCTTTGAACTATATGGGAGGTTAGTCAGAACTCCATTGACCTGTGGGAATGTTGTGTTAGAGTCATACAATAAATTTAAAAATGTTAGGCATAACTAATAACTGCAAAGCATCTGGTGTTATAGAAACTTCACTGAAGAACAAATGCAGTACTTTACCAAGATCTGGGGCTCGTTTTGTCTTAAGATGAAGGTGCTGTTGTAGACGGTTAAGGCCACTTGTTTGGTAACAGAGACTTTGCGATCACTATTGGGCCACAATCGCTCATTCGCCACCTGGATAGAGAAAGGGGCCAGGTTGGTTTGTTCCAGGCCAAAGGTTTGTGACAGAATGTAGGTACAGGTTCCCTGGAAATCAAAGCTCAGCCCATCATAGGACACATAGTGTGGGTCTCCAGCAGCTTCACAAGTGGCATGGCCGATTGGCTGGCATTTGCGAACGCCATCCACCAACTCACACCTCTCATAAGGGCCACAAGACAACTTATTACAGACCACCTGTGGAAAGAAGAGCATTAATCATTAATCTTTTTAGTAACTATTAAGATATGAAGCCATCAACAGAAAGCCGTTACAAAATGAGAACTTCAGTTGAAGCAGGATTGGAACTGGATGGTGTTAGTCCAGCACTGCTTAGGGATGTGCCAAACTGCGCTTTTCAAGCGGTTTACAACGAACTGTGTTGATTCTTCAAAGCTTTTGACAAAGTGCTCTACTCTGTCTTCTTGTGGTCAATAAAAGTTCTTGCAACGGTCTCATTTAGATTTTTTGTTCATTGGGATATCATTATTGTAAGGTTTAATTGTCTATTTAATAAGCCTGTGTGTCATTAGCAAGATTTTGTGTCTTAACCAAAAAGGAGAATTTAATATTTTTTCGTGAGTCCACAAGGTTGTTTAAATTTTCATTCAGTTATTCACGTTATCGTTTTTTAATACTATAGTACATAAAGATCACACACACACACACATTATACTACAGTATAATTAATGATACAACACGTAAAAACATTGCATAGGCACAAATAGGCTATAAGCATGTTGAAAGCGTAATCCACGCATTTTTTTTTACTTGAGCCAAGCGTGACGTGTCAAGTGAGGTAACGAGGCTTCTTTCTCATAGGTCACGTGACAGCCTCATTTCAAGTAATGCTCCGGACCACTGTTTCAAAGCACTAGTGCATCTAAAACTTGAAATGCGTGTCGACACTAGGTGTCGATCTACCCATCTCTACAACTGCCATAAAGGGGAAACACCAACAACAACAACAACAACGCATGTATAGACTCTGAACTTATTTCAAAAGAACAGGGAGTTGATTTCCCATGACGACTGAGAAACTCTGTAATTTAAACCCATACCAAATCCTATTCTACAAGTATAGGCTCAATTTAGAGTTTTCATACCTGGGCATCCTTTAAACATGTGCACACTTCCTCACAGTTACTGCCAGGATAGAACTGTTGGTAAAGTAAGTAGTAGCGGTTGCCATAGAGACACCCACACTGAGAGAGGGGTACACAGCGGTCTCCACTCCTGATGTAACCCTCATCACACACACAGCCCTCTATACATGGGCTACGACAGCCAGCAGGAGGAGCCAAATTATGACAGTTGACTTCACAGCCAGAGCCGCAGAGCTCATAGTGGCTGTTGATGGGACACTGGACACCTGACAAAACAAAGATATGTGATTGGTTAAACTCTTTTTCAAATAACAAATTTCTGAAAAATTCTGGTACTCCATGGTAACTGGACTGGGAGGGGTGGGGTTAGACTACATGTTAGATTTGATTTTGAACTTGATACTCCTATGTTTTAAATGTAAGAACACATCCTTCTACCCATTTAATTATTTTTGTGCTCCGCTTAATATTTTAAACCTTTGTTGAAATCTGGAGTGTCAAAGGTCTATCACTATTTTTTTTTTTTTTTAAATTGTGTATGTACAGAATATTGCCTTATATATAGTTTTGCAAAAAAAGCCTAAATACAATTGCCCCGGGTTTCTCTCACCACAGAATTCAGCTGTTCTCCAGGGACTGATGGTCCTTCCCATCGCCTGACAGGCAGATACATAAGCCGTTATGGCCTGGCATAGTATATCTCTCCTTCCGTTAAACAAACAGACATCGTAAAAACAACCTTCAAAAAACGGAGTAGGGTTTAGCACGGTTTGACAGTCCCTGAAAGGCCCCTGTGGGTCACGCAGCAGCCCACAGAAATCAGAAACCTCATATAGACTCCTTTTGTCTGGGTCACAATCCTGACAACCGTTTGTGCAGCCATGGACACAGTCTGGGATCTCAGCTACACTCCAGCTGGCACCGAACTCCATCGGTCCTGAAGCAGGTAATGTTGTTCCTCTGACGAACAGATCATCTTCTGGTTTTCCATTGTAGTTCCCACAGAGGCCAAAGACGGCACCCATGTAGGTGCTGGGAACAGTGACTGTTGCAAAACTGTTCCAATCAAACGTGACTCGGAGACCAAAAGAGGTCTGAATGACAGCAGACCAGCCACTTCTGAAAACAGAGACCTGACCTTCAATAAGATTGAGGGGAAGGTTCACAAGCTCATCATTGACCTAAAAAAAAAAAAAAAGCAGCAAACAAAGCATTTTTGTTTAATGAAATTAATTTCATGGAAAGCTATATGGAAAGACAATAGTTTGCCAGATGTTTAAAGAATGCAACTAGAACTTACTGTAACAAAACCGCTGTACTCTCTATCAATGACAATGGTGATATTATATATTTTGATTTCCAGTAATTTTGTGAATGACACCACTTTGCTTCCTCGAAAGTCATTATGCACCAGAACATCAAAGGGGACCAGTTCAGGATCTGAGACATTAAGCCCAACTAACTGATACACACAGTTGCCCTGAAAGGAGAAAATAAAAATGGACTAAGTATTTTCATCCAAACACATGGAATTTACAAACAAATTATAAAAACAATGCCTAGTTGCTCCATTCTTGGTTTGTCATCTACAACAAAATACATATAGAAATTGCAGTTCCCCTTGTGTGTTAACAGAAAAGTACCTGGAAATCAAAGTACTTCCCATCAAAGGTGTAGTAGTGGGGGTCGCCCAGTGCCATACAGGTGCTTTGGGAGACAGGATAACAGCCTCTAATACCATTCTCCACCTGGCAGTGCTCTCCTTCCCCACAGCCTTTGTCTTGGCATTCCAGATGTCCACCCTCCATGGAGCAACGACAAAGCCGCTGACAAGCATCATCTGCCCAGAATGACTCTCCAGCAGGAACGTAGTGTCCATTGTAGGAACAGCCACATTGGGTTGAAGGTACACATGCAGATCCACTCAGAACGAAGCCAGGATCACAAGCGCATGTTTCGACACAGGGTAAAGTGCAGTTCACAGGAGACCCGAGACCCATGCAGGTCAAAGGGCATGCACTGCCACAAAATGTGTAATGGCTGTTCTCTGGGCATCTGTAAGCTGAAGCACAATCAGAAAGTTATGGGGTAGGGAGTATAATGATCTTGAACAAAGTAAACTGAACAATTATTTACAAAACTACTTACAACAATTGGCTGCTTCTCTCCAGTTGGTTAGCACTATCCCAACATGCTGACATGCACTTGCATAGACCTTTAAGACCTTACATAAGTAGTTTCTGTGGCCATCTGTCATACAAACATCAAACATGCAGTTCTGAATGTAAATACTTGGGTCAATAACAGAATGGCACTGAGTAAATGGTGCCATCTTTAGGAGTCCACAGTAGTTTTCCCCCTGCCATTGCTTTACTGCTTCAGCATCGCATCCAACATCCCCAACAAAATCTCTACAACCCTCATCCAACGTCAAGTTGTGAACTTTCCAACTCTTGCCAAATTCTGTTGCACTGGCAGCCTGGGTATTTGAAGGCATGGTGAAATCATCATTGGGATCACCATTGAAGTTGCCACAGAGCCCACAGACTTTGTTCATGAAGGCAGTGGGCAGAGACACCATGAGATAATGGTTCCAATCATATTGCACACTCAGCCCAAAAGAAAATAGGATGGTGATAAAGCTGCCAGACTGGAACATGGACACCCCAACATCATCAAGAACCACAGGAAGGCTCCACAAACTCTGGCCAATCTGCACAAACAATATTAACTCGCTTTAGTGACAAACACTAAGTTAGCATTTCACACTGTCACACAAAAGCTGTATAACTTTTTTGAATACATGTCATGACTCAAATTGAATTATATTGATACAATTTTTAATAAGCATCTTTAACAATTTCAAAATTTAGCAAGACAAAATGATCAATACTTAAAAGCATATTTTAAAATTGAAACAAAATGGTTTTTAAACAAATGTCTTTTTAATGAGAAAAAGGAAAAAGACAGGTCTACCTTTACTTTCCCAGGCTCACAACTCTCAACAATGATGGTGGTATTATGAATTTTCACTATTACATGTGCCACGTAAGAGACTCTTCTGTCGCCACGGTTTTCATTTTTAGCCTGGACCTCAAAATTAGGAAGACCATCATTTTCTTGGTAGTTCCTGGTGATGACATAAGTGCAAGTGCCCATGAAGTCAAAGTGACGATGGTCAAATGTGTAGTAGTGAGGGTCGCCCATTGCCCAACAGACTCCAAATGGTTTCTTCACACAGGTCGGGTAGGGACCCTTCATCTGGCACTCCTCACCCTCACCACAGACGGTGTTGAAGCAAGTGTTAGGTGGTGGTGCAACATCTACAGAAAAAAAACAACCCGAAGGCACATAAAGAAATATACAGTGTACGCTTTTGACCATTCATTTAAGTTCTTCATTCTTAAAAATCAAGAAAAGCAACATACATGAATGCGGATGACATTTTTTTTTTTAAACTAAGTAAAAAAGTGTGTATTGATATTTACCTCGAGCAGTGCATGGGGCTGGTGCTCCATACCCATTCACTTGCATTACTCCCACACTGTACACCACAAAGGAAGCATTTGGGTGGTTTACTTGGTGTCTGTCTGTGCTGGGTGGATAAACCAATTCAGTCCAGGAGTAATCACTGCCATTGATAACCCTCCATTGAACATTTCCAGTTAAAGGCAAATTTATCTCTGCTTGTTTATTGGTAGGAACAATCAGGAGAGCTCGGTTGTCAAATCCAGCTATCCCATCAAGTGCGAATGATGAACAGAAATGTTTCTTGGGCAGCAGATTTACCAGGAATGAGCCATATATGCCACCTTGGGATGTTTGCACACCATTAAACAAAAAAAACACCTGGATTCCATGGTCAGCAATAATATTGACGCCATCAGGAAACTGGATTTTGTACTCTAGAACCTGACCACGCTGAAGAATGTCAGTTAACGTACTACAGCCAAACTGAGTGTTTACATTCGTTGTCTGTGACGCTTGGATATAGATGCTGTCGAACTGGCTCTGAACGCTAAACGGAGCCACCAGGAAGTGAGTACCCCAGCTTTGCACTGGCAGCAGTTGCTCATAAACGTGATTGCACTTTGAAAAGCACCCCGTGCACATGTGACCAGAGTACACGGCAACAGGAAGTTGTGAGGATATGAGAGTTCCTGTGAGGTCTCCCTCGCTTTGAATTTGTGCATTTTCAAAAGGATCCATCACCACAACTAGTTTACTGCCGACACCGTACAAGCTTCCTTCAAACTGGACCGCCGCTCGCAGGAACACTTCCACTGTGTTCCGCTCTTTACCGTTGATAATCACAAACTCCTTCAGCATAGATGGAGGGGAGTTGGTGGGGGTGAACACAAAATATTCAGTACCCCATTCACTCATGGGGTAGACCAGGGATGTATCTGCGGTGTTTTCTTTGGAGTTTAGGGAGGAAACCGTTATGTCGTCAGATGCCTGAATGAGGATGGTTTTGCGGGACCTCCTGGTTCCAGACAGCTCAACCTCTTTAGGGAGGGTCACAGTGAAGCCCTGACCTGTGGTCAGTTGAACCTCCTGGGTAAAGTTAAGACTAGGCACGCTAACATTAACTTGACTATGAGAATTCACAGAGGTGATGTAAAGCTGAAAAAGTGACTGGTTCAAAGGGGAAACATAGTTTTGCATGAACACGGTGGCAAACTCTCGTCCTGCAGATCGAGCCTGGATGCCAGCTTTACAAGAAGGGAAGATAGAGAAAATAATTTGTGAAAAAAAAAATAATACTAATATATATATATATATATATATAAAATTCTCTTTTCTTTATTTTTTCACTTTCCAAACCTTTATAATAATTTAAAAAGATGTATAAATCACTTTATGTCAGAACGATTTTCCAGCTGATGAATGATAAAAACATGGATACCAAATCAGAATCAATTATGCTATAATGAGCTTGAGCATTTAAAAATGGCAAATGCTTGTGCACTAAATAGATAGTTCGCTGGTGTGGACGATCATGTAATCTTTAGCCTATAGTTTTTGGTCATGGTGTGAAAAGGCCTTTATACTAACTTTATTCCTGGGATTCGGTGCCTCAAAAAACAAAACCCTTTTTTAAAATTAATTCTTTTTAGGAAGCTGTAAGATGTGAAAAACACTTTCAATTAAAAAACAAACAAAAAAAAAAAAACACTTGTATAAATATTCTATATGGTATTTACAGTGGCTACAGAAAGTTTTCAGACCCCCTTCAATTTTTCACTTTCACATTTTCTAAAATCATTTTAAGTACACACGGCACCCCCTATTGACAAAAACACAGAATTTGAATTTTTTGCTCAGTATTTAGTAGAAGCACCCTTTTGATCAAATACAGCCATGGGTCTTTTTTGGGAAAGATGCAACATGTTTTTCACACCTGGATTTGGGGATCCTCTACCATTCCTCCTTGCAGATCTTCTCCAGTTCTGTCAGGCTGGATGGTAATCGTTGGAGGACAGTCATTTTTAGGTCTCTCCAGAGATGCTCAATTGGGTTTAAGTCAGGGCTCTGGCTGGGCCGTTCAAGAAGAGTCACAGAGTTGTTGAAGCCACTTCTTCGTTCTTTTAGTTGGAAGGTAAACCTTCGGCACAGTCTAAGGTCCTGAGCACTCTGGAAAAGGTTTTCATCCAGGATTCACCTGTACTTAGCAACATACATCTTTCCCTCGATTGCAACCAGTCATCCTGTCCCTGCAGCTGAAAAACCCCCCGATAGCATGATGCTGCCACCACCATGCTTGACTCATCTTAAGATTTCACAGAATCTTATTTCTCACCATCTTGGAGTCCTTCAGGTGTTTTTTTTAGCAAATGTGGGCTTTCATGTGTCTTGCACTGAGGAGAGGCATCCGTCGGGCCACTCTGCCACAAAGCTCTGACTGGTGGAGGGCTGCAGTGTTGGTTGACTTTCTACAACTTTCTCCCATCTCTGGAGCTCAAAGTCTCTTCTTTACCTCTCTCACCCAGGTTCTTCTGCCCTGATAGCTCAGTTTGGCCAGACGGCCAGCTCTAGCAAGGGTGCTGGGCATCCCAAACGTCTTACATTTAAGGATTTAAGGCCACTGTGCTCTTAGGAACCTTACTGTAAGTGCAGCAGAACGTTTTTGTAACCTTGTCCAGATCTGTGCCTTGCCACAATTCTGTCTCTGAGCACTTTAGGCAGTTCCTTTGACCTAATGATTCTCATTTGCTCTGATATACATTGCGAACTGTAAGGTTTTATATAGACAGGTGTGTGGCTTTCCTAATCAAGTCCAATCACTATCAAACACAGCTGCACTCAAATGAAGGTGTAGAACCATCTCAAGGATGATCAGAAGAAATGAACAGCATCTGTTCCCTTTCAATATGGGGTGTGTACAGTAATGAACGAAAAAAAATTAACTTAAATGATTTTAGTAAATTGCGGAGTGAAAAATTTAGGTGGTCTGAATACTTTCTGTACACGATGTATAACAGTTATATACATTCATGCAAATTAGAGGACAACCAAAAATGTCCACCCTGTTAAGGATAAATGAACATCAATTTTAAATATTTTATAATTTAAAAATGTTATATTTAAAATTTCTATTTTAATTTTAAATGCATCACTTCAACTTAAACGTCAAAAGAGGTCACTATCACTACTTACACTAATGTGACCAGCCTGTTCAAGGTGGACATTTTGACCTATAATCAACCAATAAGCCAAGCTGGAGTTAACAAAAGGTGCGTCGAACAATTGAATGGTTAAAACTTATAAGTAGTGTACCATTTTATTTTTTATTAGATTTAAAAAGGTAAAAACAAACAAACATTATATTTCACTTAACAGGGCAGAAGTTGACTGCATCAGACTAGAAGGATAAATAATAAAAACAGACAATTAGCAGAAACTTCCACTCACCTTCTTCAGTTGTTTTCCCTTCAAGGAAATTAAAATTATGTCAGCTGTTTGAAAAGATGTATTTTTTTTCCTTTTTCGAATTTGAATTAAAATTTTCAGTAACATTAGTCTATTTTAACAAACAAGCTTAAAACGTTAACATTATATTATATAAATATAAAATAACTTTATGTTATATAAAAAAAAACTACAAAGCTAAATGCTTAAAGTTCTCTAGGTTTTTTTTTTCCTACCTAAAATACTTTAAAACTCATGCTGAATTTAATATGATCTTGAATGGGGACACAAAGGCATCGAATCCCAGGAAAGAAAGGTCATCTCAGTAGTCTAATCGAAATAAGTTAATTTCAAATTTAAATAACTTCCAAAAATAAAGCGTTTAAAAAATTGGTATTATTATTACCATAAAATAAATAAATAAATAAAATAAACCAAAATATAAAACGAATCTTACCCCAAAGCACACATATCACAAAGCAAACCAGCAAATGTCTTGTTCCCATGATTAAAAGACCGTAAGTCATCTTGATAATCAACACATTTCAACGCACAAACAGCCTACAAACTAAATACAGCGCGGATCACATCCACCAAAGACTAGACCTGTCTGGAGTAATCGTTTTTATAAGCTGAGGAGATCTTCGCGCCAAATAAATTCAATTTAATTCACATCATGTGCGTTAAGCACTGAGTTTGGAGGAATCATGGATTATTTAGACACGTGCATACACGGAACAAATTAAGTGGTGCACAATACAAAAAATACTGCGAGAACGCCACAAGGGTAGAATAAAACCAAATACTCTTTGGTAAAACTAATTGTGGGGCTTTTGTGTGATAACTGGAACATCGTAGAAGGTGCATTTGTAGATTTGCTGTGCTCTCTAAGAACCCCAGCGACCAGGGTGAATACTGTGTAACCTAACCGGTACAAAGTGTATTTGAAGTTATTTTTTTAATGATTATTGGAAGTGAATTGACTTGGATGTGTGGTAATTGACTACTTTGGTTAATGTTTATTTTTGTTTAACTAATATTAATGATTAAAATCGTTAAATCGTATTAACACCCCGGTGATGATATTTGGATGCTTATAAAAAGTGTTATAAAACACAAAATGTGTTAATAGTTTTCATGATTCTCTTTATGTACATTTATATGGTCAAAGAATTGTATTTATTACATCATGTGTTGTAAAATGTCTGTTGTATTAGTTTTTCATGTTTGTTTTGATTACTATATTGGTAGTAGTTCTTTATCTCGCAACTGTTTGGCTAAACAGTGCTTTGTATTTGGCTGTTACTGAACTAAATGCCATTTAAAAACCTGATACATGCTTCTGTGAGCCCATCCTTAAAAGGGGTAAAGTTGGTTCATTCAGAAATAAAAATAGTCACAACTTCGAAACATCATAAGTGACCATTTATATTAAAGACTGATAGTGCTTTTGTACATGCATTGGAAGATCAATGGCAACATTATTGACTGGTTTCCAAAATTCTGTGCTTTTATACATTTATAGATTATATTATAGATTTGTGGTTTGGTTTAAATAAAATGTACTTGAGTCTTGCTTATGGTGTCTGGGTGGCACAGGATTGTTAAAAGAGGCTATTGTTACATTTTTATTAGGCCACACATGCAGCACCGTGGTCACAAATATTAAATTAATCAATAAATAAAGTGTTGCATCCCCAGGAATAAGGTTTTATGACTGTTTGTTGTCATTGTGGTGTGACAATGTATTATGCGTAGTTCACTCAGAATTTCGCTTGATAGAGTGCGTGTCTTCAAGATTTTTTTAATAAAGAGCACTTCATCTAGAAAGCATCTGCTCTGTACACACATCTGCATTTAAAAAGTTTCTTTGACATACATTCTAAATCAAACATCTTAAAGACATTTCCTAAAACAATATGAATTGTAAATGAGCAAACTCTAAAATAAATATTACTGATAAAATCATGCATATGAAATAAACACTTGTGTTCTACTATTGTCTTTGCCAAACAAATAGCCTACATCTTAATTTTCTTGTGCTATAGGCCTATGTAAAGTTTTTTCGTTCACTTAGCAACAGATGTGCACTGCATTTTATTGATCATCAGCTGATTTCAAAATCAAAGACTGCAATAGTGTAGACAGCTGCATGGGCATTAATATTTACCAGTTTTTATGAACAAATCCAAAACAAAAATAGAACACAGGACAGTTTTGGCGGTAAACCTCAGAAGCGTATATTTAATGTGCATAATCACAAATCTCAGAAGGTGCAGTATTTAGATCATACTATGGCATATAGAATATGTAGAAATCATTCAGTTTACACCAAAGCGTCATGCTAAACCCCAATGTGCAATTAAATAATTTACAGTTCCTCTATTAGACTGAAATCTCTGTGGTTATCAAACCTTCCTGACAGTTTTTTCCCCCCAGTTGTTACACACTGTAAAAAAAGCACATGAGAAGTAAAAGGTTAGCCAATATTTCACAGAAAATGAAGCACTTTTTCTGCCATATGAAGAAGACAGCAGAATTATATGGCTTTACCATGTAAAGAAGTCTTCAGCCCGCCAGAACGATGCAGCTAGGGACATTATAGTGGAGTTTCTCCCATTGACTCCTGTAGTGACTCCATTAAAACTGCCACAGGCGCCACAAACTTGGTCTTTCAGGACTGTGTTTACAGATAACACAATTTCTCCAGTGCCAGAGTAAGTCAGTCTCAGGATAGATACCTTCTCAATAACCACAGCCTCATTTATGTATGAGACTAACACCCCCTCTTTAGCCGTAAAGGGATACGAGACGTTCTTTCCATTCACCTGTTGAGAGAATGAGAGATGTGTGTTTCCTTTGTGTCAAATTAAATATTGTAAGACTACCTGATGTATAGAGAAAACACTATAGAATCCAACATTTATTTCCACTGACCCAGCTGTGCCTGTGATTGTTGACTGTGATGATCATGTCCTGGAAGAAGACATGGACCACTGTCACACGACCAGAATCATTCCTGGCACATGCACGTACATCTAACACCACACGGAACCAGTCAGGAGACACTTGATTGCACAAGAAAGCCATTTGATAGGCTCCCGGCCGCTCCACTGCCCCCTTTACACCATCAAATAACTGCAACTGGTCACTGGCATCAAATACACAGTTGCCTTGATCAGTGTAACAATCTCGTTGGCCATCTTGAACTTTACAGGTCTCTCCTCTGGAACAGGTTTTGTTCACACACTCCAGCAGCCCAGCGCCACGACACACACACTTCCTGTCGCACGTGTTAGTCACTAAGACCTCGCCAACCTAAGTGGAAAGAGTGGAGAAAAGATTGCACTCTTGCAAGGCAAATTGTAGAAGGTTCTAATGGCTCAATCATATCATAATTTTAGCCAAATCTGAGGATAAGCAGCTCTGAAAAGTAGAAGAGAAGCTCCTATTACTTTTGAGAAGCATTAAATCTAACCTTTAAGTATTTGCCATTATAGACGCATCCGCAGTCTCGCACAGACACACACATGTCACCGTTAAAGACCCAGCCTTCATTACACTGACAGCCTTCCATGCAAGTATCTGGGCAGTTGTTAATGGAGCCACTAAGACTGACACAGGTGTTGGCACAGTTATTAGAGCACTGTGCATAGTGACTGTTGGCAGGACAGTTTACCGCTTAAAATAAGAAAATGCAAAACATAAAATAATGTGCATCAGGTAATTTACATTTTGTAAGATGTGTAAAAATTATTAAAAGTTAAAGACATTTATAAACTATATACAGGTGCTGGTTATACAATTAGAACATGTTGAATTAGAAGTGAAACTTGTATAATGTATACATTAATTCCACACAGACAGTGTTTTTATTTCTTTTAATTTTTATTATTTAAATATATTATTATTTATAACCTCCAAATGCAGTATCTCAGAAAATTTGAATATTGTGAAAAAGTTCAGTATTGAAGACACCTGGTGCCACACTCCAATCAGCAAATTAACAAATAGCTAATAAACACCTGCGAAGATCTTTAATTGGTCATGCTGCGTCCGAAATCGCATACTTCCCTACTATATAGTACGCGAAAAACAGTATGCGAGGCGAGTAGTGTGTCCGAATTCATTGTATTCGAAATTCAGTAGGCGAGAAGTACCCGGGTGGCCTACTGCTTCTGCCCTGATACTGTAGTACGCATACCGTGGACACAGAGGAGGTGTCATATTCGAAAAATGGCGGAAAGTTGAGTTGCGGCTCATTTCAAGTGTACGTACCTCAGGAAAAAAAACGTTTATTGTGATTAAATTACACGTGTTTAACACAATCTAAATAAACGGATGACTTATTGAAAGTTTACATTTTCACGCTGTTGTGACGACACATGACACGTGACAACATCAATATGACAGATTTAGTACGTCCCAATTCCATTCATACTACCCCCATTCATACTATATAGAACATACTTTTTTATGGTCGGGTAGTGCATTCAAATTTAAACGTAGTACCTACTTAAGAAGTATGAGATTTTGGACGCAGTTCTGTAGGCTACACAATCATGGGGAAGACTGATTTGGCAGTTGCCCAAAAGACAACCATTGACACCTTGCACAAGGAGGGCAAGACACAAAAGGTCATTGCAAAAGAGGATGTCTATTCACAGAGCTCTGTGTCCAAGCACATTAATACAGAGGTGAAGGGAAGGAAAAGATGTGGTAGAAAAAATAGTGTACAAGCAATAGGGATAACCGCATCCTGGAGAGAAATGTGAAACCAAACCATTTCATAAATGTGGAGGAGATTTACAAAAAGTGGACAGCAGCTGGAGTCAGTGCTTCAAGTGTGTTCAATCTTCAAATGCTTTGCATTTCTTGTGTTAAGCCACTCTTGAACAACAGACAGCGCCTGGGCTAAAGACAAAAAGGACTGCACTGCTGCGGAGTGGTCCAAAGTTATGAAAGTAAATTTCGGGTCAGGGTCCCAGAGTCTGGAGGAAGAGGGGAGAGGCACAGAATCCACATTGCTTGAGGTCCAGTGTAAAGTTTCCACAGCCAGTGATGGTATGGGGTGCCATGTCATCTGCTGGTGTTGGTCCACTGTGTGCCAAAGCTACCAGTACCTGGTTAAAGAACCATGGTATCCCTGTTCTTAATTGGCCAGCAAATTTGACTGACCTTAACACCACAGAAAATGTATGATGTATTGTGAAGAAGAAAATGTGATATGCAAAACCCAATAATGCAGAAGAGCTGAAGGCCACTATCAGAGCAACCTGGGCTCTCATGACACCTGAGCAGTGCCACAAACTGATCACCTCCATGCCACGCCATATTGCTGCAGTAATTCAGGCAAAAAGAGCCCCAACTAAGTATTGAGTACTGTACATGCTCATACTTTTCAGTTGGTCAAGATCTCTAAAAATCCTTTCTTTGTATTGGTCTTAAGTAATATTCCAATTTTCTGAGATACGGAATTATGGGTTTTCATTAGTTGTCAGTTATAATAACTTCTTGAATGGAATTAGTGAAATCAACTTTTTGAAGATATTTTAAATATATGACCAGCACTTGTATATATGTATATATATATATATATATAAATGCTGCTTATTTATTATTTTTAAATAAAGTTATTTAAAGAAATATAGTTTCCACAAAAATATTAAACAACAAAAACAGTTTTAAACATTGATAACACATTTTACTTGAGCATCAAATGGCTGCTGAAAAATTAGCATTGCATCACGGGAATACAGTATATTTAAAAATATATTCAAATAAGAATTTATTTTAAATTGTGAAACAGTTTCACAATATTACTGTTTACCAAATTGTTCAAAGCCAATTAAAACTGAAATTTATTCCCAACTTTTGCATGTCAGTGCATTTATGAAACAAAATGATTATGATGCATAACTTAAAGGCAAAGATCAGATTTTCAAACTTACGGCAGAATGAAGTATTTCTCCATGGCATGATCTGTATCCCGGCTTGTTGGCAGGTGATGGCATACGCCTGAAGATTTTCACACAGCATCGCTACGTCTCCATTCATGACACACATGTCAAATACACAGTTAATCACACGTTGCTCAGGATTCACCCGAGCATGACAGGCACTGAAGGGACCAGCGGCAGCTGCCATGAGGCCACAGGCATCAGCTCTGCGGTATCTGTCAGCTTTGGTTTGATCGCACTGCTGCGGGGAACTTGCATCTCCACACTGAACACCAGTTGCTGGCAATGCCCATGCCTGTCCGAACGCACTGACACTGGAGCTTTGTGTGCCATTAGGCAATAAGAAGTCATCTGTATCGTTGCCATTGTAGTTTCCACACAGACCACACATGCGGCCTTGATAACTGGAGGGTACATAGACTTCCACTTGGTAATTGGTGTCATACAGAACTGTCAAGCCAAAGTCAGTTTGCACTTTGATATTGTATCCAACCTGGTTAATAGTGACTTGAGTGCCAAAAGATGAAGGGAGGGTGACAAATTCATTATTCACCTGTTAAAGAACCAACAGCAAATATGATTTCAAAATATTTTTTTCTTTCATTACAATTTAAAAAGGCGCAAACCATAGCATTACATAGAAAACAATTTTTATACTTTTTACATATTTGTTATTTCTCTATTTTTCCAATTCATTCAAACTGGTTATTTGTTAATTATCTGTAAATACTTTCTCTTATTTTTTTTTTTTGCATTCTTTGAATTTTACACATTCAAAAGTTTGGCATCAGTCATTTTTTTTTAAATAATTTTTATTTCTGTAGAACTGAAGAAGAATTTTATGCTCACCAAAAATGTAAACATTAATATTGTAATTCAGAAAGTTTGACTAATTTTAAAATAATTTTAAAATAATTGTTTTATTTAAACATTTTTTTCAATAAACAATTTTATATTATTAATGTGGAAATCCATTTAAAATACATTTTTTATTTCAATGTAGCATTTTTTTTCTTTTTTTATAAAAAACGTTTTTTAAATGATCAATGTTAAAAACAGTTTCATATTTTTGTGTAAACTATAACAAATTTTTCTTGTTCAGGAACAGCATTTGAAACCTTTCATGCTTTACTGTCAATTGTTTGTCAATTTCAATGCATTCGGGCTAAAAAAAAGTTTTTTATTTTAAAGAAATAAATGAAGACTTACGATGACTCTCGAGCGTTCACCTCGTCTGATGCTAATTGTTAGGTTGTAGACGGTCACAGTCAAATTCTTGATGATAGAAACCTTTGTGTTTGTAATCTGCTCATTCTGTGTGTCCACGGAAAAATTCACCAGCCGTCCTCCAGCCCGATCACATACCTTAGCAAGCGTATAAACACATGTGCCTTGAAAGTCAAACCTCCTGCCATCAAAGGAAATGTAGTGAGGATCACCATAGGCCACACATCTTCCAAAACTGACAGGGTGGCATCCTAAAACTCCCTCCACCACCCTGCAAGCTTCTCCTGGACTACAACTTGACGTCTGGCAGGAAACAGTTCCGTTTTCTCCACACACGCATCGCTCCAAGCAATGCTCATGGACATAAAACATCTGCCGTTTGTTGTAATAACGTCCTCGATAGAAGCAGCCACATTCTGCTTGCGGCACACAGGTTTGACCGCTCAGGATGTAACCTTGATCACACTGGCAGGCTTCAGCACAGGGTCTGCTGCAGTTGTGCGCAGAAATATTAACACAGGTCTCGGTACAGCCTGGAGCACAGGGGTTGTAGTGGCTGTTTGGAGGGCAGGATGGAGCTGTAATAGTCAGACCAGAGAGAGTGATCAATCTTATTTAAGTATTTGTCTTTTGAACAGTGATGCTGTGAATATTAGAGCATAGCACTAACAATGTTGCTTTGGAAGTATCTACCAAATGGATAAAATTTGACTTTTTATAAGAATTTGAAGTAAAATACAAATATATATATATATATATATATATATATATATATATAAAAACTAAAACTGAAATTTACTCTTCCATCAAGTCGTTCCAAACATTTATGGGAAGATATTTTGAAGAACGTTGGTAACCAAACAGTTTAGGTGACTACTGACGTAAACTTAAATAAAATTAAGACTTTTCTCAAAATAAAAAAATTTTCATAGATGGAAGTTCTACAGGTTTGTGATGAGCCCTGCACATGACATGCTGGAAAACAAATACATTTGTGCACAATATATTAATTAGTTCCCTCAATTTACTTCATCGTGCACACAATATATTATTAATTTCCTCAATTTACTAAATCATGCTCACAATAGTTTACTCGATTTTCTAGATCGTGCAAATGTTTTACTAATTTGTTCTTTTATTCTAAATAAATGGTGTGCACAATTTGATAATTTGTTCCTTCATTTAAAGTAAATTGTGTGCTTGATATACTAATTTGTGCTCATTTTAGGTTAATCGTGCGCACAAAATAATAATTATTTGCTACCTCCTGTTGCCGTATGGATTCTCATGTTGCTGCTACTGTATGTTATTGACAGAGACACTTTAATTGGGTTTCACTTTAAGTTGGGAATGAGTTATAAAGATATTCTCAAAATGAGGCAACAAATTAGTCAATTGTGCGGACAATCTAGAAAATTGAGGGAATGAATTAATATATTGTGCACACTATTTATACATTTTTTCTTGCATGTCAAGTGCAGGGTTCCTTAGGTTTGGACTGACGTGAGGATAAATAAATGACGACAGTTTTCTTTTTTCAAAATAAAAAAACAACTTACTAAAATTAAAACTGAAATTCAAATAAAGGTACTAAAATAAAAAAGTATAAAAAATAAAAGTGTATTAAAAACAAACTAAAATATAAGATTATATTACATTATTGTCACAAGCCGCACCTCTGTGGCCCTCTCCGGAACCCAGAAGCGGGAACCTTCACCAGAGTTCTAATGTTCCTACCCGGACCTTTTTACCCACGCACCTTGGCTGATTCCGGCACCAAGTGTCGGCCATTATTCAGCCTATATAAACAATGAACGGACGCTTATTCCTCGCGAAGTCTTGTACCGCACCGCAGACATTACTGAGCGTTTTCCTGGACTTATTTTTTGGTTATTATTTGGACTCTGAATCTCGCTGACTGCCCTGACTTATTTGCCTGGTTTATCGTTTCTGATTCTGCCTGTTCCCCATACAACTGTCTGCCTGTGTTTTGACCATTGCCTGCCTGACTCTGAATAAACAAAGCTGCTCATGGATCCGACTGACTCAAGTGGTTTGTCACAATTAAATATAATCGTATGTTACAGTAATGTAAATTTACTTACGACAGAAAGTGGCATTTCTCCATGGGTAAACTGTGATGTTTTGACTCTGGCAAGCAGATGCGTAGGCTGCAACTGCTGCACACAACACAACTTGATGTCCTTGGAAGTGGCAGGTGTCTAATATGCAATCCTCTAGGTAAGATCCAGAATCAATCTGCTTTTGACATTCTCTGAAAGGCCCTGTCTGGTTTGTGAGGATGTCACAATAGCGCCGTGTGTTCTCTCTCTGGGTCGCAGTGCAGGTTGCGCATCCTGCACCAAGGCATCCAGTTGAGGAACAGCCAGGTGCTTCAGCAACCTGCCAGCTTTGTCCCAGACTGCTGGCACTGGGTGCTATCACACCACTGCGCATTGTGAAGTCATCCTGAAGAACGCCATTGAAGTTTCCACAAAGTCCACAAACCCCACCGCTGTAATTGTTAGGCAAAGTGACCGTCACCACACTGGACCAGTCAAAGGTCACCTGGAGACCAAAGTTTGCCTTCAGGACAGCAATATTACCACTGCGGAAAACTAGAAACACATCTTGAATCCAGAAGGGAAGTTCTGCTAGCTGGCCATCAAACTAAAGAGAGATGAAAACATGTTTGTTAATATTACAGAAGTATATATTTAGTTAAAACTTTAAATAGTGTGTAGACCTTCTAAATCTAAATGTTATACTTTAAAAGCTGATTTAATAACTTTCCACACATGCAATCAAATAATTGGTCTTTATCATGGTCATAAATTGACCTTTGTATGCGGTGTATAACACTGCTCTAAGTGAATGAAAACACCTTGCAAAGTTTTAAGTCTTGTATAAAGCCTCACAAACGCTACTTTATCAGGGATTATAGACACGATGAAATCAAAATGAGACCAATCGGTTTTCAGATATTTAAGCCAGTTTTCCTTAAATAATCTAAACTACTCTGAATGACAGTGTGTGAATCATCAATGGAACCCAAACATAGGTTCAGTTTTTGTAAAGATTTTTTTTTTCAAATACAGTAGAACTGATTCAAAGCAAAAGAATGGTTCTCAACCCTATTAGTGTATACTGTGTGGCTGTACTCACCAGTAATTGATACGGACGTTCTCTGGTCAGTGTGATGGTGAATCCTTTCACTGTCACATTGACAGTGTGAGTGAAGCTCACTGCATTGCTCCAACGATTATCATTCTTAACAGTCACATTAAAAGGCACAAGACTTGTATTGGCAATACATAGGGCTGCCAATTGATACACGCACGTACCCTGGAAATCAAAATGGAGTCCGTCGAATGTGCGATAATGTGGGTCCCCTAAACCTGTGCATATGGCGGAGCGACTCACTGGCCGACAGCTACGACTTCCATTAACAACTGAGCAGCTCTCACCAACGGCACAGGAAGATTCCCGACAAACCACGGTGCTCAAATTACGGTCACACTCGCAAAGCCGATGACACTGCTCGTCTGCCCAGAAGGTTTGGCCTTGTAGGTAGTAGGCACCTTCGTAGAAGCAGCCACATTGATTTGTGGGCACACAAGCACCAGCGCTGAGGACAAATCCGCTGTTACACACACAGGCTTCCACACAGGTATCATTGCAGTTTGGCTGCTGATTTGGGTACGGGCACGTCGCTGGACA
>JAUMHR010000069.1:14595620-14606054 GCA_032361145.1 Enteromius fasciolatus
AATTTTGCTTTTTATTAATAGTGCAGAAAGTTGAAATTGCAATCTATTTTTTCTCCCTTCAGAACAAGACCAAAAAGTTAGGCTAGCCATTAGAAAGTCTGGGAAAAAGAAAATCCACATGGGTTTTGAGCTGCAGAAAGGCCTCAAACCTTGTAAATGCTATTATCAGTAAACACAAGTGGATACGTCAATATTGTAACCATGAAACTTCCTGCCCAGATAGATGCCGTGTGAAAAGATATTCCCAGAGCTGTTACAACAGAGATTTACAATAAAAGAGAGAGATTAACCAAACACACCCCACGGTGCAGATAGACTGAAGGAGGGGAAATAGACAATTAACACATTTGATCACTTGTGGTTTCTGTTCATTGACAATGTGAGTTCCCAGGAGTCCAGAGGAACAATGGAATGAACATTACTGTACATCTCACCCCCATTTACAGATCAAGCACGGGGAAGCACGTGGTGAATACAGCATTATGCCAAGCTCAAGAGGAGAGCAGCGCCCAGCACTAAAAATATCCTCCGAAGCATCCAAGCTCGTGTTGCAGCATACAACATTTGAACTCACTCTTCTCCTTATTCTGCAAACGTCTTGCAGTCAGAGGTGAGGTAATGAAATTCCTAGACCATGCAACAAACCGTTCGCTCCTTTTCCGTGCAGGCGTCTGAGTTACCTTCCTTCAAATAGATCTGATGAAAAAATAAATCAGAATTAGATTCTCCTGCAGCACTATATATTTATTTCATTGTTCCAAGTCCCATTACATAACAACAGAGCGAAAAAAAAAAATACTATGATAAACAAAAATTCTGGGGATGCAATGCATCATCAACTCCAGTCACACAATTCAAATATGCTGATTTGCTGCTCAAGAACATTTGTAATTATGCTGCTTATTTTTAAGGCAACCATGATACTTTTTAAGGATTCTTCAATGAATACAAAATCCAAAAGGTCAGCATTTATGATGCTTTTTTTTTTGTAACATTAACATTAAGTCTAACTTTTTTCATAAATTTAGTGGATCATTCACTCTCAAAAATCCAAATGCCCAAATGTTGGGTTAAGCCATTTGGGTAAAATTTGGCGGTTATTTTCTCAGTTTTTGAGTAGTTCTACGTAACCCAAACGCTGGGTTATTTTCTGGTTCATTTTCACTGAGAGTTGAATCAATGCACCCCCTCCCCGACCCAGGCGCATCAACCCAGCTCTTTGGGTCAAATCAACCAAAACTAAATATATTTTTACATTTTTTAAAGGCTGGTTTAGCTCAATTCTACCTCTGACCCTCTCACAGGGAACAGGAACACAGCAAAGCTTTGCATAAAATAATAAAAATGTTCATTAATATTACCCAAAATGTGCTTAACACAACACACACAAACAAAATATTTTTTTATTTAAATAATAAGAATACAGGAATATTTGATAGAACATTCACACATTTCTTTTTTAGTTTTATTTCATTTGTATTTAATTATATGTGATCTCTCATAAGAAGGTGGTAGCAGAAGGCGCTGCAGAAATGTACTACTTCCGTGTGCTAACCACTTCCTGTAAAAGTCCTCTACTTCATGCATTCATGTGCATCTTTACACACAGAAAGTCAGTCTACAGGAAAAGCTTTTTTCTCTGACCTTTCTACACACACGCAAACTGCGTGCAATGATTAATCAGCGGCTCTGGGTTTTCCATAGTTTGATGTCACTGGAAGAATCAGTGGGTGAGTAAGGAAAACATATTCTTTCTAATTAACATACAAGTTTACTTGACGCTATTGCTGATCAGAACTAAGAACCAGATGATGGTCTCAGTGTCCAGTGAAGGTCTGAATAAAGAGATAAATATCAAAAAAATCAAATAACAACCAATACACAAACAAATGTGCAAAAAGGCAACTTAGAAGAGATTAAAATACAACAAGGTACAGTAAACATACAGTTAGAGCATTAAAACGCTATTAAAACCTGTAAATAAAAATCAACATATGTAAATGAAGTTCAAATGCTATTATATATTCATATTTACACTTATCAGCACTTATAAAGAGCCTAAATCCTCTATTTCCAGCTCTTAGTACATGATGCAACACTGCCATCTAGTGCTGATATACCTCTACCCAACTCCATTTAGGCCTTTTGGCTGATCTGTGCAAAATAAAAAGATGCCAAGATGAAATTGCTAATCTAAATACTTGTCGGTCAATAACGGTGGTGCATTAAGAATGCATTGCACAAAACGGCCAGGGCTCAGATCTGAATACGAATAGCCCAAACTCACAGCTAAGCGCCATTTACTTACGCAATAGTGCCATCAATTTCATCTTATAACACATCCTATAGTGGCTTCCTTTGACATGGTTTCATTTGGCAATATGCCATGCATAAATAGCTCAATATGGTGCAATTAATGCATCAAACTTGCTGCGGGTTGCATGAATATGAATGCGGAGAGAGAAGAAAAATTCAATGCAGTGGGGAATAATCTGTACACCAACATAAGACTGATTATATGCTGTTTATCTTTTTAACTTTATAGAACTAATACAACCATAATAGCTTGACCATCGTTTGTCCAAAACCCAGGACCGCCCATCACTAGATGATATATAGCCACTGTAGACAGGTCGTGACTGGCAAATGATTTTAGAGGGTCACAAACCGCAGGGGAATAATCAATGCTTAATGCAACTAACAAAACATAGCCATTAAATTGTGCATGGTTAGAAAACGCAATAAAAAGACAAATAAATATTTTGGTTTCAGGAGTCCCCATCATTAGCTTAACATGCATGCATGGTCAAAACACACTTCCATTGTCTTATAATAGGTCTGAATAAAGAGATAAATATCAAAAAAATCAAATAACAACCAATACACAAACAAATGTGCAAAAAGGCAACTTAGAAGAGATTAAAATACAACAAGGTACAGTAAACATACAGTTAGAGCATTAAAACGCTATTAAAACCTGTAAATAAAAATCAACATATGTAAATGAAGTTCAAATGCTATTATATATTCATATTTACACTTATCAGCACTTATAAAGAGCCTAAATCCTCTATTTCCAGCTCTTAGTACATGATGCAACACTGCCATCTAGTGCTGATATACCTCTACCCAACTCCATTTAGGCCTTTTGGCTGATCTGTGCAAAATAAAAAGATGCCAAGATGAAATTGCTAATCTAAATACTTGTCGGTCAATAACGGTGGTGCATTAAGAATGCATTGCACAAAACGGCCAGGGCTCAGATCTGAATACGAATAGCCCAAACTCACAGCTAAGCGCCATTTACTTACGCAATAGTGCCATCAATTTCATCTTATAACACATCCTATAGTGGCTTCCTTTGACATGGTTTCATTTGGCAATATGCCATGCATAAATAGCTCAATATGGTGCAATTAATGCATCAAACTTGCTGCGGGTTGCATGAATATGAATGCGGAGAGAGAAGAAAAATTCAATGCAGTGGGGAATAATCTGTACACCAACATAAGACTGATTATATGCTGTTTATCTTTTTAACTTTATAGAACTAATACAACCATAATAGCTTGACCATCGTTTGTCCAAAACCCAGGACCGCCCATCACTAGATGATATATAGCCACTGTAGACAGGTCGTGACTGGCAAATGATTTTAGAGGGTCACAAACCGCAGGGGAATAATCAATGCTTAATGCAACTAACAAAACATAGCCATTAAATTGTGCATGGTTAGAAAACGCAATAAAAAGACAAATAAATATTTTGGTTTCAGGAGTCCCCATCATTAGCTTAACATGCATGCATGGTCAAAACACACTTCCATTGTCTTATAATATGCGTTTAATTTTACCTTACTTGGTCAACAACTCCCAAACACATCAATTAGTTCAAAGATGAATTTCTTTCTAAGCACTTCTTTTGCATAATGCTAATCTGCGTTGATTGGACTAATTTGCCTTATTTTTATTTCATCACACCTGTAATGCCTAGTAAAGCAGCCTCAGTGCTGCTTTGTGTAGAGCGTTACCAGGGAAGCGGCACCTAGTGGCAAAGAATGAATTTGCATTTTCATTCAGACCAACTATAGAAGACCACCAAGTGGGTGGCAATATGCTGTTTCATTTTGAGGCCTGGGATACGTTTTAATAAAGACTCGTTTCAGTGATTCAGAATCAACTTTTTCTTTTGAGAGATATTAACTTCATACACGGTGCACTTTTTAAAACTTTGCAGGATTTTTCCATTCGCTTAGAGCTGTGTTACACACTGCATGAAAAGTCATTTTCAAAAATCCATCATTTAAAAGACAAAAGGATGTAAATTCAACTACCACTTGGTTAAAACTACAGCTGTAAAAATTCAAGGCATTGAGGAAACAAAACGTCTCGGTAACGTATTGTAACCCTCGTTCCATGAAGAAGGGAACGGAGACGTCACGTGACTCGGAGTGACCGACTGAAAGGGAACGTCTCGGTTACGTATTGTAACCCTTGTTCCCTGAAGAAGGGATATGATATATAACATGATAATTGTAAAGTAATAAAACAGGATATTTTGAAAAATGCTGGTGCCAAAACAACACAAAAAAGTTTGATTAATTATATATTTTAAATTAATTATATATTTATTAATTAATAAATATATTAATCATTATTAATATATTTATAACTTTATAGGTGAAGGTCAGTTTAAGACTTTTTAAGACCGTAAATATCTTGTATTAACCATGCTTCAAAGTTTGAAAATACCACTTCCAATAGATCTCCATTAATTTTACATAAAAGCGATGTTCATCATCAGTATTTCTGGCTTTCTAGTGCAAATATCTAAAGACTAATTTACTTGAAGCAAAATTAAATAACATATAAAGCATTTTTTTTATATATATAAATAATTGATCAAAATGAAGTGAGTTAGTTAATGATTAAAACATGGCAAAACATCTGCCAAAGTGCTCTGAAAAATCTACTTGCTTTAAAGGGAAAATATTATTTAAACAGATGTTTCTTCTTGTTTTATCTTGCTTAATCTTTTTTAACTTCTCAGAAAACAAGACTTGTTCGGTTTGCATGTCAAGGAAATGTATCTTGATTTAAAGATGTTTAGATTTGTGCTGGGGAAAAATAAAAACACATAGAAAGATTTTCTCTTTCTCTGTATAATATTAAATGGCATCACTTTTTGAATTTACCATTTAGTTCATATTCAAAAACTTCTTAGGCTTTAATTTTTAAAAGATATATAATATTTATGATATGCATATTTTATAACACTTACTTCAAAAGTGAAAATCAGCAGCAGCTGTTTGGCAGCTATTCTCAATGCACAGGTGTTTCTAGTTCAACCCTTCAGATTATCTTCTCCAACAGCTGCAGTTCCCATAGAGGCCACAGGTTGCAGCAGAGCATTTGCTAAAGAACACAAGACTACCGCTCCATCTCAGATGTAGAACATGAAGCTTTAGAGTCATAGGTTTAAGTTAGAAAATAACAAATCTTATCTAGAAAATGAAAATCTAATTGTTATTTGTGATATTTTAAACAATAGCGGTCTTACACACAACCTGTAAAAAACAAGGACTTTGTATCTCCAGCCTGAACATTTGGAAACGTACAGGTTCAGGCTGGATATGATTAGAATTGCAAACATGTCCTCTAACTATGACTAGCTCAGGCCTCCTCTGGCCGTTCAGCTGGTTAGATCAGGGTGGAGGACGTGCTATATTTCACTCATATTGTAACCCAATACTAAACTTACATGACACTAAAACCTGCGTGCTGATTTTCATATACAAATAATAACAGTAATTTGGTAACACAAACACCATTAATAAAGCATTTAATCATTTACAACTGGGAAATATTTAATCCGTTTCTTTTGTTAAACGTTCTTCCTGCTTTTCAGACTTCGGCTGAAATGCCTCGGGCTGTTGTTCATACTTTTGTCTCTAACCGTGAACTAATTGTTTAATGAAGCGCTTTAATATCTGAATGTCAGTGCATCTACCTGTGTGGATCACCTAAGGCTCAGTCAAGGCATCATGGAAATATGTGACCTGTTTTTCAACTCGGCTTGTCAACACTTTGACCCTGCAAACCTTTGTGTACTTGAACATACAACAAGCCCATTTGCGCTGCAACCTGCTAGTTATGATGCAACCTTTGCAATTCGAAACAGGCTGCCCCCATTCTTGACTCGCGACCCCTCCCCACAGCTCCACTGCACACAAACACACAAAAGAGCTTATTTCTGTTTGTGACGATAAAAGAAACATATCCAGACAACACCCCTCTAGACTTGGCTGAATGGTTATGTGGTCTTTGGGTAATAGAGTGTGAAAAGTTTTCAGTTTTTAGATCTTGATTGTACTGTTGTGCACCGTATCAGTCCATCAAAGCAACAATGTGGGCTTTAAGTCAAGCATGTTTGCACGTCTGTGCACTTTTTGTGCACGTCTGTTTTGAGGTCGTGCTAGTGAACTATTAAAAGTTAATAAAATGGCAACAAAATGACCATGCTTCCGTTTGTTAAGAACAAAACTTGAAGATTCATGGTTCATCCTGCACCAAATTTGAGGCCAATCAAATGTTGTATGGGCTGTTTTGGGAAGTAGCTAGCCACGTCAAAGTAGTGATCAATGAAGCTACAACTTTTTTTTTTTTAAAGTATAGCTTTTCGAGTAGCTAACTACTTTTTCCATCAAGCAGCGGTGTGGCGCAACCAAAAGCTACATTCCATTTTGCTCTGACGAGTCTGCGATGCATCTCTTATTCTCTGCTCAGTCTTTTTCAGTCAAGATAACTAACTAAATTTGTTCATTACTGCTAAATTGTTGTGACATCACACATCTCACAGCATTACAGTCTGTCCGCAGACAAGAAACCGTCTGATGATTTTACAAAGGATGCACTGTATAGCCCTGCTAAAAAATACAGCACATGCCGGTTAGGTATGTTTTGAAGCGTGGCTGCTGGTTTGAGTTTGTTTAAGCTTGTCACTTTAAGCTAGCAGGACATTGCTTAGGACCAGCACATGACAAGCAAAGGTCCAACTTAAAAGCAGCAATGCTTCAAAACATACCTAAAAAGCATAAGCAGTTTTTTTTCAATTAACTGTAATTAAAGCAAAACAAAAATTTAAATCCGGTCTACGTTGAAGACGTGCAGCACATACAGGAGATGAATAAATTTTAAACTGATACATTTTCCTTATTTTTATTGATAAACCGTTATAATATCATCTGTCCCCTCGCAGTTTTGTAATAAAAAACACTGATCAAACAGAAAATACATTGTTCTTATTTTATAATAAATTCCAGGGTGATCGATTATCTCATTTGAGAATACAGCAAAGATCTCATACAGTTCCCATAGTTTGACTGTTTATCAGATCACCTGTGACTCAGAGGCTTAAGTCATGTATCCAAGAGTGATGAATAACGATGCATTTCGTAAAGCCACCTTTCAAAACAAGTGTGGGCCTACCATAACTGGTTCTTTAGCTTCTCAACAGCTGTATGAATGCCAGTAGAACCAGTCGTTCCTTTGCTGACTTCAGCTGAAAAATCCGTTAGAAAGGGCACAGGCGGAGGCCTCCGGGTAAGTGTTATTTTGGCACCGTAAAGTAGCTAAGGAGTAACACCTTTGCCTACAGGTCTTCAGCAATCCTTCATGAGCCAACTAGAAGAAAGAGAGACGTGAGTGAGTCAGATGCGTGGCCGATACTCAAAACAAGATCATATGATAGCATCAAGGAGCCAGGGAGATAAAAATACAAACCTTCGCATAATCTTAAAGCATACCATGTAGAAATGGATATATAAAAAAGATTTTTCGTAAATAGTTCTGATATAATTAACTCAGCCTCATGTCTAACCCAACCTGTGTGAAGTTATTTATCGTAAGCAACACAAAAGGAGAGGTTTACAGCACATGTTCAAGCAGCTCTTTTACATACATTGATTGAAAGTGAATAGCAACCAAACATTTTATGAGATATTTTTAGTGAATGGTCTGGGTCCTTATACAAAGCTCTTGTATAAGACTTTGGGAGAGTTGAAATGTAATGCATAAGTCATATAGACAGCTTTCATGATCCCTTTGAAGCTTGACAGCCTATGGTTACCATCCACTTCCACTTTACGAAAGAGCACATTTTTGACACCCTGCTAAACTACCCTACCTTTGCTGTTCTACTGCACTAAGAAATCCACTGATAACGCTTGGAAGATCATTGTGTCCATGCATATGTTATAATGGGAGTTGGCTGGGCAAGTCAAGGCTTGACTACACGTTTGAAGGACATGAGGATTGTTCCTTAGTTTAGGTGGATTATATGTGACTAATTCAACCCTTAACCTGTTTGTTAATAGCCAAAAGTCAATCAATCAAACACCTGACATTAGCATAAAGCATTCACAGGTTTAAATTACTTTCATTTGTGACCCTTATTTAACACTGTGATATATTAAGCAATAGTCAGAGAAGTTGTATAGCTGGAAGGTTTGTATGCGTTTTATATTTTGTATCATATGATACATTGTGCTGATATAGTATGTGATATAGTGAGCTCACACTGAAGAACAGTTGTTTTGATGGATAATCGGTACTTAATTCATCTGTTCATCTTAATATATGAATATCAATATAAAAGTTATGATTAGCTTTACTTGGTAGAAAAATATCAATTATCGACCGGAGGGCAGAAGTTATGTAAAAGATTTTTTCAAAAGATTTGATCAAATTAATAATTTAGAAGGACTTGGAATGAATACAGAACTCTTTAACCAAATTATGTTTGTTTGTTTGTTGTTGTTTTTTTGTCTGGTTTTGCTATTATACAATGCTTAGCCTACATAAGCAAGACATTCAAGTCAGGTAGCCTAACTATTTCTTTTTTATTTTCATATAGGCCTAACTAACTTGGTTCTGAATAAAGTCACAGAAGTTTCTGATTAAAAATTGGCCATGGTGACTCACTGTCCTGATAAAAATGTGGTGATTTGCGAGGGTGAGCTAATTACCACATGACAACCAGCCGAAGAGGAGGTCTGAGTAGAGATTGGAAGGAAAAAAACGGCAAACTAACCGATTATGGAAAACGTGGGTCTTTCGATCTTCTTCTTCTTTCCATTTTACAGCAATATGTGGCTAGGTGCATTTTTGACACCCACTGGAGTGGGGCGTAAAACCAAGATGGAGGGAAAAAAAGAAAAGGGGGCAAAAAACAACCTATGCGGCTGACTGACATACTCTGTACAAGTTCTGATTCTGAAGCATTTAGGGCAAATTCTAAACTGCTTTTTTTTGCTCCCTTCAAGGGCACTTCGGGAAAGGGCGCCATCTGTAGGGGCGATCCAAACGAAAGTGAGCAAATGGATTTTAAAGCAAAGTTGGGATTAATTTCGGCTTCGCATACAAATGTAATTAGAATGGATAGATTAAAATTGTCTTTATTTTTATGTGATATAAAATATGTTTTAACAGCAATAGAAATATGATTAAAGACTAAAATATAATAGTAATGGGATGTCATTTATTTGCGACAACTGTTGATTACTGCATTTACTAACATTTGGTCTATCTTTCCTTTAGTCAAGGGAGTTCCAAATGCTTATATGAGACAGAAATGCCCTACTCCCTTAAAAGAACACACTTCGAAGGAAGTATGGAATTCACCTTTAGTGTTTTGTTCGCTAGGATCTGCATGCACTTGAGATATGTATTACAATATTTTTCTTTATGTTAAAAGAAATAAAGTGTTGATGACAATATTAAGCAAAAAAAAACTCTCAGCTAATAATATTGTTTAGGGTATTGTCTTTATAGGTTAAAACAATGTCTATTTTTTGCTTAAAGATATACAGCAGAGCACAAAATAAAAGAACAAATAGCTTAATACGTTTGCTTTGTTGACAATTGTGAGAAACAGTCATGATAAACACTCTGTTTCTTTTTTAATAAAGGATAATTAGAGTAATTTAGTCTGCAGATTCAGAATGAGTGAATGACTCACACATAACATGTAAAGGCTTGCAGCGTAATGTACTGTAGCCTGCTGCAAGGCCATTAAATGGATTCAAAAGATTTGAATCGCTGGGATGAATCAAAATCCCTATCACCTGAGCAACCGGAGTGAATCGTTTAGCCTGGAACTGCTCTGACTCATCATGCTCAGATCGAATCAAAAGAATCGATTCAAAAGAATTAATTATTTCTGAATGAGACAGGCTTGAATATATAAAAGTTTGACGGATTACTATGTAGCCATGCTCTTATGGGTTAAATATTGTCAAAATGTTCAAATTGCTAAACAATTAATACAATTTACAATAACTACTGAAAAACATTTGATAAAAGCTACACTGATTATCAACCTCTTGCTGTAAAAAGTCAAACTAATGCTATTAGCAACATCATGTATAAAAAAGTG
>JAUMHR010000069.1:14628358-14640665 GCA_032361145.1 Enteromius fasciolatus
ATATATATTTTTTTTTTTTTTTTTTTTTTTTATAAACTGTTGAGTTTTATTTATTCCAGCTTTTTCCTTGGGCTTTTTGGGCAGGTTGCTTTAAGCTATGTGAAGGGACTTTTACTGTTAAAAAACATAAAATAAAATAAAAAAGCTTTTGATATTCCCCCATTCAAGTAACTCCACAGATTAATCATGTACATCTTATCATCATGTAAGATAACATTTGGTTATAGAAATTTTTATCCACATAGATTCACATTTCAATTCTGTTACTGGTTTCTCTTTGTGGTTGAAGTAAGAAAGGAGTGGAAAATGCAAATGTAGATTTTCGCTCTGAAGGTCGCGTTCTTTGAAGAGAAAACCATAAGAGATTGTATTGTATTTCCTTTCAATAGAGGCTGTTTCTGACATCAGCGCTTATTTTCTTTCATGTTATGTAAGGTATTCTGTCAGCAAAATGTATACTTAAAATAGTTTTATGAAAAGTTTATAAGATATGAAAGAGATTATCATTTCTATTTTTCTTTTATAAATGTTATCAGTAGTGTTTTTCTTTAAAATCTTTTGTAGCACAGTGTCACTGGATAAAGCAGCTCAATAAATCATGCAGTAGTCGATACGCCTTATTTTCAATATTCCATACATTTGTCTTTCTGTGTATATTTGAACAGCAGTTTGATAATGTACTATACTACACTCATAGACTCCAGAGCATTGACAGTGCACAGCTTTGATTTCTCACCATAACTGTTAATGACATGTGTGTGATTTCTACTGAAGTTTAAAGGTTAATGTGTGTCGCTGTATATATTTTATAAGACAACCTGTCATCTGTTTGTTGTGTGAAACCTATTTTAAATAAATATTATTGTTGTGCTAGTATTATACTGTATGTATCTGATTTGGATGGGAATAAGTATAGAGATCATAGAAATTACTATACGCATAGTTTTACACCAAGACTACAGTTTGGTAGTTTATTTGAATATGAAAAATATTAGAACTGAAAAAAGTAATACTACATTTAAATCATCATAATGGTTATAATTCGTTAATATCAAACTGAATAAAAACTACATTTAAGGTACTTTTTTGGTGCCCTCCACTTGTTTTTATTTTATTACCCCCATAGTTTCACAGACAAGGCTCAAGCCTAGTCTTAGACTAAAATGTAAATCTGAGCTGTTAAAACTGAAAGAAACTTGCACTGACTGATCTTAAAACATGTCAGTGTCTTTGTTTTGTCTTAAGATGCAGACCAGTAACGTTTTTTTTTTAAGGCTTTTATAAAAATTACTTAAATGTCCTAATTTAACTATGGCTAAGCTCTGTTTATGGAACCGGGCCTTAAAGTATTTATTAATATATTTAAATAGCTTTTAATTGAGTATATTCGGTTTTATTTTTCATTTTAGATTAAGTTTTAGTTGTTTGATCTTTACATATTCTTATTTCTTTACATTACATCTTAATTTAAAATAACTGTTTGTTTGTGTTGCGTTAGGTAGCAACCATTCAGTTTTGTTGTTCATAAACGAGCTACACACACACACACAATATATATATATATACCAAATTTGATTTTTGGGTGAACTATAGAATATTTACATAAACACCTAGTGCAATTTTCCAATGGAGATATGCTAATTGTAAATGTCACAGAGAGATGGTCTTGATATTTTCATTTTTCCCCTGACATCAGTATATACTAATTTTCCACTGCTGACAGCTTAACCACGTTTATGCAAGATAAGAAATATGAAACTTCACTTAAACTCAGGCTTTATACACTGATAAAGATGTTTTATTTAGTTTTTTGTACAAGGACATAATGTAGATGGTGAATTCAGAAACTACATGAATCGGAGCCCAACCCGTTTTTAATCTCGTCTCTTGGGAGAATAAATGTGTCTAAAGGCCTCTTGAGGGCGCTTGTGAGCCACTCAACACTTCTCTCCGTTTCCAAACCTGAGGATGCACAGTATTGCAATAATAATACTAATACTAATAATAAAACACAAGCACAGGTTAAATGCTTAAACCGAGCAGTTTGGTGCAGGAGAGCAGAGGGATGAAGGGATTTTGTGTCTGAGACGCGTGATTACGCTGGGATCTGTTGAAGTCCCAGCCGTTGTGTTACCACTGGCGTTTAGTGCCGCACGATAGCACACATCTTATTCCCCGGCGTTTCTTTGTGACAAACCCGGAGATCAGTTTGAAATAATGAACACGCTCAAACACACAACCTCTCCATCTTGTCCTTATGATGTTGTTCTCACAAGGGGGAAATGTAAGTCTGTAACCGCTGTGGAAACAGGTCTGACTGGCTCCTTTGTGTTCTCCTGCAGTTCTCCTGTTAATTGCCGAGCCAGCTGATCAATGCTGGGAGAAGTGTTAACTCCTGGTCACCTCGTATGAACTACACACACAGAAAACAATGGTTAGAAAGAGAAAAAGAAAGGTTAGTTTGAGAGCTTTCTCAGTTTTCTCAAACCAAAAAGAAAAAACTTAAAGTAAAGCAGTTCACCTGGAGGCCATTTTGACACTGAACTAGTTTGTCAACTGTATTAAATTGAGCAGCGATGCAATGTGACCAAGAAGAAAACTAACTCTTTATCAATCTGTGAGCCTATGTTCGCACCAGCAACCTCCTGTGGGAATGTCTTTACAGGAATATTTAATCCAATAATGAAAATTTGCTGTAAATGTATTCACCCTCAGGCCATCTAAAATGGATAGTAGATGAGATAGATGAATGGGTGCCGTCAGAATGAAGGTTTAAACAGCTGATAGTAATCTAGAAGTGTTCCACATGACTCACATAACAATCAATGCCCCTATTATGAGTTACGAAGAGTTCATGTTTTGGTATCGGGAGTCCTAAATAACAGGTTTACATGGTTTGCAAGGTCAAAAAATACTTTCATTTACTTATAATATGCATTTATTTTTTTTACCTTACTTGTTTAACAACTCCCAAACAATTCATTCAATAGTTCATTTTTCCAAAACCCTCTGGTGATTGGTCGATTTCATCATGTTCGTGAGCTTTTAAGAGAGCAATATGTTTAATTTTTTGATGTCAACATGAAACGGCTTGGGATTTTTAGAAAAAGACTTGTTTCAATGAATCAGAGTCGACTCTCTCTTTTGAGAGACAATACACGGCTCACTTTCAGGCTGTGTTCATTCACTTAGAGCTGTTACACACTACATTAAAGGTAATTTTTAAAAATCCATAATAGGGTCACCTTAACGGCTTAAATCACAAACTGCCTCTTTTTTGGATTTCTTAAGTGATGCCAGATTTCTCAAATATTGCTCTGATGAAGAAACTCATTTACAGGTACATCTTGGACGGCCTGAGGGTGAGTAAATGTTTTAACAAATTTTGACTATTCCTTTAATAAGTCAACTTTTAGTTACTTTTATTAAAACATTTATAAAATGACTGCTTCCTTAAATACATTTTTAAATTTAACCTTCACTCTAAAGTCATATAATACGACTTTAAAGCCCACAGGGTATTAAATATTCCATTAAATATAGTAAAAACTGGCTGTTAAAGCCTCCAGCGGGTTTTTCAGAGCAGAGGTAAAGCTAAGTCAACAACTGCTTTCTCTCCAGGTAAAGCGTTACTGCTTGTTACTATTTTGCAGAGAAAGAAAATTATGCCTTTTTGCCTTAATAGCTAAGACCATTTGAAAAGGCCCTTTTCATACAGAAGTGTGTCATTATTCTTCTCTTATATTACCAAAATCATACAGTGTTTTGTTGTCTCTCTTGCACAAGCCAATTCGGTTGACATTCTGTCCATGCAATGGCTGTATATCTTTATTTTTTCATTTTAATTTTCAAATGGCACAGACAGGTGTATAATAAGCACATTAAAGTTAAACTCTTCCCATTCATCATATGCGGCAAGATTGAAATCATATGTTTTAGAACAATCTATATAAAAGCCCTAATGGCGTCTAAACACAATGGAGTCCATAATGATTATAAAGACACATCAGAAAGTTACAAAAGAGGCCAAACGTTATTAGGCAGCCAACTACTGAATGCATTCAAATAGCACACAATGACTGCGTATGAAAGAAAATACTTGCAGACTACTTTTAATTGTATACTATACGCATCATGCATATGTCCTCTTATTAATTACTACATTTGCCTAAATGAGGAGTTTACAGTAGAGACTTCAGCATGGATTACTGCATCCGTTAATAAACTCAGAGCCAAAAGCTATAACATCTTTACACACACACACTGTACACACTGTATGTGGTATTGCCCTACACTGACCCTGCACCTAAAACTACCCCTAGATTTTCAAAAAAACACCATTTAATATGTTTTTTAAGCCTTTTGAATTACGGGGACACTGAAAATTTCCTCTTAAAACACCTACATATTGTAATACCTATGTCATACCCATGTCATTAGACAAATTTATGTCTTCATAACACACGCAACACACACACAACTTAACAGAGCCACCTACTTAAGCCTGTTATTCATAATGGAATGTTAGTAAACTATGTACTGTATATAGTTTATATTTAAGCAATCCAAATAAACTAAATTAGTTCTTTGATATCAAATAATGAATCAAGAACGATATAAAAAAGGCAACTTGCTCTATTTCCAGTTCATTCATCATACACCATGCCATTAAAAAGAACTTCACAGCCTCACACACTAGAGTTTTTCACTCACCTTCCTTTGCCAATACGACAACGTGGTATTCGTTTCACTTTGCCACCTTTCAAATGGAGGATGAATGGGAAAAAAAGAGAGGAGAGAGGTTTATAACGGCTTATAAAACCAATCAGGACTGAGACTTGAAGTTGGGTTTACTTACAACCAAGAACCATGATTCCCATCACAAAGAGAACCGCAGCGATGGCTAACCCTACATGACGTAGAGATTCATAATCTGAGGGAAAACAAAAAACAGAATAAGTCATGTTATGCGCTAATCATGATGCAAAACGCACACTTGCAAAGCAATCCGGTCAAACAGTCAGAAAACATGGTCACGTTAATTTTAATTTCATGTGTTTGTAAGGATGTCACAACACACTTTTAAATCACCAAGTGTCTCTCAAAGCAGGAGAAGCAGCAAAATCTGGCTTTATTAATAAAGCCTTAAACTTTATCACATACAGTATGGAAATAATAGACTGCATTTAGTAAGTGGTCTCATGAAAATCAATGATCAAATGACATCAAAATCATGATTTTTTTACAACTATCTATCTATCTATCTATCTATCTATCTACAGTATCTATCCATCCATCCATCCATCCATCCATCCATCCATCCTGATCTATCTGTCTATCGATCAAGCTATCTAGCTATAGCTATATTTGCAGTACATCCTGCATCCAAATTTATTGTTTATTAAGGCTTTTTCCTTATGGCTGGCAGCTGATTCCTGGTTTTACTATCCTTATGGGAACATTCGGTACTCACAAAGCAGGCGAAACCTTACACACACACAGGCTTTGAAGTAACACTGAACCGGCATAAAACACCCTTAACTGATGACTCTGAAACACATTAAGGCACTTATAAACTTAGTTCCTGGGGAATGAATGCAGAACAGAGGCATCTACGGGTCACAGCTAATGAGGCTATTTCCTGAACATCAGATGCCCTGTAGCTGCCCTAACAATAGGAAGTGATTGAAGCAGCGGCTGTGGCCAGGTCATAAGCTTTTAACTACAGCTCTTGGGACAGTAATAGTGCTGCCATGCTCGGCACCTCTGTGCTTCTTATAAACACAATACTTTCCACTGACAGGGAGATTGAGTTCCTCCGGTCTTTGTGTTCGAACGCACTGTCAGCGGCTCGCACCAGAAAAACCAGCAGACAATTAACACCTGTGCTGCACAGTTGTGACATTAAAAATAAAATTGCCATGTTTCTTGAGTAGTTGGTAACGAGTGCCACAAAAACACTGAATGTGTGGTCGATTATTGTTAACTTAAACTGTTGTTTCTTCATCAGATTTAGCATTATCACCTGCTGACTAAAGGGTCTAGTGCAATGAATAGGTGCCGTCAGAAACAATTAAAGTCTAGTGAAGTAAAAAGCACCATGCTTGTAATAAATCCAACACTAAGATGTCTTAACCATTGCTTTCTTCCAACAATGTAAGTAACAAATGTAAGTCATCTATTCATAATATTGCTTTCTTTGATAAAAAAAAAAGTAATCTCATCTTAATCAGTAGAAAAATATGCACTGCAAGTGAAAACAGTCTAAACGTTCAGCTCTAAACAAACAGGTGAGTGGATTTTGATGTGAGGGAATGCACTTTTTGAGGAGGTGTTATTTATTGTATCTTTGTAAAAATTGCCTTAATGATGGATTTGTTTATTATTATGTTTCAATCAGCTGTTTTGAATCTCATTTTGATGGCACCCATTGTGGTCCATTGGTAAGCAAGTGATGTAATGTTACATTTCTCCAAATCTGTTCAGATGAGAAAAAAATCTCGTTATTAAAATGAACCCCAAGCCATCAGGTTGACCTCAAAATAAAACATTAGCATATTGCCCTCTTACTTGTTCTTTTCGTGTTGGTCTGAATGAAAATGCAAATGAATTCTTTGCCATTTGGTGCTGCTCTCGAAGCATTAAAAAACTCACAAACACTGCTTTAAATGAAATCCAACAATCAACAGAGGGGTTTGGAAAAATGAATCGATGAACAAATAAGGTCAAATAAATGCATATTATAAAAATCAAAAAGGTTTTTCGATCATGCATGCCTGTCACACTGTTGTTTGGGACTCTCAAAACCAAAATAGGAACCCTTCATATCCCATAACAGGGGCACTTTAAAAATGAATAAATTAAGTAAAATAATATAATAATATATAACTACTAAAATAACACTGCTAATTACTGTGATGCTTTCTCTGTCACATGCTTTATCATCCATTAAATGAGAATCATAAGTCCAGTCACTTGGAAAAGTTGTAGCACAAACAGCACATGATTTAAAGCACCATCCATGTCTGTAAAACAAACGCTGCACCATCAGTAACAGGCCGATGTTCAATACTCTGGGTTAGGGGTTTGTTCTAGTAGTAATTGTGATGTCTGCATTAGCAAGCACCATTAATTATTGAATGATTAAACAGATACTTACTGTAATGAAACGGCTCGTCCCATCTTTTATCTGTTGGGGAAATTGCACAGTTTAGAGAGGTTTTGACATCATAAACAAGACCACGTGCCTATAAAATGTAATGGACTCTATCATTTTCATTATATGCTAAATAAGACAGTATGTGTGTGGGTGTGTGTGTGTTCAGGTGTCTAATGGGATGAAACAATCTTTCACCTGGAAGGAGACTGATATGTGTTTTTTCATATTTCACATTTGTATGATGGAAATTAAGATATACCTAACCTAAAAATTATTTATTTAATCATTCGACCTGTTTTTATTTTTGTTATTATTCACACAATTAATTAAACTGTGAATAAATATAAATATATATTCTAGTTGAAATGAATGAGTTCTTTTTAACTTTGTATTAAAAAACAACCAAACTTGAAAATATGTTTTAGATAAAAAAAAAGTAATAATATTTCACATTATTTGTGTTTTTGCTGTATTTTTGAGCAAAGCAGACTGCTTTTTAAAATTGTGCTGAACATCTTACCGATCCCAAATGTTTGAATGCTGTTGTGTATGTTCTTTACCTTTTACTATATATATATATATATTCATTTTGGATTCTATTTTCTTCTAAAACTCAGTGAATCTTTCTGAAACTATACATCATTGAAAGATACAATGGTAAAGTAACATCACGAGTGAAAAGGCACTAGAATACATTTAAGCAAGAAATGCTGAGGATGAGAAGGATTTACCCCACACAGTTTTGTTGGCTCTGGAGGTGTTGTTGTTAGGGGTCCCTGCAATGAGAAAAAGAGAGGGAAGTGAGGTCAAGGAAAAAGACAAGGAGAGAAACTTAATCTAGCATGTGCATTCTTTCCTCAAATTCGCAGAATTATGAATAGAAGCGAGCTTTTGAATCCCGTTTTTGTCCATAATGTAGGTTGACAGAAAAGACCTTCGGTGTGAAAAGCAGGCGCTCCCTCTTATCGCAATCCTATGGATTTGTCTGTAATTGCTTCTAATTAAATTCCAGCAGCACTCATTCTCTGTCCGGCCTTGTCTTTCAAATTCAATTTTTGCATATTTCAATGGCGCTGCTCTCCCAGGATATATGGTTGGTTGATTCTTCATAAAGCATATCAGCTCACCGCGACAGTGCTCCTCAATCCCGCAGAAACGCCGCATTATCTTTAAGCCTCTCAGCATGGAAAGAGAGTTAAACATTTTCTAATTACCTGCTAATTAGTTTCTAAGTTATGTGTGCCCTTGATATGAATTGCATGAGTAAAGAGGAAGCCTCTCAGCTATTCATGCAATCCCTGGCTCTGTTACCCTCCCCCAATCCCACAATCCTAAGCTGAAAGTGCTTCCATTGAAACCAAAGTTTATAAAAATATATGAGTCAGAATTGAAGCTTACGTGCGGTAGGAATCTTTTTGGAGGTCACAGTGGAGGTCACCAGGGAGTCTGTGGAGCTGTCAGTGACTGTTGCGGACGTGGTGAGGTTAAACGGCTCTGCATCTGGGATCGTTGTCACCCCTGTTGTATTCGGGTTACCTAGAAAAACAAGGACAACACTTTCCTGATTGAATTATATTTGAGTTATTAACAAAACAAATTTCGCTGGTTTATTATGCCACCAAAAATCAATTCCTTCCATGGCAGATCAGTAACCCAGTTTAGCTTTATTGGAAACACTTAAATTTTAAAACTGCAAATAAATTGGAAACACATACAGAATTAACTATTATATAAAATGGAACAGGCAATTCTGGAATGTTTTTGTGGTTAAGCCAGGAAATAAGTATGTGACCACAAAACATGTCTAAGTGTCAGTTTGTCCAACCTGATCTCACGGCAATTCGTACATATTTTTTTATGAGGTGGCTAATTCGTATGAATTTGTACGACCTCACTCGTACGAATACATACGATTTTATACACAATACAATACATTTTATTCTAAATGGTACGTATTTTACGAGATGCCAGTTCGTTTGAATTTGTACGAATTACCTAAACATAACCCCGCCCCTAAACCTACTCATCACGATGTTTTAGACAAATTGTACGAAATCGTACGAGTGAGGTTGTACGAATTGGCACAAATTTGGCACCTCGTATGAATTGGTGCGAATTGCTCGTGAGATTGTGTTGGTTTGTCGCAATTAAGATTTTTACATTATCTTAAAGATTAATAAATAATATTGATGTAGGTTTTGTTAGGAGAGGACAATATTTGACAGAGATACAACTAATTGAAAATATGAAAAAAGTTTTTATATATTTAATATATTTACGGTAGGAAATTTACAAAATATCTTCATGAAACATAGTCTTTATATAACATCCTAAGGTTTTTTTTTTTTTGGTTAATTTTGACTCATATAATGGATTATTGGCTATTGCTACAAATATACCCCAGTAACTTTGTGATCCTGGGTCACATATGTAAAAAAAAAAAAAGAAAAGAAAGAAATATAAATCTTACCCTGACCCACATTTGTGGGTTTAGAGCTATAAAACGTAGGTGTGGAGCTTTCCTGTGGTGTCGGGGTCTCTGTTTGTGTCTCATTCTCAGCTGCATAACCTTTATAGACAAAAATACAGACATATTTAGGCTTTATGGAGTAAAACTTTTTCATGAAAATGGAAAGAGTTTGGGTGGAGAGATCACGTTCTCTTTAGGTAATAAAGAGTAGGTGACTATCTATATGTGAGGTCATTTGGATGCTGATTCTATCTCGTATATTTTGGAGTTGCCGGAAAGTATGCTTTCTGGGATACAGTTCAAGATCTTGGGATATTGATTTCCCAGGGGAATTTTCAACAATGTACCTTGGCCATCTTTCAAAAAATATTTTGAAGGCTGATGGGTATCTTAAGTTATTATTTATAGTGTATAAGAAGGCTATTACCAGAAAATGGCATAAGCAAACATCCGCTTAAAATGGGCAAAGGATAGAAATCTATCACACTGACTTAAGACCTTGATTGATTGCAAAGTTACAGAAAGTAATATATACATAAATTGAGATAATGAAGAAAATGGCAAAAAAAAATCTAGTTTATATGAATATAAAAATTGACACCATATAAAAAGATTAAATTATGCCAGACAGATATGTCATTTACTCTTTATTTAATATTATATTAGATGTTCATAGCAAATATAAAACATATTTTATTTGTTTATTTATACACAGTAGTTTAAGTGTAATTTAGTTTAAATAATAAATTATATTTTAATAAACTAATCTAGGTAATAATTACCTAATTTAAAAATTGTAGATATAATTTATAAATTAGGTAATTATTAACTATTATATATATATATATATATATTAATACAACTAAATATAAATACATACATTTGTGTAGTTGGTCAGAGTGTTATCCAACATGCTCTTTTTTCTATTATATTATATTATTACAAAATATTACAATAATAATGCTTATATTTTTATTAATATAATAGAACAATAAATAGAGTAACTTAATAAAGATGACAAATAACACTTAAAAAAAAGAGACAATTTTACTAATGTCTAAGCATTCAAATACTTAGAATTCATCCACAAAATTACAAATAAAAGTACAGAACGAGACAGAGAGAATACAAATTTGATAATTTTGTTAAGGCTGCAAAAAAAAATCTGAAATTATTAAAAAAAAAAAAGCATAAACAACCATCTCCTTCTGACATTATTATGACTGTTTAAAGAACACACTGAGCACACTGATCCTGGCCGGCTTCAGAGTTCAAGATTACACACACACGCAGCAGATGAATGCAAATGTATTCTGAGGCTGGCATAATAACAGTGTGGTGATGTAGAGTGCAGCGGTTTGTAATGAAGGCAGGCCTCTCATAGACCCTGCCACAGAACAAGGACTAATTGTGGTCTAGCAGTGATGGGTCGCAGCATTTTTGCATGCATTTTCCGGCTACACACAGTTTTTCCAATGAATCCCTTCACAAGATGAATGGCCACATGAGACTGAGCAATTCTACTGGCAAACACTGTGATTATTGCACAACGGCTATAATCAATCTTTTATTGGAAGTATTCATCTGAAAAATCCTACATATTAGACCCGCTGGTCATTTGTGGTTTTGGGTAATGTAGGATTTTATTAAAAATAGGCTTTATCAGATTAAGCTGACAAATGTTCTCGATGTATACGTGTAACGTAATAAAAGACAGTGTGTGTGTGTGTGTGTGTGCAAGAAACACAGAAAGAAGGAAGAATCATGATAACTCACTTCTGAGGACGAGTAACAGAACGAAGGTGGACCCTCGCAACACGATCTGAAACATAGAAAACAAAATTGCTGCACAATCATTTAATCCCGAATTCCATAGACTCAAATTGAAAGGCGTTTGTTCATCTTTAGTAAGATACATGATTAAAAAGTATGCAGTACATGGATAATTGTGCATCTATGAATCATTTTAAATCTAAAATCATCCAGTAAAAGTAGGTTCATTTTTGATTTCATGTTGAATATTTAGCAGCCATGCTTGTGTTATGGTGCTTATAGTTTTCTCGTGTTGCCATAAACATTCTGCCCGTGTAATGAGCGTGTTTGAGATGAAAGGTCTTGACATTTCTCAACGTTATCATTAGCCAATCAATTTTGAGATGTGGTTGTTTTGGAAATTTGCACCTTTTGATCCATAAAAGCCCAACAATAGAAGGCTGCCAGTGTTTCTGAGGGGAGGGGTTACTTAGCAACAGTGGCATGAGCAAGCACACAACACAAACATTGGATTATGACACATCAGATGACAGGCCTGCATTACAGTCACCAAGCTCTCCATTAGTATAATCAAACAACTGCAGCACCAAAAATATCGCCGTTCTGTAGGTGTGAAAGAACAGACTGTTGCAGACTTGGCCAAAATACCGACCAATGACAGCAGAGTCTTGGTGTGTCAGAAAGCGTGGGGTAAGATGTGTCACTGGGTAAACTGTGTCAACCCCTTATCTCGCCAACGGGGCACAGAAAAGATCCATCAAATGAAATACGCATGAGGAAAAAATGACAAATAGCTTTTTTCCATGTCAGTACAAAATATGCATATATACTATATTACCAAAAGTATTCGCTCACCTGCCTTTACTCATTCTATGAACTGAAGTGCCATCCCATTCCTAACTCAT
>JAUMHR010000069.1:14733504-14760765 GCA_032361145.1 Enteromius fasciolatus
GTAATATTTGTAGCATAAGATAACCTGCTATCCTTCTGGGTCAGTCATAGCTGCTTTAAATTGGTCTAGATGTTCAGACGTTCAGCCATCTAGGCTCCCAGCATGTAAGACTAGCAAAACCAAAACCAGCAGACTAGACCAGAGTGATACTACCTTTGTCTTCCCATTTATTTTTTAAAACATTAAACCATATCCATATTCATATAGAAACTCTATGCTGGAAGAATCTGCTTTTAAAGTCTCCCAGAATAGTTAAGCTTGTCTTCAAGTTGGGGAAGTGCCCAAAACCCACTAAAACCAACCCATAGTCTAGACTAGGGTTTCTCAAATCTTATCCTGAAGGTTCAATGCACTGCAGAGTTTAGCTCCAACCCTGATAAAAGTCACCTCCCTGTGATTTTCGAATGACTCTTAAGACTCGGATTAGCATGCTCAGGTGTGTTTGATTAGGGTCAGAGCTAAACCTTGCAGTGCATTGGACCTCCAGGGTAAGATTTGAGATACCCTGGTCTAGACCGACCAAGCAGAGACAACAGGAGAGAGAAAAAAATCTGCTTTCTCAAATTCCTTTAGGCAGCTGTGATCCCCACCTGACAAGTGCTCTAAACCAACAAATTAAGCCAGACGTGAAGAACAGTTAAGACCAACAAACCAGTTTAGGCTGGTTCAGGCTATTTTTTCCAGCAGTGTACAATTACTGGCTAGATGAAAAATGATGTGAAAGTGAAACGTAACATCATAAAAAAATCAAGCAATATAGAAATGTTTTTGCAGCTTAATGTTGTCGCCCTGTCAAGTTTTGTTTGCTTCTCTAACACAGTTACATCTTGCCCTTGAGGGCCACCGTAGAAACAGCCACTATGACACATTTGCCAACTCAATGACAGCATGTATGAAAGGTAGTTAGCAAAATATATTCCGCCGCAAACTTTTTCTCGCTTAGTAGACAAAGGAATAAACTAATCCCTACCTTGCATGTCATTGGTAAGGCACCTTAGTGGGAACCACATGGCTTAGGTTCTGCAATCCTTCTCTTTCTAGGAGGGTCAGGGTTTAAACTGAGTGACAGACCAAAAAGAAACAAGCCCTAGGGGAGACCTCAGTCTCTTACACTGGTGATTACTTCCAGAGCTGTAAGTTATGTTAATATATTCATCTCCAAAAGCATAGCGATTATTTAGAGTTCCTCAGCAACTGTTTTAGATTTCTTTAACTTGCCACTTTATGCAAAATGCTTTTTTCTTTCCATTTCTTTCTTTTTTTAAAACTCTATCCCCCCTTTTCTGAAGCAAGCAAAGTGCAGTGGTTATAGATAAGGGGTTCAGAGGGAAAGCCATAAAGGGAGTAAGAAGTTTCAAATCTTTTAATATTTGGCCAGTTATGTTAATGTGGTCTTGATGCAAATGAAAATGTATAGAAGTAAAGGGAAAATCTGATGTTGCAATTTCACCAAATTACAGGAGAAGCAAAATCACATGAAGCATGCATAAAATCCCTCTTACTTTCTTTCCCCCTTTCTCTATTTCTATTTAAATTACCACGGTATCATCAAGATGAGATACAGTATTCATTCTGAGAAGACTCTTTCTTTCCCCCACCTAGAGCATCAAATTAGAATGGGCTCACATTTGTCTTTCCTAGTAGAACAATGGCTGAATAAATCCTCTTTCTTAAAACTTCTTTCTTTACGTGGACTCGTGAAGCATGTGAATTGATTCGAAATGATCACCAAAGTACGACTGAACATCTAAGGTGTGTATTATTGGACACCAGTGACCTAGTTGTCTGCAAAGTTACTTTTAAAAGTAATGCATTACAATATTGCATTACTCCCCTAAAAAAGTAACAAATTACGTTACTTAGTTATTTTTTATGGAAAGCAATGCGCTACGTTAATTTTGCATTTTTTAATCATTAGATGCACACTAATGCACATTCACATTTAGTCTAGAACTGCACAATGCTCTGTATTTCTGATTTCTCCCAGCATGTCAGGAGTCAGAAGACTTGTCAGTCAATAAAAATGAATAAGTAATGCGTTACTTTACTAGTTACTTGGAAAAAGTAATATTATTACGTAACTCACGTTACTTGTAATGCGTTACCCCAACACTGGTTGTCTGGTTATAATAAGCAAGGTAAAACCTGAATGTATAGAGTTACATTCAGTGAAAAGTGCTGAACTTTGATGCAGGTCTAGACCCATAGCTTAGAAAATCTCAATCAAACTCTGTGTGAGGTCAGGCTTTACACTAGTGTCCATTATAACATAATTAACCCTGAGCTGGCCTTGGCTACTGTTGCTAGAGCTGACAAGCTTTAGAGAAAATCTCACTGGACTAAACTGGATATGTTAAACAAATGAATAGATATGTATTGTTCTTGTGTGGGCTGTAATGAAGTTCAAGCATTATGCCTGCCATTTCTTTAAATAAACAACTGATTTAATAATAAACCTGCAAAACACAACAGATGAAAAACAGCCAAAGTGGACAAAATATTGGTCTGGTCGACTAGTAGTTGTTTGACGCATTAGTTGACTAATCACACGTTTATTAATAAACCATTTTAATCTAAAATCTAAAAATGTAACCATTTGAAATAAAAAGTAGAAAAATATTGACTTTATTTTTGTGGGGACACCAAATGTACCCACAATTATAGAATTATATATATATATTTATATATTTATATACAAAAACCAGTAAAAACAGTGATGTTATGAAATATTGTTACAATATTCGTCATATTAAATACATTTTACAATTTAATTTATTCCTGTGATGCAAAGCTGAATTTTCAGCATCATTACTCAAGTGACGCAATCTTTCAGAAATCATTCTATTATGCTGAGTTGCTGCTCAAGAAACATATATTATTATATAAATGTTGAAGACAGACGCGCTGCTTAATTTTTGGGGTCAGTAAGAAAAGAAAAACAAACAAAAAAAAACAGTACAGCCTGGCAGATCTCAACCTATGAGAGGCTGAGCACATGTGGCCGGAAAACACGGGTATACGCGTTCCAGCACACACACGACACACTGCTAGTTTAGCTTGGCTGCGACAGCAGCGACTTTTACAAGAAACGGCAAAGAAAATCAGCCCGGGAGCAGACGGAATGGGCTGGAGCGCGTACACAGTAATCCCAAACACGGTGTAATCGGAGGAGACTGCTGCTGCTCTTAACGGCTTTGACAGCTCGGCGCCCAGAGACGTTCACCGGGGGGAAGAGAAAGGAGGGGGCGAGAGTCACGGACGGAAACACAGACAGCCAGAGAGATGAATGGAGTGAAGTCGAGGAGATGAGGATGGAGAGAAAAGAAAAGTGGACTAGGAGGAGAGAAAACAGATTGATTGAGCAAACGATTAAATTGGAAGAGGACTCGGCACAAAGACAAACGGCCGTCAAAGACAAACAGAGACAATGGACAGGCAGAACAGAAGGAAATTAAATAAGAAAAATGAAAAGGGGAAAGAAAGGAGAAGAGGAAAATGTGGAGGGAGATTTAGAAGGATTTACAGGGCTGCGGGGATTTGCCGAGAATTTGGCGAACGATTACGGGAACTTCTCATGCATGGTTATGACAGCGAGCTGTAATATTAATTACAGTAAAAAACATGTGAAGGCACACTGACTTCTTATTCCCCTTTATACAAACTGAACCAATGCCTCCATTCCATTTATTACCACTTCCATCTTTTTAGTGGTCAGGAGCACATAGGAAGGTTCCGGGAACCAGTTTCCATGTAATTGAACAGGAAGGAAGATAATGAAAGCAAACACGTCCTCACACACAGTCATTATTATCATGTGTCCGGCTAAATAAATGATACTGGATAGAGAGAGAGAGAGAGAGATAGGGAGAGAGAGGTAGAGTGCAGCACACTAGAACTGTGAAGCTAGTCATGTGTTCATGATCAAATCAACTTGCTCTTTGTCACTTACGAAGTCGCTGATCTCATACCGCTGAAACTGATTTTTTTCAAAACAGCTTGTATGGTTTCCTCTGATATCATTCTAATGATGCAACTCGACCCTCTATTGGCCGACTTCAAAGGACTGATTCCAGACCCATTGAAGCTAATTTAGAGTTGAGGATTGGCTTGCTATGTTGAAATTCAATGGTTCTGGACAAAAATATGGCCTAATGCAACATTATTAAATAATAATGTCCATCTGACCACACAGTTGTGTGCAGTTAGACTATCAAAGCAAACTGAAGATAAAACGCTTCCATCTTGCCAAATCAAACTATTTTAATGCAAAAACAACTATTTAAGGTCATAAAAATACAGCTCATTCTACATTCAAAAAAATTCCATCGTGATAAATATGGTTTATGTTGTTCACAATGTGTAAGTATTGGCTGCCGATCGCATGAAAACATCAACAATCAAAAGACAGTTATAACCATAAGTTGCCAGTTTTCCCATTCAACCTGTCATGCTAATAATTCAGTTACATTTATTTGTGTAGTGCTTTTCACAATACACGTTGTTCCAAAGCAGCTTCACAAAGAACAGTGCTTTACAAAACCCTCAGGGAGCTAGCCAGCAGTGATATTGGCACAGAAAAAGAAAACTCTCTGCTGTTAAAGAAACCTTTGGAAGAACTGAGATTCAGCTGGGAAGGTATCCTCCCCAGTATTTAATTAAATGAATAAAGCCCAAAAGTGTAAGTACAGTAAGATTTTAAAGAAATTATTGTTTTTATTCAGCAAAAATAGACTAAATGGATCAAAAGTGACAGCACAGACATTTATAACATGGTACAAAATATTTCTATTACCAGTGCATTCTGTTACTTTGCACTTCTTTTGAAAAAGGCATAAATATTAAGCAGCACAACTATTTTTAGCGTTAATAATAACAGCGGCGTTGGCATATTAGAATGATTTCTGAAAGCTGACACTGAAGCCTGGAGTAATGCCATCACAGGAATACATTAACATTTTAAAATATATTAAAACAGGAAAAAAATATTTTAAATTTTAATATCTGTAATGTAAACGTTGGCAGTTCTTAGCCAGAATAAGCTTTAAAGTAGACCGGAACATTTAAGTTTATTAAGAAGTCTGGCCAAAATAGACTAAAAGTTCTCTCGATATTCACAGAAAAATGTACACAAAGGCCAAATCTAATAGTAATTTATCAAATATCATAAAAACATCTGAACTCAGAATGCTAAGATGGACCAATCAGAATTAAGTATTCCAAAGAGCAAACTAATAAAGGCTAATATTTGCATGATGTTCATACTATATGTTCAGTATACCACTGAAACCCATACGAACTAAGCCATTGTGGTTGAGAGAAATTGTATTTTTTCCGTTCTTACAATGTTTCTCCATCACCAAACTCCTGACCTCCCGGTGGGAGCCCCCGCTTTAGTTCTCTCACTGATGTTGGAGCTTTAGTGAATAAATAAGATTAGGCTCATGGACATGCCACCAAATCTTATCGTTTTGGAGCAGAGAGGCAGAGAACGAGGGAGCAAGGGAGAGAAGAAAAGGGTCAGTGTGGGCCGAAGCACCATCCACTGTCTTCTTCATCTGAAACAATCCCATTGCCCTCCCCAACTGGAAATTCTACCAAAAAGAAAAAAACCATCTCCTTCTGTCCTCCCTCTCGCCGGTTCTTTCTCCGGCGCTGGGGAGATAGCAGAGACAGCTTGTCCTCCTCGCCACCCAGTGAGACTGAGGGATAAGCACTTCTTGGAGCTTGGCAACAAAATCGTCAACTTTGCTGTTTTAAATATGCTTGTCCTCCGAGTGAAGTGGATTTGGAGGACTGAGGAGGAAGAGGGTGGGCTCTTTTTGTCTGCAGTGTGGGGTAGCATGGCACACTACACTGGGTTACGGAGCTATAATGGGTGTTCACTGCAGGGCAGATGATTATGGTGCATTACAATATATCATGGAAATGCAATGACACTTTGCTGGCTAGACTTTGACAGTTTATTTCAGGTGATGCCATTTAGCAAGCGGGAGCGTAAAAATTATGTTAGCCGAACACTAAACAAGATTTGGAATAGATGAATAAACCGGTGAGGCAGAATAATCAGACAAGGTTATTAACTATGAATATTGCTATGGTTTCATGTTGGGGAATCATTGACAGGGTAACATAGTTGAGAACAGTATTGTACCTCTGAAAGCATGTCAATTTACTCGGCAGCCATATTGGTAATGGTCATGTAAGACAATGTATGGGTAATGTAAGGAATAGGTAACAGTTGGTAACTTTGTTTTTGCAGAAACTACAGTAAATAATTTATTTTAAATGACAAAGTTTAAATGATATATTTTGATGAGTTAAAGTAATTTAAAAACATAAGTAGTCATCACTTAATGTGAATTAACTTTGCCTTTCATGTAGCAAAAATTTTAGGTATTGCAGCTATTTACCATTTTTGTTTTTGACTTCGTAATCTACACTGTAAAAAATGATTGTGTTTATAACAGTAAAAAACTGAGGTAAAAACCTGTTAAATGGTTAATGGTAAATTCATGTAAAATTTACAGGAAAAAACTGTAAACATTCCCAGAATTCCATGCATTGCATTTAATTTTTTTCCTCTTATCTTATCAAGAGGTTTTTTCTTATCAGTTATGTTTATTAGGGTTGTATGTTACATGTAATGTTGTTAAATTAATGTTTACTGCATATTTCAGTTTAATGAGTCTCACCATGATGGTATTTAGTGCTTTTGTGACTGACACTTAGCACCTACTAGAATAATAGCCATGTATTAGTGCTAATTAAGCATATATAAATACCTTTTTCTACATGACATTATTCTACAACCCTAATATTACCTAATACCTAAACTTAATACCTACCTTACTAACCATTATTAAGCAGCATATTAAGAATTTATTGAAGGAAAATCATAGTTAATAGTTAACAAGGGTTACCTATTCTAAAGTGCTACCAAATATTTATATTAAAATATAGATAATAAGTAAATAGTATAAAAAATGCTCATTTTAAATGATTAAATTTCATCTAATGTATGCAATTTAATAATGCACACACTACACTAAAGCAAAAAAAGCAATTAACTGCACTAAAAGCTAATATTAATATATATAATAATACTTGTTCCATATAATTCACACTATGTACACATTTACAAAAAAAGTAAAACATAAATAAAATAAAAATATGCTAACCAGGTTGACATGCATGGTTGGGATAACAGCCACCACTGTTTGGTACAAGCTGAGTACTTCAGGGTGACAATTACTCTACGCATTTGTCATTGTAAATACACATTTAATGAGCAAAGCTTGGTTGAGGGTAAAAATGTTGCTGAGCATTGTGCTTAAGAGTGAATTCCACACTAATTGCACTCTGGAGTGTAAAAGGATATGAGCATTTGTGCGTGTGCGCGCGCATGTTGAAAGCCAATAACCAGATTTTAGGGTTCACATATGGGATAGATGGGACGATGATGGGTGGGGAAGTCACCTAGTATTAGTAACATGCTTGAGACTGGTAGATTCACGGCAAGTACGCTTAGTGGAAAATGCACAATCAAGTTTAAGTTTGAAGGAAACGAGATCTAAAGAAAATAAACAAAAAATTAGTCCATTAAATTGGCCAAAGAAAGAGGAAGTCCAATTACTTCAAAGACATTGTGATGAGTGCCAGACACACAGGAATGAGTTAAAGCTCGGTATCAGCCAGTAGTTATAGGGTCAATCCCGGATTGTGGGACCAAGCGATTAAAGACCACCACAATTCAGAGGTTTGAGATTTATTATCGTATTACCAGATGATATTATAAAACCATTATTGTTTAAATGGTTTTAATTAGGAGGGGAAATAGATTTCAATGTTTTGACAACCAACAATATCACTAAAATATCAAAAACATCTGAAATCTTCAACATCTGAAACCTATATGAAGAATCTAGCCTAGTGACTGGGAAACTTGAGGCATTATGTAAAGATGACATCAAAACAAGGATAGACGGATGATGAAAAGAACAAGAATAACAATCGGGATCTCTCCTATGATATAAACAGCCCAAACAACAACAAAAAAAAAGCCATGGAAATGCTGAGCTATTTTTTCCTGTTTCTCTCTGTTGACAGACGCTGATCTTCACAAATCCCAATGTATCTCACGATAAATCCGCGTAATGTGGATTAAAAGCTGTTGAGATATATATAGTTATATCAGAGGAACAGATTGGACCAGGCCTTGCCACCAAACAAATCCCCTGCATCATGCCCAGAAAGACGGGGAAATTACTCCAAATTAAGGTCGAGACTAACTGCCACCCACCTACCATCCATACTCTCTCTTTCTCTGTTTTTCTATTTGTCTCTCTCACACAAACACGTACATATATACTCTAGCTTGTAATCCAGGCTTGCTCTGGCCTCCATCAGCTCCTGTCCATTAGGATGTTTTTTCTTTTTTTTTCCGCCAGCATGCCCAAATCCCCTCCACTTTTCCCTCATCAGTGCATAAAGAGCCACAGCTGCTTGTCTCTGTACAACACTAACACACATTTGGACTCACAGAGCAACACAGTCACAAGTCTGATGCAGCAAAACATCAAACTGAAGTGCTCTTTTTGGTTTCTTTAGTGGAGCTCTGCATCTGTTGGGCAAAAGTGGCTCTACAAATGAAGAGTTAAATTGCAAAAGCAGAAAACAATTCTCAGAAACTGTGCATTCCAATTAATCTAGGTTAAAAAAAAACCCAATACAATAAAACTTTAAGAAAACATGATAATGTAACAAAAATAATGTTAAAAAAAAAATCTCTTTCTGCAAATAAACTGTACAAATAGTAATGTTAATAGTTAATTAATTAAATACATAAATATTTCTGTTAATTAAAAATATATGAATACATTAACAAACTAAAATTACATTAAGTTATATAAAAATAAACTATAGATAATTAATAAAAACTTGAATTTCTGAAAATGGTAACAGTCTATATGCATGAGTACTTGTTAACAATAATAATTGATTAAAATAATTGATCATCGTTTTTGACAACGTTGTTATGTACTTTTACCTTGTACTCATACCTTCATTTAGCAAGTGGATCCTCACTTAATAAAACAGTAAGAAAATACTTTAAAAGCAGCTGAATGAAGTGGATATTTAGTTATAATCATTGAAACCAAATCTGCAAATAATATCTTGTTTGCTTGTGATGATATCTAAACTCTCCTGAGATCTAAGCAAACAGCAATATCATTTCTGTTGTACTTAATCATCAGATACTTTTTGTTTTCATGTAGAAGAACAAATTACCAGTGACTGTTTGTGATATTATTTCATGTAATTCAAATAAAATGCATAAAAAGGATTGTGTACAGTATGTATGCGTACCAGTTATTCAGTGTTTGCTCAGCACTGAATAAATACATGTTATAGAAATGTCAAGGGAAGTCGGCAGCAAATACAAGGAAAGAACTTCAGCGGTCTTGGTTAAACTATACACCAGGTGCACCACAGCTGAACAACATAAGAAATGAGAAAAATATGTTGCATTACACCACATGATATACCAGAAATTTGTAACATTATACTACATAAAAGGCAATCAATGTCAGTCTGTGAAGAGTTGGTGATATATAGTCATGCTGTAACCCCCAGCATCTACTTTCACAGGGGCAGGTGAAATGACGGCACGTCAGCTCGTTCAGAAAGATGGATGACTGCGGATCAGCTCAGCGATTGTCATTTATCTCAGATTGAATGTGAAATATATATTAGAAACCGACTTCACTGATTTATCTTAAACTTATTGAGTGGACCGGCCCCTGAAGCATAGGTTATTAAATGCTGCTATCTAAGACTATTACAATAGAGCAAACTATCTGCTGTAGGTTTTTGCACCTCAGAACGTCTAGTCCAAATCCCACTTCACAGCTACAATTGGTCAATATGCAAAACATTCAATGTCTCATCAGCCTTCAGTAGAAGTTTTAGAAATGTCATACAGTGCACTAAAAGACATTCAGCGTTGGAGCTTTTTATATTTGTTTAATGTACTGTGAATGAATTATGAATTTATCCAAAAATTATGCAATTTTTGCATGTCATTTTCTTTAGCCTCAACAAAATGGAAGAGGAATGAATGTTAAAAGGGTTAGTTCACCCAAAAACGAAAATTCGGTCATTAATTACTCACCGTCTTGTTGTTTCAAACCTAAGATCTTAGTTATCAAAGATATTTTTGATGAGATCAGAGAGCCATCTGAACCCTCCACAGATAGCAATACAACTGAAATGATCTAAATCCAGAAATGTGGTAAAAACATCGGTAAAATAGTCCATGTGACATCAGTAGCTCCCTTCAGTTTTGCGACGCTAGGAGAGCACTTTTTTTTCCGCAAAGGAAACAAAATTAACATAAAATAACATAAAATAAATAATTTACTCAATCATTTTTCTCCCCCGACTTATGTCTTCCACCCTTTTTACATGTGCTGCTTTCCTCAGATGTAAACAAGGCTGATTATGTCAAATACGATAAACCATGTGCATGTGTTGCGTTACTCTAAAATAGCAGAAGACATAACTCGGGTGAGAAGAATGGTTAAGTAAATTATGTTTTTATTGTTTTCTTTGCATTCTCCTATGGTCGCAAATCTGACGTTGAGCCACTGATGTCATATGGACTGTTTTACCGATGTTTTTACCACGTTTCTGGATTTCAGTTGTATTGCTGTGTATGGAGGGACAGGTATCTCTCTGATATTATCAAAATATCTTGATTTCTGTTCTGAAGATGAACAAAGGTCTTCTAGGTTTGGAACTAGGGTGAGTAATTAATGATAAAATGGTGAACTAAGATATTATTATTATGCAAGATATTATTATTAAGATTCTCGTCAGTCCCTACAGTATATCCTGGATCTGACGTTGGAAACTAGAGAGCAAAATGAGACAATGAGGCAATTGTGAATAAAAAACAATAAATATAAAGCATATAAGTGTAACTTAAAAGACTTTCATTGTTTTTTCCAAACAAAACTTTTCCAACCACTTGGCACAAAAGTTCAACAACCGAAAAAAAATGCAAATCCATTTGAATATTCTACATTGTAAGTACGCCATAAGTAAAACTGTTGGGGTCACTGCAATTTGCATTAATCTGCAATCTCTCTTTGCAAACCAGGTTTTGGACCATGAGGCCACCTGTACCATTTATACTGAAGTCAGCTTTTTAACTTTTTGCAGGAGGGTGCTTTGGAGCAACCAGCAGGGTAATGACAGTCTCAAAGACAAGCAACTCCTGAAATGAACAGATTCTGTAAAGCTCTCGTAATGCTGTCAACACAAAGCCTGTAAAACACGATGGTCTTGATTAAAAATGCCACGTCTACTGTTACTGTCTTGTTGCCAGTAAATGGTCTGTGATACAAGAAAAACTGTCTGTTTTGCTCACTCGCCCTCACACAAAAAACAATAAATAAATAAATAAGAGCATCCTGCAAACATCCTGAATAAAATTTCTCCAACCAAACATTTTTTTTTTTCTGAAGAGCCCATATGTTCATTTACCAACCAAAACAGGTGTAGCAAAATAACAGATTAACACTCATTCCCAAGAGCCGCGGGCCGCTTGTTTTCACTTTACTTAAACGCCATAGCAGCTGTGGAAAAGAGACCATCAGCGGTGTTTGAAAAATCCCAGCTAACACCGAATGCACAAGATCAAGAGACCAAACCACACCTGGGGATACAGGCCTACTTGTCTATTCTACTTTATTTATTTCTTTATGTATTTAAAAACAAGGCCTACATTAAGTTTTTCGAGCACACTTGCACAGTCTCTAGGGGTGTTAACTGGAGGTGGCCAAAACCAGTGAAAACTAGTTCGTTCCCAAGGTTGGAACCATCTGCATGCAAACTCATCTCCGCAAAATGTAGAAATAAATATATTAAAAAACTCAGTAGCCACATGTGATAAACACCTGCTCAGTCTGGGGAATATCTGTGTACCAATCTGCGATGATTTCTATCTCCATCTAAATAAACAGTAGGTTGGAAGGGGTGATTTTTTTTCTTTCCGTCTGTCTGAACATCAGCCCAGCGCCATCAAGGCCCGGGGCTGGAAGAATAATGAACGTAACAGCTTTTAGGATACCCATTAGGATAACGCTATTAACGATATTGAAGAGGGAGTCTGTGACGCAGGCGTCATCGTTTCCCTCGGCAAATGCGTATTTGACACCTTTTGAACCTTAAATGATGATTGAGAGGTGTGCATCTTGGAGGACGCTTCTACAATGCTAGCCTTTCAGCTTATATTTTATGAATGAAATAGCGAGATGCTAATGCTTGTGGCTTGCGGACGGAACAGAGAGCAGCTGGCTTGCGGATTCAGGATGTAAGGCACACAAGGCTATGTGAGACTAAAATAAACATGAGATCTGCTAAACTCAACACCTCAGCGCGTCTACTAAAACCTCCACTCACCTTCACCTCGTGTTTGAAAAACACATCCTCCATCCTTCTGCATTCAGAATCCTAACGGTGCGAAAGAGCAGAAAATTACGCTCTTGGAATTCATTTTATAGCGATGGTTTCTTGTTATTTAAATTCCTCGGACTAATTTAATTCGGCACGCTCGAGCATTACAGCGAGACTATAATGGACTCGTTATCAGGGTGGGAAGCTCAATATCATGGTTTACGTTTGGAAAACTCTCAAGACCACAGAAATGTCTTGTTGATGGAGTTTTTGGTCTGCGTGGCCCCAGGCTGGTCGGAGCACTGGCGTGCATCCTCAGCGAAAGTCCCTGTAGTGGAAAAACACAGCGCTTTCAGTTAGAGGTATTGAGATTTTACAGCACTGCATATTAGACCTGTAAAACTAGACATTACGTGAATTAGTTCTACTATTGATCGCCTATTCAACTTCGAAATTAAGAAATCTAGCAGCACATTATAAAAGACAAAGCTGACCTGTAGATAAGCATAATAAGTCTTGAGAGGTCGAGTCAGAACCTGGACTTCGACAACATCGGTTAGAATCTCGATAACAAGTTCAGCGTGCAACCACAAAACACTGAACCTGATATGATGCACTTTTGCTCCATATCTAACCTTACACTAAGCGAGGGTTGCGAGTAAGCACAATACACTTGATGTAGTGATCAAATTGAATGAGGCTCTTTGTCTGCGCATGAGAGGGCTGTGTTTATAAAAGCATCTTCTCGACGCCGAAACGTATAGATGAAATATGAGAACCCTTATTGAGTAGATGGCTAAAGACTCTGAGGTAATATAGCATCGCTAGACTGATGAAAAATTCATGCTGATAAGTTGGGCAGGTGAAAGCGTCGCTCTTCAGGTTTTCATTTTCTCTGTTTGATTTCCTTATTGGCTGCCTGACTCCTCACTCCATTTTATTCCGCTCCTGAAAGTAAAGGGCTCTTATTTGGCTGTATGCCCGTAATGAATGTTTGTGTGTGGGCATGCGACAGCCGCCACGCTTACGGTACAATTTGGAACTCCATGACTTTTTCGAAGCACAAATCCCATGTTGTTGTGAGGCCTGTTCGAAAAAAATTTACATTAGATCGATCTAGCTTGAATAACACATCTGTATTTACCCAAATCAGGAAAATAAATCAATAATTACACATATTTGTATCCTATTTTTGAAAGTTGTGCTTGAGTGAATGCAATAGTTCTCACATTTCTTCGTTAGCGGAGCGTGTGTAATAGTTCATAGAGCTCATCTACCCCCGCGTCTGTGCACAAAAGTGGCAAAAAGCGAGAGCCAAGGATGTGTTTGTACATGTCCACGTAAAGCAGGGCAATCGGATGCTTGCAGAATCCCGAAGAGCTGGGCTGTCAGTCAGACAAGTGTTAGAGAGCTTGTTGGGCTCTGATAAGTGCATTTATGGAAAAAGCCAGCCTGCCTTTATCTCCTCATTGCAGGTTAGATCACCAATAAAAAAAGGGCTAGGTGAGGAGAGAGGGAGGAAGGTGTCAGATAAGTGCGCTCTGTCGCTCTACCTGCCTGTGGTGAAGCGAACATCTGAACCTTTCGGTATAGAGATGAATTGGAAATGACCATAAGCCGCACTCATCAACAGCTGCCAGCCATGCGGGTCTCTCTCGACTCTGCACCTGGCTTCAATCCGAGCACCATATCATCCCCGGACTGCATATTTCCTGTAAACAAAGGTCTTGCAGTTAGGTTAGGTTACTGCCTCACCCGCAGGCCTTCTCTCTTTGTCCTTGTTTATTTCACTTTTTCTGACCCTTATGACCCCTCCTAGTTTTTAAACACACTTTCTCCCTCCCTTCCCAATGCTTTTTCTTTCTCTCTTGTATGTGGAACCTAGAGCTTAGGGATGATGGAGTATGTTTAGCTCGCCTTGGGCTCCGTTTCTTTCAAAGCCGCATGCAGAATGGCACTATCGGTTGCTAGCTACGGCCTCGCCGCGCAGGACGGGGTACCGTGAGGAATCACTGTTCGCCCTGCCAAAGCCGAGCCCCGATAGGTTCGCACGATTCTCACTTTTAAAGTATGAGATTGTGAAGAGGGAAAAAGGAAAAGCCCCCACGAGCTAAAAGCACGCTGGCAAACATCCTCTCATAGCACCACATTTATTTGTGTTTCATGTTTTCCATCTGCTGAATTTAATTTATGGGCATGACAGCGAGTGTGTGCGCGAAAGACCGCCTCACCACACACACACAACAAACATGTTATATACTCAACTACTGGCTGGAGTCCACAAGAAATGTGACAGAAATCAAAAACTGTGTACACAAACACGCATGCAAGCGTCACAAATTTGCTGTTAATTTTACCTGGCACGCATCGCAAGCGATTAACCATCAGGTAATTTTCCAGTTCTTTCTCTCTCCCGAATTTATTTCCTCCTCTCTCTTTTAGAGACCCAGTGTTTTACACCGGAATCCATTTAAAAATCCAATTTATTGATTTCTACACTCACTTTTTTTTTTCTAGTGACTTGACCCCCACAGTTAAATATTCATAAGGCATTAAAAATAAAAGATGCACATTTTGTACGTCTGACCTATTGTAATATACGGCAGCAGTGACTGTAATTTGCTCCATCCGGCATAGTGAGGTGAACCTGGCAACATCAGAGACAAACAAAACCATCAGCGTCCCACATGCTCAGCGTTGATTAGTACGCCACGAAAAAAGACAATGCAATTTTCCCTTTTGGCAGCGCAGGGGCCTCCATGACTACCTTCATAACATTATGTTGTTGATGATGTTCTTATAAATGGCTTTTTTCTCTCTCACTCAAAGCCAAACTGGGGAAATTGGCTTCCATTATGGCTTTTAAATAAAATAAGCACAAAGCAATAACTGAAACTTTGCGAAAGCCATAAAACCGCTAATTAAGATGCACCGCGGCTCAGCTAGTGAGAGAGATACAGTAGAACAGAGTATATTTTTCGAAAATCCCCACAGAGAGAGAAGAAAAAGATGGTGGCGGTGGGGGAAGGGGGCTGGCGGAAAGAAAATAGAGAGAGACGAGCTTTATTCCCTGGGTGAGGCTTAGTCAATCTGTCCTGTCTGGATCCAATATAACGCATTAAAACTGAATTATACAGCACCGCTCGGTGCATTCACTTTAATGGTGGAGGAAACCAGGGACAAGCGGGTGTGAGTTACTTTTTTTTTTCTCTCCCCACCCCGTGACTGTTCCCATCTTTTCTTTCCTCTCTCTCGCTTGCGCTCATCATTATTTCTCAGAACGGTTTGCAAGGCCTGTGATATGTGAAAAGGATGCCATGTTGGCTCAGTGTGGGCCCTTGCATCTTCCAAGAGGGAGAAAGAGAAGATCCAAAGCCCCCTTGTGAAGCCATATGGACGAGAAGGATGTGTAGAAGGGTCCCTGACAGAAAGGAAGAGGCTTCCCCTGCGTTACAGAAACATCTCAAGGCAGACTATACAAGAGGGGCTTTAGGAACCATAGGGATCCCTCAACGGGAAGTAGGTGCTAAACGTTTTAACTACGACAAGACACTCCACGGGAGACTAGGAATATAGGAAGATGAGGGTGAAGGCACTCTAGAGAAGCATCTATCAAAAGCAGGTTAACATAGTATTCACACACTTTATTAAAAGTCGAACCTTTTTGTAAAAATCAATCTGATACAATTTATGCACTCTTTTCCACTTTTTAAATTTGGGGTTAGTTTTTTAAGAAGTGATTAGTTTGTTCATCAAGGAAGCATTGAATACTGTAAATCGAAAGTGACAATGAATATTTATAATGTTGCAGAATGTTCTATTTCCAGTAAATGCTGTTATTTTAAAGTTTATATATATTTATAACATTCCAAAAAAGAACGTTCCATATGCATTTTCCACAAAAACAAAAAACACATGATTCTTGAGCATATCAAAATTAGGGTCAAGCTAACAATGAAGCCTGAAGAAATGGCTGATTTAAAATGTATTATAACAGGAAAATCTTATTATAAATCCTTTTTTTAATGAAATAAATGCAGGATTTTTATTTATTTTTTACTATATTTTTTTCTACTTTTATATATTGGCAGACTGAAATACACATATACTATCATTTTTTTATATTTGTGTGTGTGTGTGTGTATTTAGTTTAAGGCCATACAACTTATTTGACAGTGCAAAAAAATAAATACATGAATAAATAAAAAATAAAAATAATATAAGAAATACAAATTTTGTTTTTACATTTTTAGCACTGTAAAAAAAACCTGAACTGTGAACCTATTGCGAAACAAAGATTATCCCATACATATACACTATGGAAATCCAGAACAAACCAGAAAGGTTTTTAAAGCTTCTGCTTCTCATTGCTCAACTATAGTGCTTCGTTTACCACTGAGATTAACAAATGCTATACATAAGAGCAGTAATACTTGGCTTTTAGGAGTTTCATGACACTTTGATCTGAACAGGATAAGGGATAAATCCCGAACCCATGAAGAACCAGCAGTTCTTTATCAAATAGATTAGGAGATGAACTTTACTATTTAGGTCTTATGGGAGATTTGGTCACAAAGTGTCACAGTCATCTCTATTCCATTTACTCTGCCAAGTGACTGTGGAGAGGTGGGTAATGGTAAATCCACTGGATGCTGGAACAGATGATAAAGTCACATGTAATTCCATTTCTTCATGCAGTAGCAATCACTTGACTTATATGTAACCTGTGACTTGCATATAATGTCTAAAACTTACGTCGACACAATTGTTTTTCCTTTCATCCGACAGAGACAAAAGACAGTGACCAGAAATGACCAGGGAGAGAGAAGGAATGTGATCTGGACTCAATCCTACAAGACCAGCATGTTAGGAGCACGTGTGCTAACTGCTGTGATACGCATAAGCTTTTATGGTTAAGATCTTCTTTTATCAACCCCCACCCTTTGTTGTCTTTGTTCGTGTCCTCCTTCTTGCTTCTAAATGTCAGAGGTCTCATCTAATGGAAAATCAGGCTGTAGGTTATTGACTGACACGAGACAGCTGGATCAGTAACAGATAACTGAGGGTCAGATTGAGAAGTCAAACCCAAACAGATCCTCTTTTAGGCCTGGAGGAGGAGGAAAACGTCTTATTAGGGATTTACTTTAAGATACACAAGTAATTACACTACTGACGACAACAACAAAAACAGATAAAACAAGTACACAGATTGAAAAACAACATCTGATGTGTTTTCTCTTAGGTGGGCCACCTTAGTGGTAATCCAACTGACAAAACTGTTCAATGACGGAGCGTTTTTTGATTTCAGCAAATAACACAAGAAAGTAAGACTAAAAGACAGTAAATCAGAAAAAAAAGAATAACGTAAGGTAAATTATTTGCATAAAAATGTAATACAGTAAATTAAGCAAATAAATTATGCACACATGCACAAGTCAACTAAATGGAGACATGAAATTGAAAATGCTAAGATTGACCCTAAAGCCATGGTCCACCATTAGGTCTAAATCACAATTAAATTTTACAACTGAAAATACAACTAAATTATAAAAGTGAAAATCGTTAAAAAATTATACTACGGTATGGTTCCTTCAATAAGTCTTAAAAACAAAACAAACAAGGGTACATTATCATAGTGATACAGATTTAATTCACTTAGAAATGCTATTTCCAATCATAAATGCACAAGAAAATCCATTATCAACCAAGTCTTTTTTTTAACACATGCTATTTCACTACAAAAGAGCTTAAAAAAAATGTATTTGGCAGAAACCACCCTATGCTCAATCTAATTAGCTTTTTGGCAGCTTGGTAGATATTCCAAAGTGGAAAAGAACAAAAATGTCATGCATTCATCTTTTTATTAGCATTATTAGTTTTTTTTCTATTTTGGGCAGACAAACTTTGGGATTTCAAGCTTATTCTAACAAGTCTGAAAGACTACAAACAGACTCCTTCTCTCTTGATAAACTGTTATTGTTGATTCAATAATTAATAGTACCATTGACTCTTGTGGCCTTCTTCTAGCTCTTAATCCGGACACTTCACCGGGATGTACGAGTATGTGATTCAGTCGACTGCTTTAGGGAGCATAAAGCTGGCATCTGGGCAATGTGCTCGCCAGCGAATCTGCCCGATTCCCAGACCCTGTCCAAACCACCCACCCACCCCCTTTCATGAAAATAGGTCACTTCCAAGTGAAGCCAGTTGGCAAAGAAAAGAAAATAGACTTTCTAAACTAAAATAAACAAGATATGTAAGGGGAAAATAAGCTATGAAGAAGATCAGACTCCAAATTGTTTTTTTTGTATTTGCAACTTTGTTGTCTAAACCCCTTAAATGCTAAAAATTCCAAGGATGTGATCTTCAGCAGAAGGAATTTTGCTGGTGGGGAGTGAGAGTAGCATTGTCTTTAGGCAGGGTGTTAGGAAAGAAAACCCAACATAGCCTACATACAGCTAGCCCACAGTGAGCGCATGTAATCCACCCTAGACATAAGCTGGAGGGAGGGAATGTAATTGAAGCTGCCTTGACAGGAGCAAGGAAACACAAGATTGGAGATTTGGAAAGGACGGAGGGGGGAACCGGCTGTGGATGGGTGTGCGTGTGCGTGTTTTGCGGTCACAAGAAACAGCAGATGGTTCATTTCCTGTGTTGATTTGGGGGGCAAGATAGACAAAGCTGATGATGACTTGTTGGGTTAGAATACAGAAGTCTGTGAAACCAGGCGCTAATAGGCCAAATACCACCACATACTCGCACGGACACACGTAGAGAGATTTCTTATCTTTAAGCTGTAGGGAAGAGAAACGGAAACGACAGAGACTCTGAAGCATCTTGGTTGCATGTCTCTGGGGGGGAAAAAAAACAGTAAATTCAGGAAATACTTGTACAAAACAAACCCAATTTGATATGCTTTGTCTTGTTTTCTAGTGAAAATGTCAACATGCTGAAACAAGATAAATTTACTTGAAAAGGAAATTACATTTTTCAAAGATATCTTACAAATTTTTGTGTGGTTTGTGCTTAAAAGACTTGTTTTCTCTTTCAATAAAATAATTTTTCCTTTATTTAAAAAAATATATATTTTGCTTTAAACAAAAGTATGTAATTTTAATAACGTTGAGAACGCCTGGTGTTTCCTGACTGGTCTATTTTTTGGAACTGACACTGATGAGCGGCACTGCATGCAAAAATGTTAACTCTTTTAACATCTTACAAACTAGTGCATCTACATACTGTAGAAAAACAGTTTGGAATGGAGAGGTGTTGAAGCTTTGATAGTCACGTGGTTCGGTTTAAATTCAACAGCATTTGAGTAAAATATATATGCACAAGACTTCACAGAACATCTTCGGATATCAACATACAGTGAAAGATCTAATGTGAAACACTTCCAAAGCTCTCCCAATAAGTCAGAATTCTTTTTAAAATGGCTTTTTCCTGTTTTCTTTCTTGACTTTTTTGCATTTGTCAACAGTGAACCACTGACAAATTGAATGTATCTGTTCACAAAATCAGGGAAACACCCCTCGATCACACACAGTTGCAAGAGATGCATTTAAAAAGCATGTTACTGTCAGGTGTAAACAGCAGTGTGTCTCTCCTGACAACATGTGATCGGATCACCAGAGACAGATGTTACTAGGAGGTGTAAACAGGGCCAGAGCGGCGTCTTTGGGCAGAATAATGAAAGTTATACCATGGTGATTTTGCCAAGTAGGACATGTTCTTAGATCAACATCTTTGTTAGTCCTGGAACAACATTCCTGTAAGCCAATCAAGTGTCAAGGAAAGGGAAGCTTTATGACTTAAAATAAAATTCTTATCAATCATTTCTAATCATTATTCCCGTTCACAGCAATGCATACCTCTTAGTAAAGTATAATATATTTAAACATACCATGTCTCTTCTTTTCTCAATTAGTTTGATATTGTTTATTCTTACTGTGGGCATCCTGCGAAAGTGGTCCACCAGGGGCCTGACGAACTGGCACACTTAATACACTTGCCGTCTGTTTACACGCGACTCCAAGAACATAATTGAAATCAAATTTCTTTCTATTCTTAGGCGTGATAGCACATTAAAAATATGCTTCATGTGGTGGATTGTTTTTCAATTTTCGTGTAAGTCAGTTGTAAGACAGCACCATCAACAACAATAACAGATCAAATCATCACAGAAGAAGCCCTGTAGACAAAGCATTCATGAACATCTGGAAATGCAGTTTGCTGATGTAACCGGCACAGGAGAGGAGTATCATTCAGGGAGATAACGATCCTCGTGATGGCCAGAGATATAATGGCGGTAGCGATGATGACGGTTATTGTTCTTTGTTGTCTTTTTTTTGCAGCTGTAAGGCGGCGGTGAGAATCGATCCCCGAGTCTCAGCTTGCCGCCGGGCTCTGAGGAAGACTGCGGCACTGAGAGAGAGAGAGAGAGAGAGATAAAGGAAAAGAGGGGAGATAAAAGATAACAGGAGATAGACTGATCCTTTTCTCCTCCTTCTGTCTCCTCCCTTCATTTGATGGCTGGCCCGCAGCTCTGATTGCTATCTGCCGCTAGTTTAATTGATCTCGGTCACGCTTCCACGTGAGCAGGGATTAGCGCTTATCAGAGTGGACGGGGGGTTTCTTGGGGGAAGATCGCGTTTGCTGATGATCAGACCCTGTCACCCTCCTCGAAACAGATCCGGTATGTGTGTGTGTCTAAGAGCGGGCCTTGAGCTCGGGGATTAGTCTCCTTCGTCGCCGATAGTGTGTGATGGACACATACGCGTGCGTACATGAGAATCCGCAGCCAGTCCAGTGGCTATTTATGGGCCCCAGCGGAGCTGTGGCTATGTCTTTAATCACAGGCTGTTATATTGACCTGATTTACAGGACAAACACTTCATCTTGTGGACCAGAGATGGACCACAAACAGAAGGGGGTCCCACTGGGGCGGTGGTTTGAGAACAACTGGAACAGCAAAGGTTGATTGTGACTGCCTTACCTAAAGAGACAAAACAGACAATTTTTTCCTCCCTTCCAGACTCCGACTTCTCCCCAGACTCCGTAATGACGTTAATGAGGAGACTCCAGGGCTGATAAGGTCACTCAAAGCGCAGGTTCAAACGTACCGAGTCGGCATGCGTCGCCCTGCACCTCCTGTGACTCAGGCGCTGGAATTAAACTTTCAGCCAGGCCAATTTTCAAAGCCCTCATACTCCGTTGCCAAATGCCAGAGCCACTTCAAACACGTCTGATGGAGAGGCAGCAAGAGAGGGGAGGGGGAAAAAACACGACAGCTGGCAAAACTGGTGCAGCTTCAAACCGAATGAGGGGACAGTCTTTATGCCTAAGAGGGATGGCAAATCCCTGGCTTTACTGTGGAACAGGGGATGTTAGGGATTTCTCTATCAAACGGCAACAGTGCAGAGGCAGGCTGGAAACAAATGTTTTTTTATAACAGGGAAACGTTCAGTATCAAAGGGGGCACAGCAAGACACGGACCGCTTTTTGGACCAGCAAGACTGACAGATCTCTTTAGCGTAATGACCGTTTGTTCTGTCTTTTCTGTTTTATGTTTTGTCTTCCATGGCAAGCAACCCTTTGGGTCCAATTTGCATGCAAGTCTACTGAGAAGACAGGAAGCAGACCCTGGAGGGCCACAAACACAGAGCAGGGTAAGGGGGAAATGGGGCAAACTGTGCGACCCCCTCGGTTCCCTTGTCAGCCCGGTGGCGTTTATCGTTCAGGACATGACAGACAGGAGACCTTAAGCTAAAGTGTCGCCTTAGTCATCGTTCATCTCCACTTTCCATTTCAAGACAAGTCACTCTGAGGATAACGGATGAATCAAGGATATCCGGCAGTTCCATTGTGGTGTATGTCTGGGGGAAAGGGAGGAGCCGGCACGCAAGCGAGACTTACGCATCAATGACAGTCATGCCCAAGTATACACATGGTCATAAAATGCAACATAATGGCTACAGACAAAACCCGTATTTTCCTGCCGGTGTGCTTCAATGAAAGCAATCAGGCTGTGTTTGATCATGGAGCCCTTGTTTGTGTGGCTAAATAACAAGTGACTGGCTATTGATTCTCTGATGCTGAAACAAATTAAATTAAATCTGCTTTATGACTCGCTATATAAACCATTTCCACTTGAGGTCCAATATATGTGACTAATACGTTTAAGCAACAACCAATCTTTACATTCGCACACACAGGGCAGCTGCACGATTTCACAATAAAAGCACATTTATGAGTGTATGAAACCATCCAGCCATACGTACAATCGCCTCTCCGTTCCACGGCTTGAATTCACATATCAAGAGTAAAAAGTTGGGAGTTATGCTCGAGTCCCACTTGTCCGATATAACTCAATGCGACTAACTCAAGACCGAGTCCAAAAAGGTTAGAATCCAAGTCCAAATGTTTCAAGTCCAATTCCAGACTGAGTTCAAATATGAGAGAAAAAAAAAAGATCCTCTTCAAGACCACATACTGAACTATTGATAATGTATGTGATGTGAGAGATACACTGTGCAACAATAATTAGTATTTATATTATAAAAGGGTAAGTTTGGGGCTGGGTTAGGTGTAGACATTAATAAAACACAGGTAGAAAATTTAATAAGAAACAGCAAGTGTACCGGGAGTCATGTGACAAGAACCAACCAATAAGCTTTATCCTTTCCTGTAACAACACTAAAAGCTCATCCGAGATGGAAAAACAGCTGATCATAGCTGTACAAGAATACCCATTTTTAAATAAATTTAGTAGCAGAGCTACTGCAAGGGATCTTTAGTGCTGGAAATCCATTTATCCTTTGCTGAAATGTCCGCGTCTGCAAGAAGAGCGCGGGTCATGGTTGCTTAGCAATGGCAGATGCCACTGGAGTGCAAGCATAGCGCGCAGGTTAGTACAGTACTAGTTGCTTTGCAAAGATATAGAGAGCGTCACGCCTAGCATTTTCCATGCATTTTTAGACACAACATGCGAGTGTGGCTTTGTTTTGAAGGAGAAAAAAAACCAAACATATTGCTGGACTAGGCCGAGACCAACAAGAACATTTGGCGAGTCCAATGGCCAAGTCCAAGACAAGTCCGAGTGCAAACACCAACGAGTCCGAGACAAAGTCTGAGACGATATAAAAATGTCTTGAGAACAGACTCGAGTACTACAGCCCTGGTATTAAGCCAATACTAAATAGAATGATAAAATGCATGAAAATTTTATAAAAATACAGACAAAATGTTAGTATAATACTGACATAGTTTGGAAACTGAGACTTCATCAAGAGACATTTTTGTGAAATGTCACATTTCTCCATAAACGGCTGAAAATGATAGAGCATACCACACGTAAAATCTAGCTCCCCATGTGAGTTTATAAATGGCCACTCAAACTATCCTTCCCCAACAGAATAAAATCACTCACAAATAGCCAGAGAGCTGGTATATTGGGTCATTTTCTGCAAGAAGGCGTGCATGTAGGCTTACGCAACCAACCCCACTGAGAGCCAGGAATTTGGAGCTCTGGTTGCTAACAAAAAGCACCAGGCTGGCACATTGGACACTGCCAACTGAACAATCAGCGATCACTTTCCAGACTGGCACTTTCCTCTCTCCATCTCTGCTAATGTCTGCAGCATGCCAGCTGCTTTGCTAAATAAGCAGTGCAGAGGAACACACACACAGAGACTCGGTTCCACGCTTTGTACCTGAGCCCAAAAGAGGATGCATGGGCACTGAGCTCTGTAATGGTGAGTGGGGGAATCTGGGAATGAGCATCCAAATGCCTCACAATGTGAACAGATACACACATTTTTTTTCTATTTTGGTGTTCATGTGTTTGTATATACAGTCAATGAAAGCGTCCACCAATGAGCAAAAAGGCATTTTGTCTATGAATGTGCGCGCACAGGCAGATCTCAGTTTAAGCTGCATTCGAAAAAACACAAGTCTCGATAGGCTGAGCAGCCATCGATGTGGCTCCACGCACATAGTGGCGTGAGCAGATGGCAAAACAGATGATCCACTCTCGTTTGCCCCTCCACCGTCCATATTTATTTTACACTGACTGGCTCCGGGTTTCCCTCCGCCTACATACATTCCGACTGCACCAGCAAATCCACACCACTTACCGCAATCTCTGATTAGAAGACAAAAGAAGTGTGAAGAAGAGAAAGAGGGGCAAAGAAAGTCAACAAAGACAACTACGAATACCAAATCCAACACAAACATGCATTCGAATAAAAAAAACATTTAAATAAAATCCTGGCTCACCCAACGGCCAGCCATCAAAGTTCTTAAATAACTTAATATTGATCAAAGCAAGCAGCAAATCCATGAGTTGTTCTGAGCTACTGATCATGAGTAAAGTTTGGGTCGATGGCGTCCGGCGTGATTTATACAGCTTCCTGGAGTGCCGATAAATGAGTGGACTGATTGGCCGGTTAAAGGAGGAGGAAGAGGAGGAGGAATGAACTTGACAGTTTACTCCTTTTGATCTTGCGGTACTTCCTCTGGAAATGAGAACGCTTGCCTCAGACAACTCCTCAGCAAGACATCTCATTTGGCTTGGGAATTCACCAAAGCTTAGAGGCTGAAATTGTCTTCATCTCAGCAGCTTAATGGAACCCCTACATTTTTTTGTCATTCAGGCGAAAGGACAGCATCAATTGTCACAGTCTGATCTATGATGTTCATCACTGTGCTGTCTTCACTTATGTTCATTCTGCAGCAAAGCTAATGTCAGCCTCTATTATTATTTTTTTCTACCATCTAAACAGAAAACACCCTCATGCCGGCTTTTTTGAGGATGTCTCTGAATATTCAGATCCTGGCTTGAGAGGACCTGGCAGTGTTCCTCCGCACTGACTGAAATTGCGGTTGATCATCGGAAGTGACATGGCGGGTGTCCCTCAAGGTCTTTGGCTGAGTGAGCAACTCAATTAAAAGCGGACTGTGGGGGCTCTTGCGGGGGCGCATTCCCCCGCCCTGAACTGTCCTCGGGTGCTCGTAGCCCTCATCTGGAGCTCAGCTGACCATTTGCTCCAGTTCACTGATTGAAGATGACTCAATGCCTGACTAGACCCTATGATCACATCGTATCACATGCACGCTCAGATATCACTCACAAACACACATACGCATCCACAGTGCAGCAGATGTCTGTTTAGTCCCATTCAATGCTTGTCCCCCAGGGTGCGTGTGCCAACATCCAAACAGAGTTTTCCAAAGGCAATCTGCTCTGTTAGGAAGCCATCTTAATGATCGCCGACAAAGCGCAGAAGACATAACGGAGGGGGTTTTCACTTTGGTCCAAAGGTATATGGCCTAAAATCAGTGATACACAGAAGTTGGTAGGCCACCATTAGAGAGCCCAAAACTATTTAGATGCGACAAACAGTCCAGCGCCATCATTAGAAGGCCCTGGATTGAGGAGAAAAGAGTCAACAACAAGTACTAAACAAGCAGCTGCCATGGTGCAAGGCTGGGAGCTTGTTAAAGCTGAGAAAAATAATGTGGCTTTATTTGTTGGATGGAAGCAGTCGTGTGGAGGAGATGGTGGAAATGAGGACAGGATTGAGTTTTACAAAACTGTGCTGTGCTAGCATGCTCTCACCTACATAAACTATTATACATTAGATACTGAAAAGCCTGCATTATTTTGCCCTTGTTCTGAAGTAGCACAAGTAACAATTTAGGTAAATATTTTGGGGAATATGACAGTCAAAAGTTGTTTACTCACTAGTCACAAATTCACTGAGAGTGCAATTACGCAATTGTACTAATGAGTACAATGCGAAAGGAGGAAGCAAAGGGTATGCAACTGTTGAAAAATAATTAGAAATATCGAGTAATTAGATGTAATTAGATTTCATTGGGCCATAGACCCTTTTATATTAATGTCCCTGAGCCAGAAGCTTATTTCAAATTGAATTATTATAATAAAAAGAAAAGGAAGGATATTATTAAAAGATCTAAGGCGCATTCCGCAAACTAGTTAAACGTTTTGTTCAGCCCAGGGGCTTAGTGCATACATCGTTATGTATCCGGATACCTTACCTCATGAATAACCAGTAGACTTTGTTTACTGCCAGGTGAAACAGGGTGTCATGCATCTCTCAGCCATCAAGGTGTCCTATCAAAGAATTGAGTCTGGGCTACGTGGTTGATTGATGTGTGCTGTCAAAAGCATGGGGTGCTCTCGAGCGTCATTGTTCAAGTTGTTTTTGTCTGAGCCTCTCTGTCTCTGACCCTGAAGAAGACATAACAGGGCCGTGACCAGCAGGGGCAAACACCTTTATAAAACCACGCGGACAGTGACTCAGACGTCCCCACCAACTCAAACACATCTATCAATCTCTGTCCGTCTGCCGTAGGGGCTGTCAGCCTAGCTACTCTCTGTAGCTCTGTCTATGCGCGTCTCTCCTTGTATCTTTCTCCTTCATTCGATCACCCCGACTCTGACAAAGGGCTTTGTTCTCAGGAAGCCACAGGACTTCTTGTCCACCTCACTTACTGCAAACGGCTGTAAAGCATATCAAGGTTGATGATGATGCAGGGCTGTGGCCATTCAAAATTGAATTGAGAACGCCTTACAAAATTTCAATACAATTCCTGAATTTGATTTGGAATTAGAATGGATGGTTTTTGACAGTTTTGAAAAGAAGTTAAATATTGTTCCATCCAGAAGCTGTATGTGCAGAATGATAAATAAAACTATTAGTTTAGACCATTATATACAATGACATTTAGGTAGAACCATAGTAGGGTTGCGACATATGGTCATTTTTCATATCGCCA
>JAUMHR010000069.1:14763321-14783563 GCA_032361145.1 Enteromius fasciolatus
TTTAGACCATTATATACAATGACATTTAGGTAGAACCATAGTAGGGTTGCGACATATGGTCATTTTTCATATCGCCAGCCTGTGAGATCGCCGATACACGATATTATCGTTTATGGGTGGGTGGGGGCAAGAGAAGCACCGATAACCGAAATACTATACTTTCAAAAAGATGACATGTTAAATATAGAAATATTTAAAACAGCTAGTTCATATATTTGGATACAGCAGTCATATATCGTTATTATAGGACTGCTTTGGAGCAACAGTTTAACACTAAATATTGGACATAAATGAACACGTTAAAGATTAGGTTTATATTTTTGGAGTAAAGTTAAATTAAACGGATAGCTACATATGTCACAGCGCTCCGAACCGCGCGTCCCACAATGAGCCCTGTTTTAGACTGAAAACTTATTAACTGCATTTAAAAAAAGAATAATAATATTACTATAACGATGATGAAGAACAAGCAACAATGTTTTTTAGTTAATGTGCTGTAGACGGTGCTGTTTCATGTTCATTCATAGCTGTTCAAGATGTCTAAAAGACGTCTCTTTTAGAACTTATAATTTGTAAATAAAGGTTTACCATTCTGCAGATAAATTTTGTTGTAGATTAATTTTAGAGTCCGTTTTTAAAACATTTCCAATGAGGAGGAGGAGCCTCATTTGCACGTATGTGCGGCACTGAGTGAAATAGCGGGGCAATTCGATAATGGTAGCCCAATAATAATAAGCCGCCTAATAATAATAATAATAGTTTTATACATTAATAGGAGAATGAGCCCAATATCGCCTTGACTATCAACAACGACATCTTGTATCGTCAACATCTCTGACTATCGTCGATGCACGATACTATCGTCTTTCGGCACAACCCTAAACCATAGATTGAAACATAGTTAGAACAGTAGATTGATAGATAGAACCATAGATTGCACAATAGTCATATAAAATCTTACACTTAACCATAGCTGGAGCGACTGTTAGAACGTTTGATAGAATTATAGTTCGATAAAACCAGAAATAAACCCTAAACAGAATCACAGATAGATTGGACCATATACATACAGTAAGTTAGAAAGTTTAGATAGTTAGACAGAATGATAGGTGGACCGACAGAGCCTTATTATGATAGTTAGGTAGAACCATAGATGGAACGACCATGGAAAGAACAACAGCTGGAACCATAGATCGAAACACAGAAAGAACAATAGTGAGAAAGAACCACAGATAGAATGAGTTAGAACAATAATTAGATAACACTTTATAAAGAACAATAGATATAACCATAGACTGAATGATAGTTAGAACAACAACTATAACAAGAAACTTCTAGAATGAAACTATAGCCTAGATAGAATGATAGCTAGAACCACAGAACGATAGTTACATTAAAACCATAGAATGATTGAACAAACAAAAGACACTTCATTTTCCAGAATTTGCTTTTTTGAAATGTAATTCATTATATTCTAGTTCCTGTCATTCCAATTCAACTCCCTATGAGGTGTTCCCAATTACATTTAAATGGCAACTTGTGAAATGGAAAGAGTCAATTCTCCAGTTCAGATTTTTTTCCAAACCTTGCCAACCATCACAAAGGAGGTGCAAGACATACAAGAACAAACAAAGTCTGGTCAATGACACGTTGGTGTAGATGGAAGAGTCGTCGTCGCAAAGAGAAACAACAGCTGCTGACGGATTGGGGTCATTGTTGTGTGCTTCTAACGTGACTCCGTCCCCTCAGCATACATGATGAGCTTCATTAGAGGAGAGGGATGCGAGATGCCTCAGTTGCCATGCGAAGTGACTGAAAATGTGAAGCAGCATCATAAACAAGACAACTGACTAAATGTCAACCCTGCGTTCCAGAAAGTAAAACGACTTTGGAAAGTGGCACACATGCATATACAGTAAGTGATGTTCAGGAAGATAAAATGGGCACAGCTATGATTCAGCCATCACAAAGTTGTCAGTTTCTCAGTCGACTGGGATGCAAAGGGGGCCGAGCGAGACAAAAGTTGCCTGGCAGTCTATTCCGCAAAGGCAGGAAACAGAATGGGACTGTGAATGTGTGTGATTGTCTGTAGACCTCTGTTCGTGTGAGGGTATGTGTTGGACAGGGATGGAAGGACGGTTGCCTCACAGCGGTGGGACTTGTCATGCCCAAACGCTGTCAAGCGTGGACTCTAGTGACAGGCGTGTCACACCCAGGGCAAGCTGGCTCGTCCCCTGCCAGGGTGAAGATTACAATGATCACTGTCTTCAGCTGCACGGAAACCACCCGGGACCCACGTCTCAGAGTTTGGAGTCTGTCGAAATACCTCTCTCAATCACCAGGCTCAGTTCTCCCTGCCGCGCTCGTGAATACAAAGATTAAAGTGTTTTCCGTCAGGATGCATTACATGGAATTTGATCGGTTTTGCTGATTTGGGTAAACAGGTCAACTACCATCTAAAGCAGCATCCCGACCAAAATAAAATCTCAAAGCTGACTCAAATGAAATGCTTGACACTGACAGCTTACACAAGCACACCACACAAACAGCATTCTTTGAGCAGAATTTCAACACTCTCAGTCAATTCCAATGACGTTTGGCGTTGACAACTCAATACTCTAACATTTAGGTTTTTTTATAGAGTGTAAAGTAAAAGACTAGGTTTAATTAGAATTTAAAATTTAAAATTAATTAAAATGTAATTACTACATACCGTAAAAAAGAAATACAAAAATACAGTAATATTATCGTTAAATTTACAGTTTTTCAAAATGTAAACTGCAATTCCCAGATTTTCCTGTGAGATCAGGGTTTTAAATGATTAAATTATTTAAATGAACAGTTACTGCATTATTTGGGTGTCATTTTTGTTACCGTTTGAGTTTAAGTTCAATACATGTAACCTAAAATGTTGATAAAATATTTTTTAAGGTATTTACCACGGCTGCCAGTTATATTTTTCCCCTTTTTTAAGCATAGCAAAAACAAAATGCAACGGAATTGACTACCATGAACTAACTGAATTACAGAATGTTTTACGTCACATTAAATGTCTTTCTTTCAGAACAAGTTTCATTGAGCCAACATAATTTAGTTGGATTAGGTTAAATTAATGTATCACAGTTTTAATTCAGCTTCATTAGATTTGTCAAACTCAATTTAATAAGGTTTATTTAATTAAATTTCCTAAGCGACTAATTTCAATTTTCTTATATAAATGTGACGTACGTGAGGAAAAAGAAGAGACTCTTTGCTCCACTGACATTAGCACAGCACTGAGTCTGTGAAGTAACACACATCGCAGTGTTTTTGCAGCCGCCCACTAACCACAAGCTCCACTCTTCAGCACAATGGGGACAACAAAACCTACAACAGATGTAAAAAATTCCCTAAAAATCCAATATAACTGAACAAGCCTTTCCCCATTACTTACAAACACATCATTTCAACATTCACACTTTAATCCAGTCCATACCAAGAATTAGAAATCCTAAAGTACAATCCATTTAAATAGTTCAAATTGTAAGAGATTATTTACATTTAATTTTATGTAGTTCCAACACAAATCATTCCATTTCTATTTTCCAAATGAAATAAAACAAATTAATTGAAGGAATATCAAGAAAATATTCCTTTCATTCAATGCATTTCGAGACTGAGTATCTGTGAAGGCTACATGTGATGCCTTTGGCCAAAACAAGGCATCTTATTTGGCAGCATAATTTTGCTGCCTACTGTTTGGAATGGCCTGTAGTGTTGGTAGCGTGCCTATAATGCCTAAAAATGCAGTCTAGGTCCTCACTAGGGTTTGGAAGCACGCCTAGAAGTGTCCTTTATCTTTGTGCAGTGCACTAGTCTTCGTATGGTACACACAAGGAAACAGATTTGTTTGGCAGGTAAACGAGCCATGATATGAGTAAGCACTATTCAATGATTAGAAGTCATATGGCCAATCATTGTAGACAGAAGCTTATTTATTTATATCTTATATAGATTCTGCCTAAGGGTTATTGTGAGTTATTGTTCAAAAACTGGAATTGAAATCACATTCACCATCACTCAAAAGTTTAAGGTCAGTAAGGTTTACCAAAAATATTATTTTGAGCTTTCTACTCAAAGAATTATAAATAAATGCATTAACACAAACTTTGTAATATAGGTGCAAATATAAGAAATAAAGAAGCAAACTGGGAAATGCTAGGAATAAAATGTGAAAATATGGCTTCCGGAAAAATGCAACCTTTATCCTCATTGAAAACCTACAAGATTGTCAACAACAAATAATTGTGTGTAGCACTCACATAAACATTGCTGACAAATCTGTGATTTCCTTTATTTTATAATTTCTAGTCATATGTCAGAAACCTAACTGTGAGAACGAAGAGCTGAGTGACATTCTAAGCAGCTCTGTTTATTTATCTGGCATTTAGAAGGACAAGAGAAGAGGCTTCTGGAAAAGGTGAGCCCTGATCAAATACAATTTTTGTAAAACAAAACAATTGTCAATCTCTATTGTGTCCGAGTAAAGGTTAACGATGTTAACAGCCACTGGCTGAGGCTGAAGGACATTAAATGAAATACACAGAGCCAGATCTTGTTGATTGTGAGTATCAGCGCCACCATGATAAGATGCCATTAATTAGCATTACCATATCAGAGAGACACTAGCAGGCGGGAAGTGCGTGTCAAATGGCCCCTGAAATAACCATGATGGGTGACATTTGATGCACCACACTTTGCTGCTTTCATTGCATTGGCCCAAAATTAGCCATGAAACGTGTGTTACAGGGGCTTGAAGAGCCTTAATCAATACGTAACAAATTCTAATATAGTATAAAATAATATTAGAGCAGAATTCAAAGCACTGTATAATATAAACAGTCTACTTAAAAGTTAATGTGCCATTATGTTACAGACAAAGAAATAAGTCAGCTAAAAGTTTAAAACACTGGCATATTTGTTAGTCATTGGATGTATCTGAAAGCTGAAAAATTCAGAAAATGTATTCCAAGGTATGAAGGCATCAAGGCACATCTGAATCCAGTGTTAGCTTCACTTCCTGTCTCCTGAGATGGGCAGTATAGATGTATCCTGCACTGACTTTGATATCCAACAATCTTGTGCATTCAAATCCACAATGGTTGAGCTAAAAAATAAAAAAGGAATCTGAAAGTTGCAGTTGGTGGTCAGCCTGTGTGTAGATGTAGGTTTCTGACCAATTTTTTTGTTCACTTTTGATGTCATTTCTAGTGAAAATTAGTAGTGTAATTAAATATTTGCTTAATTCTCAGTCTCTCTATTTTGTTGTAGATCATTAAACTTTAATGCTGCCTCAGAAGTCTGTCCAAAACCAGTGAGGTACCCTCCCCCAGCGAGGACTGTCAGTTGTATAAGCTTTCGGACAAAGCCACTATCGCATGCTAAATGGCTAATGCTAACAGGCTAACTTGCAGCATTACAAATGTTTTCAAACTTTAGATCTCTCATTTAATAAGTATATGATTTTATGACAACACTGAGACAAACTTAACCACTGCGTGCTTATGTTGGTTTACATTACAGTGCAGTGTGGGTGTCACACGCAAAATATTTAAACCCAAATAAGACCCCCCAAATGCTTAGATCCTTGTTAAAAACATACTGATACTCGTTTTCTTCAATGGTGGCAAACTGTAATTTTAGCTTTTATTGGATAACTTCTGGAAGTTGTTTACTCTATTTTGGAAACTAGCAAAATTGGCATAGCTTGTAAATGTATTATTTTACTGTTATAAGCACTGTTCGCACATTCTGCAGTTTTAACATCGCAAATGAGTTTAAGAGTTTATGAATTGTAAACTTTTAGCAAGCTGCTTCTTTTGTCTGCCTGCAACATAAAGTAAACGGTTGGGTAGACAGTTTGAGCAATGTGAAATAACGAGAGTGTGACCAGCCCTTCTGTCTGGTTAAGCCTGAATGCTGATTTGATTGTTAAGACAATCAAATTTAAACATACTAATGACTGCAAGACGAAGGGTGTGGTACGAGCATTACCTACAGTGATGAGTGAAAGCGAGGAAAGGATATAACACCCCTCCCTGAAAGACACACACAAACGCGCTCGTTCAGTGTCAGCCCTCTCGGGGGATGATAATAGGAAGCCACAGTGGGCCTGTGATTGCATCAGCGCTTTGATCTGACCGCTAATTGCTGGTGACAGACAGGGTAGCGACAACGCCACTTCCCTGCTTGATGCAGGGGCCTCTTATTCTCAGAGAAAGAGAGAGGCTGGGATGGGGACTTTAGGAAGCTCGATTTAATCAGGGCCCTCACGGGAGTCCAGATAAATCCACATTAGCTTGGTGCGGGATTAACTAGAGAAAAGAAATCAGCTGTAAACCCGTTAAGGTGATAGTACCAGGACTTCTGTATTAGCGTGAAAGACACACACACTTCAACATCAGCATCACTGATGATGTCCTTTCTAACAACAAAGCCAAAATCATATGCAGAAGAATAATACATACTCGACTGGTCATTACTGCAAATGGTCTTGCATCACCCTGAAGGTGTTTATTTTGTGATAATGACTGGCTGACTGCACATTTTCCTGCTTTGTACACAGCTACTTGCTGTATAAATAATTAAAATGACACAAACTACTAATTCGAGTTGAAATTCAGAGACCGCAGAGTGCTGTAAGACACATGAAACTAGCACAGCCATGTAAGGAATCAATTGACTGGTGCAAGAGTCAATTATACTGTTTACATTATACAGTTCAACAGACATTACAATGATATAACACAATATGGGAACCGTGTGTAAATTGAGAAACCTATGTTATACAGTAATGTATTAAATGATCCTCTGTATATGATTAATTAAAATTTAATGTTTCTTGACGTATAAACGACTTAACTATATTTTTGCTATGTCAAACCATAGGACAGAGTCCAATTTTTAATTTGCCAATACAGTAGTTTTTTTGTTCTTGCTATCGCCCAACTTTACTGTAGAGTCTGCAAAATGTAAAAGTAGGCAAAAAAGCCATCAGTTGCGCAGCATGCTAAATCAATCAAATAATAACGTTGCTTTTGATTGTAAAGTTACTTGCAACACGTAAAATAAGATTACAATTTGGCCTTATTTTTAAAATTGTACACATGATATTTACACAAATTTACAATTGCATTACCGTAAAACAATGAAAAGTTTACGAATTAAGGAACTGTGTGATGCGTTACTGAAAAAATAAGGTCAAATCTCCAACTATCTTTCCTAAACTGGCTGATTTAAACCCACACAAACTTTTAAGTACTTTCTCCATGTCAAAAAAGTATATTTTTGCCTTTTTAAAAACTTTTACCAAGTTTTTCTCTTGAAGCCAGTAACTTCATCAACACAAACAAAAATGACTTGACCTCAAAAAGTCATAATGGGCCGATCAGAATGAAGTATTACAAAGAGCTCATTTAAACACACAGTTCTGAAACAGACCGCATAGTCACGAAAACAACATTTAAGTGCATTGCACTGACGCATCACAGTAGTTTTTGCATTGTGATGCAACAACGCTTTGTTCTTCCACACTGGATTTATAATAATTAGCGTACACTTGAATATCCCCATGTTGACAGAAGAAAAGCCACCAAACTGCACAAGCACAAGACCACAGGAAGCTATTGCCGCTATATATTCACGCCAAGCAGACAACGATTAAATCATCAGACGCCACACTCAGTTAAACTATGCAAACGAGTATTTAAAGAAGCCTCGGAGACTGTCCATCTCCATTATATTTCCTGTTACTCCACCCTCTTTTCCTGGTCTTGCCCTGCGGGTCTCTTGCATCTCACTGCCAATCTCCGCGCCGTTACGGCCAGCCCAGTCAAGCTGGGTGTTTTCTCGAAGTCACAACAGGTTTGAGTCGTTCTGTGCATATCGAGTTAACAGCTCTCTGCTTCGGCTGGGGCATGTCATCTCCCAGGCAAGCAAATCAATCATCTTTTTTCTTTTTGAGTGATCAGGGCAAACCTCCAATGTCATCCCTCCATCTTTCCCCCAAAGCACACGGTTATATTCTCTCTTTCACTTCCTACACTCTCATATCTTTCCGATTCTGTCTCTCCACCCCCCCTCGCCTACCTTGCTCTTATTCTCTCTATTTTCTCATTTTTGTCACTCTCCCAATTTTTCTTGCTTTCCTTCCCTCCGGGTCCTCTGGTCAAACCGTACGGGGAGCTTACTAATGAATCAAATGAGCTGTCGACACAGGAAAACCTCTGGACCAAACTGCTGGTATGCAATAATTAGTGTGTTTGGGGCCGGGAATGTGAGCACACACACCCACAAACATACTTCTACACACACATTACAGCAGCAAAGGTCATTTGTTATAACTGCGCCTGGAACAATAGTTAGAGTTTTTGGAGCACAGGTCATTACAAAGTGGCTGATTTCTCAAAGTCATTATGAAAGGCTATGAGCGCTTGTGATTTAACATGAAGAAATACGATCTTGTGCAATGATAAGAAACAATAAAGCTAATTTAGGTTTTTCTGCCTCCCCTGACAGGGAGAGCTTGCTGAAATGGATATCGCCTGTTTTAAAGGGAGTTACATATCACATATTGGCAGGCGTAGCGAAAGTCATTCAGCCGTTTTTTTTTACGCATTCGTGTCTTTCATGATACATTTCATATCCCAGAACCCCTTCTCTTTCCCTTAGCACCACGGCTGCTGATATAAATCAACTTTCTAATGCAAGTGGTCAATGTTCAGCTATTCCCGTCAGCATATTCTCAGCTGAGCATTTATCAACTTTTACCATCTATCTCACCTCTCTGTGCAAGTTCCATTTTCAAGCTGCTTAATTTGTGTGCATTTTTTTGCAAAAGACTGATTTGTACTGAAATGGAAATTGTCAGCATTTTACTCGAACCCACATAGATAAAACACAAAAAGAGATATCAGCCAAAATGCCCTTGCTGTTGTTTTCCAAAGGAAAAAAAAAAACTGGATGGTAATCTATAACACCAAGCTCCAAAAAGGCAGCACAAAAGTACACATATTTGGGTATCATTTAAAAAAAAAAAAAACTATTAATTAACATCAACATTTGCAGTGTATATATGCATTTATATATCACACATACAGTATGTGTGTGTACTTTCACAATGTATTAGATTTCTTAATGCATGTTTGGATAATTCAAGAGGATGCTTTTTGTTTCTACTGTTTGGCAGTTTTACTTACACTGCTGTTACTTCTGATGCTGTTGTTAGTTGAATAACTTGTTTTGCAACTTTGTAATTAATTAATCGAAAGTAATCGCATATAAATATTTGACCTGAGAACAGTGAGAAGTATATATAGTAGCCTACATTTCAGAAATTCAGGAACCCTATAGGTAGGTAGACCTGCTGTAAAATGTTTTTTAAGTAAAACACAATACTTCAAAAGGGCTCTCAAGTTTTAGCAATAGTTTGGAGTGAGATTTGATCTGCCACAAAATATTTGCACAACAGCCCCTCTGGCCCACCCAGTTCTCTGAAGTTATTGATAGCAGTGTAATTTTACTTATTGTTCTTAAATGATCAGCACAAATATTAATTATTACAATTGGTAAATCTGATAAAAGAGACAAATTCATCCAAATGAAATAAATAGCTTTATATATAAAAAAAAAATACAAATAAATAAATAAAATATACATAAATTTGGTGCCAAAAGAGTCAACTGAGCCAACTCAGTGTACATTCATACTGTACACATAGAGTTTGCAGAATCTGAAACTTTAGTAATAATTTAGATATCATAAAATTAAGTATTACACATAATCGCATTCGTCATTATTGCATTTTCAAATTCCTCTCCGTGTGTGCGTCCGCGCACCCATGTTGCCTAGTAACGAATGTGCTGGCAAGCTGGCACATCATATGCTTCCGCCTCGTCTATTAATTGTATATACAAGTTATAATTATCTCTTACTTTTCAGTGTGAGAAATACATGGTGTGGCGTGAGAGCGTGTGAAATGCGTGTGTCTCAGGGTGAATGCGTGAGACTTGAGAGCCCTGCTTCAAGTGCATTCAAAACATTAGAAACGCTAGTTGGTGCTCCCGTATAATCGGTCCGCCGAAACTCATCCAGTGAGAATCGTTCCGCGGTGCAAAAATAAGTACGATTAAAATGCATTAAAAAAAATGTACGCGTTAATTTTGTGTAATTAATCAATCTAAATTAACGCGTTAAAGTCCCGGCCCTAAAAAAAAAAATACAAGTTGTTACCAATGAAATGCACTAAAAACTAGTGCAACAAAAACTTGCTGAATCATTGTCCATCCAACCTACGCAAAATCCACTTTATTTTTAATATATGTCTAGTTTGACCATTTGTAAATTACTGTATGTGTAAGGCGTAGTTTTAGTTTTTTCTGCATTTTGTTATTCTTATAGTTATTGACCTACAGCAGCCGGCCAACGAATCAGAAGTCTTGGAGCATTTATAGAATATGGTGGACAAGGCGCAATATAGTTTTGTGTAAAGAACAGTATGCTCATGTCAAACTTAACGAGAATAGAGTCTGCATTTTGTATTTGAAGGAGTAAATGAGATTTGAGAGATCCTTCAGAGAGGAAGATTAGTAGTGAATAGCTTAAATTTCAGTCTGTTCTTGTTCTGATTGCTTTAAGTATTTTACGTAATTCTTTTTGGAGCTCGCCAGAATGAATCACCTACCATTTTCACTGTATGAAAAAGGAGCAGCGCTGACATTTTGTTAACTACTCCTTTAATACAACAAGCATTATATGGAATGCTTTTGGAAGCCTGCTCTTCACTACCTGTGCTGCTTTGGCTAATGGCCCGACAGAGCACAAAGCCTACAGAACTTCTAACTCACAGGAGACGAGCCAGGGCCTCAGCCAAACGCAACAATCAGAGTACCAATATTTACACTGGAGGCTGAATTCTCGATGCGTGTTCCAGAGCTGGTTTGAAGAGAAGAAAAATGAGCATGTCTGGCAGCCATTGCTGCGAGCTCTATCTTTCCTGAAGTCGGTTGCAGCGACGGTGTGTAACGTACCTCAGCGGTGCAGAGTGTAATTAAGAGTGCACCATAAGTGGAGCGCGTCCCTCCGGAAAATGAGGCCACGGCTGCAGCCACTGGAGGTGATGACGGCTGCGTGACTACAGGGCGAGAGAGAGAAAGAAAGAGCGCTCTGTTCCTATCAGAATCTCAAAAACAAACATGCTAGCGAACCTGGAGGCTTATATTTAAAAGGCTGACAGAAGGGAGCAGGGAGAAAGGGTGAAAAAGCAAATGATGAGATCCGCCTGCAAAGAAAAAAAAAAAACCTGATCAGGATATCCTTAAAGGAAACACGCTGAGCGAAGAGACAGACGCCAAGAAAGAAATGCTCTGCTATTATTAGCTTCTTGATAATGAAGCAAGAAATAGCATCCAACAGCTACGGCTCGGAACGATCTGAGGGCATGTACCGGAAAATTCTGAAGTTCAGTGCATTTTCGTGCACCCCCCTGAGGGGTGGAAGCATTTTCAAAAGTTTTGCAAAATGCGTCGCGCTTTACTACCAAAGTCTCGAGACCTCATCAGAGTCAACATTCTAGTTTGTTAAAGGGACATTCCACCCAAAATGACAATTTTCTTAGGATTTACTCAGAATTTCGTGTGATTGATCATCATTGCACACATGCTTTATGTTGCAATGTTACAAGGCCTTGAAATCTTCCAAAAATAAGACCATCTCTGGTGATGGTCCTACTTTCATATCACTACTCTAGTCAGACAATGGAATGTAGTACTTATGAAACATGGCTGGAAGTGACTGTTTAAAACCCATAATAATCAGCGATGTTGTCTAGATTGGAAAAAAAGCCCTGCAGATCTGGGATGACATGAGGATGAGTTAATGGTCAGAGAATTTTTGGGTGGAGCATTCCTTTAAAAGACAATCAAACCTTCTGGATGAGGAACAATGCAACATATATCTCTATTCCTTCAAACCTCCTTCACTCTTCCTTCCTAAAGTGGTTTAAATCTGCTGGGCTGCAAGGGGTCAAGCAACAGACACGGAAGTCTTCCAGCCTTTTAAATGAAAACAAACTCTGTTATCCTGAAACAGAATTTTCTAGTATCCTCTGACAGCACCCAGCCACAGATGCTCATCCTTTGCCTCGAAAACAAAGTAAAGCTTAACTTTCTTCAACTCTTGATGAAACCACTCATTCCAGATGTGTGGATGGGCCGTACTTTAATGCCATTAGTGCATTAACCCCTGACCGTTTTAAAAGACCAGGCTGGTTTCCTGCCCCCCTCAAGGAAAAAAACAACTTAAAATGCGCCATGTGGTGTTTTCCAAATAGGAAACTCATCGCAGAGATCTTCAAAGGAGTTTGCTGGAGGACTTCTGGATTACAGCAAGGTCTGACGCCAGTCTTTTTAGTAACATGTGGATGCCAATTACGAAAAACGTACCTTGACCTTTCACAACAGGTGATGAAACAAAACTTTTTTTTTTGGGTCTACCTCTCGGTCACACAGAAGGAAGCATCGCAGCCAAACACCCCCACATTTGGCAGCTGAACTGCAGCCATCCATGGAGATAGTATGTGTTTGCGAACGTGTGTGTATCCACCGAGTGCCAATACTCAGAGATCTGGCACATCACCTGTTGCCGTGTGTGCGCTCGTGCTGCCGAGGGGAACCATCGCTTGGCCAGTGTTTATGTTTGTATCATTTTCCTGTCCCTGAAACAGACGGCCATCGCCTTCTCCAGAGGAAATGCAAGCCAAAACAAAGCCAAACGAGGAGACTAAAAGGCTTACTGACAAAACATCATACAGAAATGTGAAAATAAAGGTTTATTTCACCTATAGTCTTTGTTCTTCTAAAATAAAAATAAGATTAGTAAGCCAACCTGTTCTCTCAGTTCTTAGATATTAAAATAGGGCCCAATGATTTGTACACTGCAGAAAACTCTAGTCACAAATTACTTGATAAAAATGGAATTTAGAATGGAATTAAATTGCAATTTGGACTATTGTAAATGAATATTAAAGCACAAAAGGCTGTTGTTTTAATATAAATTCTGCACGTCCTTTGTTTTCTATCATTACATATTGTTTTGCATTTCGAATTTCTGACAATAAATACATTTGGGAGACAATTTTGGGGTAAAATAAAATTCATAGTGCCCAAAAAAAAATAAAGCTTTTCTGTAGCTCAAATAGTAAAGCATGGCACTAGAAACACCAAGATCATGGGTTTGATTCCCAGGGAAAGCAAGAGCTGATAAAAATGTAAAAAGATGTAACTTGAATGCAACGTAAGTCACTTTGGATAAAAGTGTCTGCTAAATGCATACATGTAAAATAAAATAATATAAAGCAACAAAAAATTAAACAAACTCAACAACAAAGTCCCACTCTTTCAGCCAACATCTTTAAACCTAGGATTAATGAAAAGGTGCATATGTATCAAACTTGGCCCCGTTTACTACTTCCACAGATAAACTGAGAATGCCTACATGTTGTCTATATGTATGGGCTTAGTGTTAATCAGGGTTTTGCATAGAATAAGCTGCATAAGCTGCTTCATATGTGGAGATGGCAGTGAATGTGATCTACTAAGATTGCTGAAAAGCTCTGCCACTTTTTCCTCCTTCCCCTGAGCACTTAAATCTCCTATATCACAAAAAGTGCGAGAAAGTATTTTCTCTGGGTGTCTTTGTGTTTGTGGTCTGCAGTCAGGCTTTGGCTGTAGGCTCCTAAGGCCTTACGTAAACCCCTTGTCATATCCACCTTTTGCACTGAGACGGCTTGACAAATAAGTGATGACCGTTCACATTTTTAATTTAGGAGACTGATGAAAAATTCACTGTGGCAACACAAGGCCTTGATTTAAAAAATGTTCCACCCATGCACCCAGCTTCCACCATCACGTCTCCTTTTCTCTGTGTCTACCAATGCCGTGTCAACCTAAATCCCTTCACACATTTAAAGTGACTCAGACCACAGACAAAGCCGACTGGCTACTTGTCCAGGTAAACTCCCCTTTCCCTCACACCATGTCCTCGTGTGAATAGCGATGAGTCTGACCTGGCTGGTGTTAACAGCAGATGTTGTAATGGTTTGATTCTCTGCATCTTATTTTGTTGGGGGTCACACTAAGCTGTGTGTTACAGTCACTTTCATTAGCATGCTTGTGAACCAGTGCTGGAACAAATGGCAAATGCATAGATGTTTCATCAAAGGTAATCACGTTTGGTGAACTCTCATTTACAAATTCGTGCAGTAAAACAATAATGGCATGCTTTGTAGTTCAAAGGTCACAGTCTGACCTTTTTCATCAATAAAAGTAATAAAAACTTTAAAGCTACATGGTTTGTAGTGTAGCAGGATCATGAGTTAATAATATTTTAGGATTTTAAATTTGGGAAAATAATGATAGATTTTATTTTAAATCTATATGGCTATGTTTCATCTTTTCTTATCAGAGCTGGTGCACAAATAAAATATTTGAATAAAAAAGTAGAATTAATAAAATAGAGTAAAAAAAAGTGAACTAATGAAATGCTTTTAAGCAACCTTTAGCAACACTGCTTAAAAAAGGTTCTATATTTTGTCCTATGGATGAAATGTAATACAAAATAACTTTTGATATATCGACAGTAGGATATTTACAAAATATCTTCATGGAATATGCTATTTGCTAAATATCCTAATATATGCAAATATGCTGGCATAAAACATACAATAATTTTGACCCATACAATGTATTGTTAGCTATTGCTACAAATATAACCTTGCAACCCAAGACTGGTTTTGTGATCTATGGTCACATACTGTATATGGTTTGTTTGTTTGTTTGTGTTTAATGCCGTCCCAGCTTCTGTGGCTATCTACATGGCAAGAAATGTTACTTTTTATTTTGCTAAGAACTGTATTTAGCTTAACTCTGTCAGAAATCTCTTCAAAAAAGGAATCGGAATAAAAAAAGTTCTCTCACAAAATTAAAGCCAGCAAAATCTAATAAAACATGCTTAATGGAAAAAAGGATTCAGCAAAGATATCATATTGAAGGATCTTCCTCTAGTATTAAAAAATGACCTTTTCTCAATTGGATACTAACAATCTGCATTAATCGGTTAGAAAATGTATATAAATTATATTTTGGAACTATTTTCATTGAGTTTATTCATTGTATATATAGATCCCGCATTGTTTGCCCTTTATTATTTCCATAAGAACAAATTATTGGTTTTAAATCCATAGGAGGTATATTGTGCAAATATTGAGATCCGCTAATAATGTTCAGTCGGCTTTCTCATTTCCTTCGAATCCAGTGTCCAGGTAGCCAACAAAAGCAAATATTAAAATTATGATACTCTGGTTCCAGCAGTTTCCTTTAAAAAATCATTATAAGTGCTGGATGATCATTTTAAAGAGATGACTATATATGATGACAATATGTCTCTTTATATATACAGTGAATGTATACTTCACCGAAATCATGAAAAAGAAAGCCATTCTGTGCTCTCACTAAACAGATCACTGCAGTCATTGAAAACACCAAAATCTGGTTTGCCAAATCTTCAAGCAAAGTGAGATTAGTGTCTTTTCTCAAGTTGTTACAAACCTGTAAGAACTTCGTTCATCTTCAGAACACAAATTAAGATATTTTTGATGAATCTCTTTGAGCACAATAATAACAATTTATTCAGGAATTCTGATCAAAAATGATAATTTTCTGCCATTTTGGAGAGTAGAACATCATCGTCAGCGTTGTTTACGTTACTTTCTACAGACCGTAAACAATGCTGATGATGTTCATTAGGCTACATTCTGGGATACTCTCCAAAATGGTGGAAAATGGTAACTCGGGGGAGAAGAATTGTTCATATCCTGTTGCTCATATTCATTGCAGGGTGTAAAGTTATGAATACTCCAATTCTAGAGTGAAAGCCTACTATGCATGGTACTTTTTTGAGCACTTGACATTTAATTATTGAAAGGGCAGCAAATTATTGAGAGAGAGGTTGCCACACAAGCTAGATTCAAACCCACATCGTTCACAGTCACCACAGTTTGATATACGCCGACCACTAAAACTCAGCTCCTTTTTCTTCCTCTAACCAGAACTTCCACCCTACAAGCCAGCGATATAAGCCATATTTTAAAGCTGGATGTTGGCTTTTAATGATTTGTTTCTGTGACTGAGGCAAACAGAAGCAGTCTTTGGTAGCTTCCCAGCTGTTTCAAAGGTGGAGCAGCTTCTAGCCTTCACGCATCATGCTCCAGCCAGCTGTTCTTCATCAATTTTTCTTCTTAACACAGCTGCAAATGTGAATAATCCATGATCTCTCCTGTTCGATTGGGTGGGCCTGAGCTTTTGCTTGCTCTCTGCATCTCCCGCTCTCCCTTCTCGTCTCCTCACTTATCCTCAGGACAGATTTTCATCAGGCCTGCTCAATGTTTAACATGACAGGGTTCCATGGACATCACATGCAGGGGCTGCAGCGAGGCGACTACTTTGGTTTGATGGGGTCAGATTCTGAGTCACGGCCCCTCGAGCACTCTTACAGCACCTATCAAATGCAAGACCGGGATCATGGCAGATGGAAATGTTTACCTTACTGCACACGTATACCCTCTCTCTCTCCTGTGTCTTTCTTCTTCAGGATGTTTTGATGTTGGATGATGTCCGTATGGCTAGGGAGTCATGGAAGATTTCAAAGATAGGTTTATTTTACCGTGTAAACCTTCCATTCCTGTGACAAACTGTAGGTAGACTTGTTGTAAAGCAGAGACAAATGTAAGGTAGACTGAAAGAGTGAAAAACAGAAAGGGAGACCCTAATAATGGCCAGGCCGTGGCTAGACGCAAGATTTAAAGTGACAGTGGACAAGTCATCCATTATTTATAGCTCCAGAGCCGGAGTATTTATTTTTTCAGCGGGCGTGAACAGTGAGGGATCGTGGCACAAAACAAGCAGCCAGTCGTTGCCCATTCCCGTGACTGTCAGCTGGCCCCATCGCCACTGCTAACGTTAGCAACAACGGCTCTCGGGAAACCTAGCCACTGCAGTGCCTGTACCTCAATCAGAGAGCCAGGGGCAAAAGCCCCGACACCCTGAGAAAACAACACGCTCGGTGGCTGCTTACAAACACCTGTGCTTGGCGCGAGTACAAGGACTAAATTGTAGCACTGCCAAATTTATTACTGACAGAATTGTTTACTTTTACCTACTTTTTATGTATGAGATATAATTTTTGTATGTATTTTAAAAAGGCTATTGTTTCAATATCCTCCTTTCAAACAGATCTTAAAATCGCTCCCATTATAATCAACAAAGATGTCTACACTTGATGAGACCACTGAAGATGTATCGTACATTCAGTTGAAAGACGGTTCTATTTTTGACAGCTGCTTCAACCACTTGGTTTGGAAAAAAAGCACCACACTGAATTGTCTTGAAATTAGTCTTGATTTTAAACTCTTCCCATTACATTAAAATCAGCTTGTGATGATTCTGGTCTCTGATGTACTCATTTAAATGTTTTTTTGATTTTAAACATATGTATATGGGTCGATACAAACAAGTCCATGAATTGTAAATAGCCATTATTTATTTCATGATGATTTTATGTTAACACTGTGTCTTCACCGTGCAAAAGTGGCATGGTGCAACACAGTACTATAGAACTTATAATTAGTGATGTCATCTACACTGGATGTGGCACAACATGACAAATCCCTGACAGTAAACTGCTGCTTCATTATTATTTATGAAGTACTGACAAAAAGTTCAAATGATTTGCCACAATTTCTTTCGCACATTCAGTATAGACAGACTGTTGTGGCGAGACACGAGTTGTAAGTTGACATTTGGTGTAGACACTTCCGTGAATATATAAGTCCTGCAACTGGTAATGTTTTTTCTAAAAGGTTTTTACTCATTTCACCCAATTTGTCACCCAGGTTACTAGGCTAAATTTTGAATTGTTGTACACTGTGACAAATATCCCATTTAGTAAGGAAAACTAAAAAAATCGTATGAATTTGTATGAATGCCCTACACCTAACCCCGCCCCTAAACATACATGTCACTGGGGTTTATACAAAGAGTATAAATTAGACACCTCATACGTGAGACTGTGTTGAAATATACTGTACTATTTCAACTTGCCACATGCAGCTGTAGAAATATTAACATTTCAAATAAAATATTTTAAAAAAGTCAATCAAAACATACCTTAATTGGATTACAGTAGGATACAAGGCAATTCCCTCCATTCCAGCATTGATGACGTCCATCACTGAGCCTGAAGTGCAGCTTGGGGAAAGATACTTTTAAAAGTTAAACTTTACAGTATTGCATTACTCCTAACTAACTGCATTATTAGCGTAAATGCTTTACATTACTTTTGCTTCGAGAGGTGTCAGTTTAACAAATGGGAAAACAATTATGTATTTACTATTCATTTGAAAAATTAACTCATTACTTTACATAAAACGCACAAAAAAATCTGATTACGTAACTTGTACCACAAGACTGTTCGTGCTACTTTGTACTCCTACGAGAAAAACGTTTAGCACTTGAGTTGCCACATTAACTGCAAACCTCTCTAAAGGTTTATCTACACCATTTCTGGTCCATGTTTGGTTGAGTAATTAAGAAGCCATGAGCCAGGTTGGGAATTCCCAGATGTGGATGCTGCTGTTGTGCCCTCCAGCATTCTCAATTACTACAGCAAACACCCTGCTGTGAAACCAAATGCCTGATGCAAGTCACTCTCAACAGGATTGGCTTTTGAATGAACAGGTGTTACGGCGACTCATGGAAATACTCGGCAATAACGGCACCCACAGCAGTCTTGTTCCGAAACAAATTGGAAATAGAACTAATTGTGAATTATTATTTGTGTGGTTTTAGTGAAATGGTATAATATTGGGCTTGTAATTACCGGCACTGGCATTAAAAGAACCCTAGTGTGCAACAGCAGTTAAAATATGAGGGTGAAATTGTACATTATTTGTGTTCCTACGCGTAATCTCAGAAGAATCACTTGAAAGAGCATTTAACAACAGAGGTTCATTGGCCTACAGCCTGCTTTCCTTTTGCAGGAAGCCGTGAAGTCATTTAATAACAAGCTATCAACACTTTAATTTGAAGTAAACCTGAACACATTAAATAATTAAATGCATAATTCATCAAAAATAAATAACAGATCAAGGCAGTATTTAAGAGACTAAAAAAAAAAAAAATACATGAAAAAAAAAACATGATCGCATGAAAAGGAAATGCAATGGAGAGTTAACTCAGAGGATAGAAGATGACTAGTTTTTACATGTTTTAAGAGGAACCACTTCCCATAATTCATTTGATTAAAGTCAACAGTGACTCGCAGAGTGGATGTTTCGGAAACCATTAGAGCCTGCAATTTGCAACTAAAACTGTGATCATCATTCATGGTTAATACATCACTTTTAGGAATTTGGCAGCAATTTTTGTGGCTATTTCGTGTGACTGCTGCCGAGATCGGTCAGTGCATGTCAGGGTGGCTGATCTAAATCTGTCGGCCCATCTGGGAGAGCTCGCCCAGGGATTAGGTCAGAGCTGAGTGGAGATCCAGAGTCTCGATCTGGCAACGGTGCCAGTCCTGGACCAACAGCTGGTATGGGTCATCTTTCTCTCTATCGTCTCTCTCAGACAATCTCTCAGTCTGTTTACACGGTTTATAAACAAACAGATACCGAAGCTGATTCGGCAGTACGTTAAGTCAATTTCTCTAGGAAGAAAAATATCTCTAAAGAATAAGGACGTAAGAGTGATGAAATCACAGCTCTGAGGATTAATCCCAAACAAGTCTTAATGGACGAGATGAGTCTGACTTTTAAAATTACAAAGCACTGTCTGATTTTCAAGTAGACACAATTATTAACATCAGCTTTTAGAGATATGTGCAGTATAGGCCTGCTGCATTTTCAGAAGATATCGACAAAAACACTTATCATAACTAAACCAAAGTCTGAACAAATTATTAGACTTGTCAGAGCTGCAGACATGAATAATAATCAAATCATGTGGCTTACTGAAGAGAGGCATGCCGTTACTGTTACAAGTGAGCAAATTTCAGATTAAATTGAGTGGCACAATTTCTTAAGGGTGCTTTCACATCTGTGGTTCGGTTCATTTGGTCCGGACCAAGGGCAACAAATGATACATTGTAGCATTTT
>JAUMHR010000069.1:14785659-14832721 GCA_032361145.1 Enteromius fasciolatus
CAGTACTTTTTGCAGTTGGGTCTGTTTGAGTTCGGATCATGTTCTCACCACAAACGAACCGCTCCAGTGTTCGTTTGTAAGCTTTTTTGGTCCGCTTTTGGTGCGCACTCGAGTGCGATTGTTACATTCACACCTGCCCAAACGAACCGCACCAAGTAGGAAAACGAACTCTAGTGCGATTCAACCAAACTAAATGAGGCAGGTGTGAAAGCACTCTTAGACTGACATGAAAAGAGTACTTTGTGGAACCACAGATGCCGATAAAGCACCTTTATTTCTAAGAAAGCGGTTTAACTACAAAAATATTAAATATATGAAGAAGCATCTGTTAACAAAACAACAATAAAAAACTATCGGTGTATGTCATTTCATACAAAAACACATGGAGTGCATTGATGTGACACATTTCAGGACAAATCCTTGTTGTCAGTAAACAATTGTGACAGTGGGTGGATATTTTTTATCTACATCCTTTTGGTTTCCTTTCCCAACTCCTCCACCATCCACACTCACTTTACGACCCACTTTGAAACATGATGGCCATCATCCGAAACTTGGCCTCATCCAACCTTGACGTAACCCAAAGCCTAAAACCGTAACCAAGTCTTACCTCAATCAAAATTGATTTGGATGAGAAAATACTCTTTTAGCCTAGTGATCTGTAACTCGCCACCCATTCGATCTCGCTGCTTAGACTTGCGTTTTGCCCTCGCTGCTACCTTATGCATTTTAACTGTGAGCTGCTACAAAAATGAGACACTTGCTAAGAATTTAAAGTTAAATATTTCCTAGGTGAATGCCAGTTTCATGCAGACATCCTCAAATCAAATGTAATCAATTGGAAACACACAAGCAGACGCTGAGAATGAGAATGTGCTATTATTGATCAGATTGTTCAGTCTGGGTTTACTGATTAGCCCAGACTGAACAAATCGTGAACCGACATAAAAAATAGAAGATTGTGAACTGATAACATGCAAGCATTTTCCTCGGATTGAAACTATATAATTACGCAACAGCCAACCACACAAAGAACATTTTACATTCGGAAACTGCAAAGCCTCCAAAGCAGGGTCATACACAAATAATTCCATATCACGCAGGCACTTGATATTCCCTGTAACTTTAAACCTAACTGAAGAAACCTGTCCGGATCTAAGAATACCATATCACACAATAAAGGGCCCGGCACATGGAACGAAGCAGCGTTTATCACACTCCTGTTTCTGTAACACAGCCTTTTTCAGAAGCCTGTGGCCCAGCAAAAGGCCATACCCTTGACCCTTGAGCAACCATATACCTCCTGAACTTCCCCTGAGGTACTTTCATTTCAGCCAACTCTGCTTTCAATAATGACCTGCCTGGTATTCTGATATTGAGATGAAGGACATGTTGTTGAATGTTCTTGTCATGATGGTATCTGTAGTTATAGCTGGACAAAGATGGCTTAACATAAAGGTCAACTTTAAAGCAGCGCTAGTACGCATCTCAACTGAAATGCATGATATTCACAATAATGCACGAGATGTCTGGCATAGGTAAAGGCAAAAAGAGTTATTGCTGCGTAGCAGTACTCAGAGTTATGGTTGACACAGATCAAGGCTGTACTCAATAACACAATTATAGTAAGAGCTGCTGTAATGTCCCCATATGGTTGATGTAAAGAGAGAGGAACTTTGACCGTAGCAGACTGCGCACCGCTCAGAACTAAACTCTGAACTGATGCATGTTTTTAATGATGGAAATATGCTGGCCGTGCAAAATGGAGAAACCGAAGGAAGTGTTTTAAGTCAACATGAAATGAAATTTGCTTCTCGAATGTGACCTTTCTAAATAAAACATGGCATCCAGTGACCACTGGAAAACTTCAGTCTATGAAATAGGACAATAAAATAAACTAGTTGCCAAGGCAACGTTTAGCATTACCATTGAGTTAAGTGTTTTAAGTGTTTTAAAGTACTAAATAACTAAAACTAAATCAAACGAAAATAATGAAAATTAGTTTTAATAATAAAATGAATCTTATAAAAGTGACACATCTAAATCTTAATTTAAACAATATTATATATGGAATAACATATTATATATATAAATTATATAATAACAGTACATCAATGATACTAAAGTAACACTAATATATTATATAACAGATTGAATGGAAGTGGTTAAGTAAAAAAGAATGGTTATGTCACAAAATAGGGAAAAGTTATTTCAGAGATGGAGCAAATTAATTACATTTTGATGAAAGAAAGAGTCAATTTTCACTTCATGCTGACAACAGAATTCTACACATCTCCGTTAATTTACACTTCAGAGTCATACTGGTTGATAAACCGAGACATTTGAAACTCAAGACTGACATTATTATACGCCCAAGACTAATAATAGCATATATCCTGTGACGTTAAGATGAAACAGACATAAAGCAGCTCTGATTTATACATTTAGAAGGAATGCTGACCTTTAAGTGATACGATATTTACTTAAGGGATGTAGAGGAGACCATTTTAAGAGCGACGGAAAGACATTTTAACCTTTGCACGACAGCACAATAACAGGTTGTCCACATCAGCAAGGAAATGTTCTCCATGGTGGGAATGCCGTTTTAGTTTGTCTTCAAGACAAATACCCAGAAAGCTGCGTTTGTTGCCGTCTGCCAGAGCGAGATCAGAATCGACTTTTTAGCGCCTCGTCAAATTAAACCGCAATCTCACGACAATATACTTGTTTCAGCTTGACTTTGCATCAGCCTTGCAAATTAGGCAGGAGGGGAAAAGCTTTGATGTTAATTCCAGCCTCGCGTCCTCGTCGACGCTGACGTTTCTTTTCTAATTGACCCCGGGTCAAATGGGCCTGAGATAATATTTTGTTAAAATATTCTCATTTCCTGGGGAGACGCATTACCATATAACTTCACCTCATGCTTTATTTATGACTTTTGTTGTGGTCCAACACCAATGATGATTTTCTTCAATGTAGAATGAAGCTCGGAAAGCGGAGTTCCAGATGTCAAAAAAAGACTTTATTAGACAAAGAAACAAAGCCGAGATGACAGCCGCTGCATCTGAAAACTCTGGAAGACATAAGGTCATCTAAGTTCTCTGGAAACCACCAGCACTGCCCAATCGCTAGGCCTTCAAACTTTCAATGTACATTAGGACATCCAGTATTGGAATAACTATATTGATTACATATTTTAAATAAACAGAGTAAATAGCATAGCATAAAGTAAAAGAACACAACATATTCTTTACAATTACCATGCAAACCACATCTTAACTGTCTCCTCTCCCCCAACACAGAACAGTTTAATAAATATCAAACTGTATTCATTATTAATACATCTAGTCTAAAAACCCCTCTTATATTTGCATTAATTATTTAAGTATTCACGGGCTTAGGGTGGGTTATTGCACCCTCAGTGTGCGGTTACAACATAAATGAGTGTATACTCCAGTTAGAGGCTACTAAGGAGATATATCAACATGGACTGCTTTCAAACAATGAAAGTAGCTGTTAATTTACACGTCTGGCTCACACCCTGTCAAGACTTGGTAAACTTCACGCAGTAGTTGTTGGTGTTTACTTTGCTCTCTCAGCAGGTGTGAGCCCCTGTTGTTTAGAGATCATCTATTGCCCCTTTTCTCAACCTCGTCTCTTTCAACTCCCAGGAATCCCATCATCTGCGCCTCCAGCAAGCTGTTTCTCTCATCAGCATGTGTTTGTGAGCGGCAGTCTCGCATTTGATCCCCTCACCGATAATAAATCTTAACGGGGTGGAGACCAAAACCATCCGCACGGCTTTACAGCTCTCCTCTCTTTGACTCGATTTCTAAAAGGTCCCAGCGTGTTTTTCGTGAGAAATTACAAGGTGGGATTTTAAGAGACACTGTGAATCAACAAGTTGGCCTGCAATCGGTGCGCAGGTAATCATTTCCAATGCAGCGTGAAAGTAAATAAAACATTAGGCCTCGTACCTTTTAACCAGTATACAGTTGATTTCACTGCTATCACAATCAACTCTCCGGCTGCATTGAAAGCGGAAAGTTATGGCAACAAATGCAACACCGCCTCAAACCTCCGACGCAGGAATGAATCTTTGAGTGCTGAGAATGAATCTGTTCACACAAGAGATCCGAACGATTCGCTGTGTCCGAATCACACGTTCACCACTCATTAGCCAACAGCATTTCAAAAGCATTTACATGTAATAACATGAACTTAGAGTATTAAAATAAACATTTTTTATGGTAAACGCATTAAATAATTGGATGTTTATTTATGATATTATCGGTTGAAAACACCACGCGCTCGTCGTGTCCTCCTTTTTACGTACTTTATCTACGTTATATAAAGAGGTAGCCTATTTATTACTCTAAAACTACTCTTGTAAGTAACCTGCTATTTTTAATGGCGTTTATTTTTGCATTTATTTATTTAGCATCTCTCTCTCTCTCCCTCTCTCTCTCTCTCTCTCTCTATATATATATATATATATATATATATATATATATATTAAATGATATATTAAATGATACAAAAAATTTTTTTATTATTCATATAGAAGACGATAATAAAGTTATGTCAGACTGCATTTCAATGGTATTTTTTGTTTGCTTGTCACTATACAAAGAAAAACAAAGGCATGATCGACACGTCAAATAAAAAGCCCCCTTGGGTTCTTTCTTCTGCAGTTTATTTGGCTATTTGCAGCTGACTCGTGCGTTTAACCAACCACTGTAACAAACAGCACGTAAATATTTTCGTTTTGAGACCATTCAACCAGCACTTGAATTAAGACATGGTTACATCTATTTTACCTTGGAAAATAAAACTATTTTAATATATTTGCTTATAATTAACAATTAAGTTCACCTTTAATTAATCTTGAAAACCCTCCATGCTGTGCGTGTCAATTTATAAGTGGCATGTAGACTGTATCCAACAATACACTGATAAATAACATTTATTGGTATCAATGCAATCGCGAGTCAAAGAAACTCCATTAAGACCATCTTGTCCGCAGATTCTATTTGCTGCGGGACACACCTGTTTACTTTCCCCAGCAGTTTATTCATTCAACGGCGCGCATAACCAAGCACCCCCTGTTGTTTAAGGACCAAACACTCCAACTGCTATCACCCCCCTATAGTTTAAACCCTTAACCAATCGCAGGACCCGGGGGGCGTATGCCATCGGCAGTCCCTATGGACTGAGAATTACTTCATTCTCAAACTCGATGTTCCCCAGTGGGAAAAAAGCGCCTGTTTTATTCATCGAGCCAACATCCAGTCAGTAGTACGACAGTCAGCGTAGTTCGTATCCTCGTCTTGCCGCTGCATTACAAGAGAGCGAGGAACGAGCAGAGCAGCACGGAGGGAGCTGTGCGCAAGAGGAGGCGTTTACGTGCGCTATAGAGCTTGTGGTGCTGAAACGCGCTCAGTTGCACCGGCGAGCGGAGCCCCGCTGATCAGGAGATTTTTCTATCACCCCTATACGGAGGATTTACTCCACATACTCGGATTGATTCAAGACCTGCGCACTGAAGCAACTACATTTGAACTAAATTTTGTTGGGAAATATCAACTGAACACGGGATCGAGAGAAACTTCTAAACTTTAAAGAGACAACCCGCGTTGATGCTTAGACTGTGTTCAGATGGCAGTAAAGACTTCCAGCTCTCAGAGCTGAGGTTAACATAATCTGCTGTGTTTAATTTTTTTTTTACTCAATTCAAGAGGTGGGCGAGGACCAGCTTCGACATTCAGTACAGCCGGAGCTTCCGAGCGCACACTTTCAGTCAGACAAGTGTTGAAGACTCCGGAAAGATGTTGACGTTTTACATCGCATTGTGCCTTTTAGGAACAGGTAAGACGTTTTGTTTTAGTTCAGTAACTATTCGGATGCTAGAATCGGCTGTTTGTGCGCTACTTAACGCTGCGTCAACCTAATCATAATACGATTACCGATCGTTCAGCGCGCTCCGTTATGAAGTTAACGCAGTGGCTTTTAGGTGTGCCATAATTGCATTTTGTGACATATGAGGTCCTAGTGAGATCCTGTCGATATATTGGGCGAGTGGCATTGCGCCAAATGCAAACAAGGCTTATTTGGAAATTAAACTTGTCCAATACAGGCGTGTACTCCAGCACAATGCAGCTGCTGCTGATATCACCGTACCCCTACAGAAAAGTACTGTGGCGGTGCCGGCCGAGGTACAGTCAGTCATGCATACCATGGTATCAATTTATGAATTTGCACACTTTTGCAAGGCAATTAATGATGGTACATGTCCGATACACAAGTGCCATAGTTTTTAATTTTATTTTGGTAATTAATGCATTTATGTTGGTAAACTGTAGTTATAGTCATTTGTGTGGGTTTTAAGAAATACTCCGAAAGAAAGAAAACCTGATCGCTATGTGGTGTGTGTAACTTTGTTGTTGTTGTTTGATGCAATCGCGAGAGCATCAGTGGAACAAGTGGCTGCGTTTGATCATGCATTATATCCTTACTGGACTGGAGACTATCCTAGTGTACTTGACAGACTTGAGGATGTTGTCCAGTGCCCCATTTAATGATATCATCCAAACAGCAGACTTAGTAAGAGGAAAAGTTGATGAAAGAATGAACCAGGTGTGACCGTGATAATGGCTATCAGCTAACACACTTCTGAGGGTTTGGAAAAGTGTGTTAAAAGCCCTAGAGGTCTACTGCATAGATGTCACGATCACAGTCTCCAAAACAGAAGAAACACCTCTTAATAATTTCACAGCCAATGCCATCAGGAAGGCACAATCTCCTCTCTCAAACGGAATAATTTAACAGCATTAAATAAATATAAATGGTGCCGGGCAGAGGTGCGACATTTCTCGTGGGGAGTCGGGAATGCGCGCGATCTGAAAGATTATGCTCGTCGCAGTGTTGATTTATTCATTATTTTGTACTTTATGTAGTAGTGGCCGCGGGCATCTCTCGCTATCCTGATGTGTTGCGAGTATGAATGAGCTGGCTATCGCTTGCTGCACTCAGTGCGCTGCCTCTTTGTTTCTGACAGAGACTGCGGAGAAGGGTTGGGAGCGGGAAACTGTTTCCACATCGCGATCGAATGATTTATATGGATTTAGAGGATTCCATTAAAGATTCTCGAACATGCGTTTTCACGCTGACGCGCACGGAACAGCGTACTCTGACAATGTGCAGTCTGACTCCCGAACAAACGACTCTCATGAACAGGTTCTTTTTAGCGACTCATAAACATAAATTGAGATCAATGTAGTCCGGTTCTTAACAGAACGATTCTCACGAACAGGTCTGTTTTAGTGGCATTCGCCGCCAAAGCACAGCACGATTCCCGAACGAACGACTCGTATGAGTCGGCTCTTTATTGTGAATGACCAAAAAAATCAGCATGACTGTTGCTGTTCAATTTCAGAGCAAATGACTCTTGTGAGCCGGTTCTTTATAGTGAATCAAAACCAGCGCTGGCGGATACTGAATCAATCTGGCTAAACTGTTATTGTTCTACTCAAAACGAAGCAAGAACTGTTGTGTGTGTTATGTTCAGACATAGCTTCAGCAAATCAGTGTAACCACTAAATTACTTTTAGGTTAAGATGTCAACTGTCATTAAAATGCATTTATTTTCAACTATCACTATATTTGTATTGTTGCTCAACTGATGAATTATTTGACAGTGCAATAAGATTAACGTTTCCCTCCAAAGTATGTTAACTAGTTATTCTCATCACTACTGCAAAGTGACATTGTGCAAAGTGAAAAGGGTGTAAACTTGTTATTGCACAACAACAAGCAATTTGAATTATATTCAAACATGAAAATATGTCGCTCTTTGCACAGTCTGTGAGGATTGTTACATTTAAAAGCCTACTCTTTGCACACTCCTAAGTAGTTGTCGGGCCCTGTATCCAAATTTGCGCTGTTTATTTCGCACCAAAGGCGGTGCTACATTTTGCATATTCTGTATGCTTTGAGAGAGGTTGATTCATTTGCGGAGTAGTACAGCATCCTCGAGCCTGTCCTATTTTTACCGTGCGTCTGTTGTTTCCACGCCTTTTAACAAATATTTTATTCATTGGGTGTATTATTAACGCCGGCTTTGATTCAGCTCTAGATAAAGGCTTCAAAATCCCCCGGCCCCCTCAGATCCAAAAGTGTTTCTTCTCCCAATTAACGGCGTAACCGCAAGCGAGGCAAAGCGCTTTCGGTCGGCGCTCCAGTAAACGAATTAAAAACAAATGTTTATTGGCGGTTAAGCTGCGCTTTCTGTCTGTCTCTTTGATAAATGAGGCTGCCGTATTGACACGGATGGAGGCAGTAATTAAATTTAAATGTTGAATCTAAATGCCTAGCACCATCACAAACTTAGAGGGAAAATATAGGCGGAAATATTAATAAAATGCCTGCCTGGTTCCTAAATAGGTTCTAAATTAGTAATAATCAGAGCATATGAGTAGAGTGTGCTTCAGTCAAGCACAATAACAGAGGTTTATCTGAGGATATTGCTAGCAATTGTTCTTTATGACAGCTATTTGTTGACTATTGGCTTTTATGTGAACTTTCTAACTCACTTCATTGGAAAATATTTGTTGACTGCTGAGCTTTTCATGTGGACTTTGTAACTCATTTAGGGGTAAACTATGACCCTGGTTGCACTCTAGATGTTTTTCTCATTATTAAGTGGGTGTGTAAGTAAGACAGAAGGAGGGGGGAGAGGGAAGAATAGGATGTAGCAGAGCAATTCTTTGACAGACTGGTGGCAGCTGCTTTGGGAGGAGCAGAGAGGCTCCCGGACGGCCTGAACCACTCATCTCACCTGACATCTATACAAGCAGCACGCCACACTCTGAAAAACCACCACCAGCTCCCTCTCTGAATAATGGCTCGGAGATAGATAGTGCAGAGAGGAGAGATTGTCCTGGTTCACATTAACACACATGCTTCCTTACACACTCACCCAGACATATACACACCCGAACGTAGGTGCAAACACACATCTCCTTTATCTCTTGGTCTCCCTCTTGTTTGTCTTCTCTGTCTTTCTTTCTCTCTCTCACTCCCTCCCTCTCTCGCACACATGATTTCAGAGTGTCTGACAAGACGAAGGCTCAGAACTTGTAGCAAAGAGCAGGGTTTGAAGCAGAGAACATGACAGAGTCTTGAAGAGACCAGCCCCCAGTGCCAGATATTCATGTGCATGCCCTTACCAAAGCTCCACCGCTTCTTTCTCCCAGCCATAATTTGCTTTCTCGGAATGTCCCTCAGTGTCCCAGCGGAATTCTGTTGCACCGTGCCATCGGTATTCCAAGTAATCTCCAGCACTGGGCTTTTTTTTTTTGAAACCTTTGGCATGGGGTTGGCAAGTCCCATAAGGCAGCGTTCAAAGGAAGCGTGTTAAGATCATAAGACTTTCGCCTACTGCTTCCTTCCTCTCTAGTCCTTTTCCCTTGTAAAGAGCAAATGAAATACATAGCTGACTAATCCTTTGTGCATTTTTATTGGAATATTTTATCACTTTGTTTCCTAACGCACACTTTCATTCACATACATAATTTCGTAGCTGCTTTGCAGTGTTGAGCATCGGTATCACCAAGGTGGACGATTGAATATATTAAGTATGCATCAAGGCATTAAATATAATAGATAAAAATCAGCACATATGCATTTTTTGCTGTCTGTGGTAGCCCGCAGTCGATTCATAAATATCACTTTGTCTTTATACAAATATAATCATCAATATATCATTAATTACTTTCTTAGTTATGCCAAAGGCTGACTCAAATTTGCTTTAGACCATTAGGCACCATAATGGTGGCTGGGAAGCCTGTCTGAAACCAGTTCCTTTAGTTGGTGCCTTCAACTGCTGTCTGGTAAGTAATTGACTGACTGGGCAGCAAGGCTGCTGGCTTCGGTTTCAGACTCAGCCACACACATGTAAACACTCCAACAAACAGCTTTGCGGATCTGCAGACTTGATGTCTTAGCTGGCTCCATTAGAGGGACAGATAGTTTGACCCGCACACGGGGCCTCCCATTAGTGGTGAGGACTGCTGGGCACTGAGATTGAGTGGGGTTGTATGGTGGTATTTCTGGCCATGTGGCTCTCTGGGATGTTTTAGGCGCTTTCTGTATTATGCATGAGCTGAATGTCTTAGGAGACCGTATTAGGATTGGAAATGGCAGTTTTTATGTATGTGTGTGCACTGCTAAGAGGCTTAATGTAAAGGTGTGTAATATGAGGTTATGCGTCCACTGCAATAATAAGACCATAAAATGTTGGATAATAATACAGAGAATTAGTGTCATTCTTTCTCCTTTTCCCTTTTTTTGTGATAAATGCAAGATAAAGTTGAAAATAATACATAGTCGCTCTGTAACATACAAAGTCACAATTATACGATGCAAGTGACAACTGATAGATATATATTTGCAAATGTGAAATCCCACTGCGAGTCAATTTTCCTTAAACTGTAAGGGAAAAATGAGCTTCCATATTTCAGCCGTTTCTTCTTATTAAAAAGGAGTAGAAAAGTTGGAAGCGAGCAAGTTCAGTGATGAGTGTGTGTCTGTGTTTGAGTTCGAGAGAGTAAGTGTGTGACACACACGATTCACAATAGCGCCGATGCAGCAGAATCTGTCTGGTGCAGGAAGACTGCTGCATTATTTAGGAGACGCTCGTATGGCATAGATATGGATGAGTTTTGGCCTGCTTTGATTCGCTTGCACTCTGCAGACCGGAGCGAGATGGGCTGGCTGCGAGCGGTTGAGTGCTCTGGGCTCTTTTACAGGGAGAGGTTGGCGCTCTGAGACAAATTCAACATAAAGGTCAGTTTTGTTTACAGCAGAGAGCAAATCGTGAGATTTTCTCCCCAGACAACATTCTAGAGTACGAATTTTATACGTGTTGAAAAAGCCTGATGTTGGGAATGACATTCAAGTTCTAAGGGGATCCGGATAATGCTATAGCTTCTCTATATAGTAAAACAAAAAAAAAAAACCCTCATTACAGATAAACAAAAATCTTCAAGTTAACCTATCCGATACCTCATGTGAAGAAAAGGCCACAAATCCTTGTTTTCCATATTTCCCGCGGCCTCATTTGCTCGTCGTTGCATTCAAACCGTGCTCGTGATGACACATACAGCTGTTAGGTTAGGGGGGTCTTGAAACAATGGCTCTCTCTGTTTTCTGGCCGAGACATGCTACACACAGCCGTATTGTCTAATTATCTTTCATAGACATAAGACAGTGACCCTGGGGTCTCACCCACATTTTCCGCAACTCTCCACCCCCCAAACAGACGCTCACACAGAGGCAAATATTGAGGAGAATTAGTGGAATAGAGAAAGCAAATGAGAAGGTTTTGGAGGGAAAGGCTGTAATCAGCTTTCCCATGCAGGAGCACACAGATAAAGAACTTGGCATTGCGTTCAGGGGAGCTTTTGTTATCAGCTGTCAGTGTCTCCAGCTCGCATGCCTAATGGCAGAGCCCAGAGGAGAGGTGGCCAGTTGTTCCTCACCCTGGGACAAGGCCATCTCCTCCATCTCCATTGTTTTTTCAGCCCCTCTCTTCCTCTCGCCTCGTCTCCGTCCACCCACATCCTCACCTCATTTTCCTTGGGCGGAAAGACGAGCGAGGGGACAAAGAGGAATTGTGCTGACTTCTTCCTCTGGAGGAGAAAATGAAAAAGAGGGCAATGATGTCATCGGAGGTCTTCAGTTACATTAAAACGGACAGTTTGTTTTCCAAGGCCGAGAGTGACTCTTAGAGCGGAATCTTCTGCATCCACATCCCTTGGGATTCCGGTCAACAATGTTGCTGTTTTTTTCTGGGAGTGTGTTTATCCTGTTGATGAGATACAGTAGTCAGTAGGGTCAGATAACCACAGATATTTGCATACAGTGGAAAAAGAGGGTGTTTACTGCTGACGTTACTCTCTGATCACGAAGGGGTAAGGCTCAGCAGCCTGAGTTAATTTGGAGAAAATCATTAAAACAATGCCTAAGGAGAGAGACACACTTTCAAACACTCATTTCCTATTTTTAGAAGCACTTTGCTTGCATTTTTTTTTTCTCCCAAAATGCAAAAAGTGTCACTCGTTACTGGGGGAAACGTATCACAATTTGGTACGAACAGGAGCAAGGAAGTGTTTTGACACAGGCGTGTGTAGAATGAGCTGGGATTTGGTAGAGCGCACACCGGCTCCTATTTTACTATCACCTCCAGTCCTCCAAGACAAAATTTCATATCTCCTGCTGTGACACAGAAAGCAACAGTAAATTGAAATTTATCTTCCATGTTGCTGCAATATCTGGGCTCATATTATCCTCTCGGGCCGAGATCCCTAAGCCCGGTCTTAAAGATGGCCCTGATAGGAGAGGATGTTTTCTGCGATGGGAAAAAAAATCCAATTCTGCTATGAAAACTGTTCATTAATTTTATCTGTCTGTTTATTTATTGAATATTACATTTTTTGTGTGTGTTTATGTTTGGGGAAAGAAAGGTTGTACTGCAAATCATCGAGCGAGATTCGAGATTATGTTCCCTTATTATCTGTTGTAGGGTTTGTTCTACTTATGGATTCATGCATACATTCATTGATGAGTCATGGATGTTCAGAATGACTGACTAGAAGTAACTGATTGTTTCTCTCGCACACACACACATTTGGAGGGTGTGCCAAAGGGGCAGCTGAGATGAGTGTCTCGTGGTTAAAGCTGCATGCCCTTTGTAGGGTGATTAGTCAAAGCCTGACTGCTTAATTAACGATTACTCCATCACAGAAGACATTGCGTGCCAGAGAGACAGAAAAGCTCTCAAGAAAGCCACAGTCTGATTGTAATATGTGCAATATTTTAGAATGATATTCAGTATAAAGCATTTCACGTGATCCAGTACAGTGGTGTCAAAGTCGTTTACGGTTTTAATGTTTTAAACGTTTTGAACTCATAAATTATGCAAAGAAGGTTCTGCAACTTTTAGATGCATGCAGTAAAGTTCTGTTACTCTCCTGTTCTATCTACAAATAGAATATTATGGAATATTATAATATGCTAATTATAGTATTATAGTCTTTGTCATCCATGCACTAGTAGGACACTGATTTTAGTTCCTCTAACGCTGTCTAGATCCTGTATCAGCAAAGGATCTTATACCTGCTTCCATTACGAGATAGCATCATATTAAACAACAGATCTCAGCTCGGCACAGCCCTACTTGAGCCTTTGGCATAAAGACTGTCATGCAGACAGGAAGACCCTCATTATCAGCTATTTGTGAGCTCTTTCTCTCCATCTGTCTGTCTCTCTCTCGCTCATTCTCTGTCGCACACACTCACACATCCCTTAACCAAATAGTTTGCTCTTCTTCTCTGGAAACCCCAGTGGAATGTGCGCGCAAATATTGTGATTGTGAGCTCGACCGTTAACCATAATACTCCAGACCGGAGAGAAGACCTCACTCAACCTCCCCCACCACACCAGGGTTGAAAGGCATCTCTGTTTAGTTTTCAGACAGCTGGGCAAGAAATTGAAGAAAGCATGTATGTCTTTCCTTTACTTTGCCCACCGTCTTTCTTTTCCTTGATTGCTGGGATATTACGGCATGGCTTTGAACACCACAGTAGGAGGTCGAGGGAGAAGCTGGCCAATTTGCTATCAAGTGAGGCTTGTCAGTCAAGGCGCGTCAAACAAGCTTTCCGCCGTCACTCATGTGTCCAAACATGGTAATTTTATCGAGCGATTCGAAGTTATCTGAAACAAGACGGTGCCTCTGGAAAATAGAAGGGCGATCAAATGATTTTGAAGGTAGAAAGGATGGCAGCAAGGAAGCGAGAGAACCATTTACCCAAGGTGCGGAAGGCTCGGGAGTCCATGCGGCTTGACAAAGTGGTGTGCCAGCGCAGAAAGGGAAGAGAGGAAAAGAGGGGGGTCAAACAGATTAACTTCCAGCATCTTAGCTCTGAAGGTAATGGATACCCTTGTACTGGTGTGAAGGAACCCCTTCATCTGTTCTTCCAGTTTAAAAGTAGGAAACACAGTAACAAAGACATACCAGATGAAAAGTGACTGTCTGACACACGAGACTGGATAGGGCATTTGGAGACACCTGGGGGCAATGATGAAGCCGTAACAAAGCAGACAAGCTTTGAATGCACAGGTTGGCTGGAGCTGGGTGGATGAAAGGGAAAGCAAAGGGGGGGGGAAGCAGTGGTGTTGATGGGTTGAATTTGATACACAGCCTCTTTCAGCCGATGAGGTAATGTCAGGCAGTGCCCCTGGACCTTCCTGATTGATGCATTCTAGCCGCTCTACTGCTGTGGGAGGGCTGTAACGGATTACAGCACCGAACCCTGCACAGAGAAAGACAGAGAAACCTCTAATGGTCTGTGACTATTGTCTGGGTGAGGCGTCCAAACCCTGCAGTTCTCTGCGGAGTTGAAGAGGAAGTCCTCTCACGCACACACAGAGACAGGTACACGATACACACTGAAAAAGAGCTTCCTCAGCGTTGCTGCGCAGGATATTGGCTGTTTACTTTTGAAATTCTCTCCCTGGTTCTGGCTTGCTGTAAACACTGGTGTGGGGTGCTTGTCAGTCACAGATAAGGACAGAGATAAATAGGAGAGGGAGGGAGTGAGATCCAAGACAAAGAGCCCAAGAAACAAAGAGAGACAAAAGGAAAGAGAAGTTGCTTGCTAAACACAATGTCTCTTGGAGTGAATAATGAGTCTGTATGGACAGATGAAGTCTAAAAAAGTGATCCGATGCTTACACTAGCAGAGCTTTTTAGAACTTTACCAAGCTGCCCCACAAAGTGCCACTTTTTATGCGCTTGCATGCATAAATATGCCTATTATGCAGATTAGAACGGAATAGGCTTCACAGTCCCACAATACTTCACTCTACTCGGTTGAAAAGATCTGCTTAGGCTAGCATGAGTTTCTGCGATGGTGGTATACTGTACTGTATATAAGCATGCTGCTCACCAGCAAAATTTGGCTAGTGGTACTGATAGACCATCATGATCGAAACTACATCATGCTAAGCAGCTTTGCTAGTGAGGTATCCATTATGCAGTGTGATCTAGAGCATTATTTTGAACCCTGTGTTGACCTTGCCGTCCTCATTTTTTGTTACTTGCATGAATGAAAAAGCATAATAGGGCAAATACATAAATAAGAAAAGCCATCAAGCAAGGCAAGGAAGTGTGGGCTGGCTCATGTGCGGAGGATAGAATGAGAAAACAGGAATAAAAGGGTTTGTTGCTAATGCAAACTGCTTGGTACTTTACCTCAAGCCACTTGTTTTTGCTTTCTTCTCGAATGGATTGTGTATGTTACCGAGGTGTGACAAAAACAGCCTCACCAGTGCGCTGAGAAAAAGATGCATTGGTATTGGAGGACACAGCGGGTCTTTCAGATCTGGGCTCCAGGCTGGCTTTGTACGCAGCAGGCTGCTTGATTTCAAGCATTCCCAAACAGGGCCACCTCAGAGCAGGTGAGAGAACGAGAAACGTGTTCCTGCTTGGAACCGCACTTCACTGGGTTCTTCTCATTTACAACAGCGGACGAAGCGGGATGCTCTCGTGCCTGAAGATACGGGTTCATCTTTCTCTATGAGCTGCATCCCACTGTGAGGAGATTTAGTGATGATTTATGAAGCCCTCTGAAAAATGGCACAAATGTGAAAGGTTGCCATATGATACTGACATCTCGCTTCCAAAGTCAATGTTTTGCTGGGTTTTGGTGGAGCTGCAGCTTTGAGAAAGCTTGTTTAGATATGAAAGGATTTCGCAGGCGGAGGAATTTGTGTAAGCTTTTTTAAGGGAGTATTTCCTTTGGAGCTACTAGCATGACCAAATAAAGTGTGCTTTTATTATAACGAAGACATCACTGTTCTATTTATTACATTAAGCTGATTTTTTTTTCTCTTTTAAATAATATGATTCATTACTCCAACTGTTGGCTGTCGTTTATGCTTATATCAGTTTGGCACATTAATATAGAACATGTAGTGACCAAGTCCAGCCTTGAAAACATACCGACCAATTATACTCAAGTAAGTTGCGATACAATGTCTTAAAAGCTTGTGCTTTTTTCTAATGGAAATTCATATAGGCATGTTTTGGATGGTTGAATGTTCTTGCTAGGTCACTTATAGATCCACAAGATACCCAGAAAGTATACAGTACCAAAGAACCACAAAATAAAAGTGATATTTTGTCTGTTTCCACATTTTTTCAAGAATCTGGAGAAGAACAAGTAGATTATTAATAAAACATTGGCAAGTAAATTGATGTTACTAACTTACAGTCTTTCCATATTGATTCAGGTCATTGTAGTACAATAGTAACTCGAGAGTTCACATACGGCAGTAAATGTTCACTTACACAGATGTTATCAGTTGTAATCATGATCAAATGAGGGTTTAAGCCTTTAAGCTGTTTGTAAGAAGCATTTGCCTCAATTAAAGTCAAGGATTCTCTTTGCAATTTAGGCTTTTTAAAAGAAAAGTAAAGGTTTGGGAATATTATTGTTCCTGAAATCTGTCAATCAAGTACAATTTTTGAATCAGTTTATGATTCACATATTACTTTATGATGTTCTACAAGGTTTCAGCAGTAATGAAGAGGGCCAGAGTTTAACAAAGGGTCAGTTCGATTTTGGAATTTTAACAATTCTTTTTATAAGAAGGTTAACAAGTTTTGACAGTATTCTGATTAATGTGGACATCGGTTAAGTGTAGAAACTGGTGCAGGGGTGTGTCTGATGTCTTCACTTTTTCACTCAGCTTGTTGAGAGGAGGTGATGGATAGGCTTCTAATGGACCCCCTCAATCACAAGCTACTTAAGCAGGCTGATCAGTAACAGAGAGCAAAGAGGCCAACCCAAGCCCCCTTTCAACAGAGCCACAGGGAGGTTCAGCGATCATCCATGCTAGCGATTAGCCCTGTAACAGTCCTTACGCTGCAAGCTTTCTCTTATTTACCAGGCATCTGAGAAATCTATGGTCCAAATTCACCGTGAAAGAGTCTTGAATTGTCAGCCAGAACCTTAAAAGGCTCTGTTAAAGTCTTTTGTCCCAGTGTGATGCGGTAGCTTGGTGCGAAACCTCTTTTGTTTTGCTAAAGTTATTAATGGGCTCACTTAAGTGTAAAAGCAAAGCAGATTCAACTCGGTAAGGAAAAAAAGAAAGATTTTTTTATATTCAATTTACATTTCAAAAAAGGTGTTTGTACTGCGGGTATGTCAGTGTGAAGGTGTGAAGTGTGCTTATTTGTCGGTGGAAGCTTCCTAAAAAGTCTGGTGCTATCACTGATTTTTATAAAACACTAGAGTTTAAAGTGGGACAAACTCATTAGCCATGTTCCTTAGAGCCAAGTAAAGAATTCACAAATATTAGTAGAAGGTGGCGTCTCTCCTCCCAAAAAAAGGTCTCCAGCTCTCCCTTTTGTCTCTGTCTCTCCCTGTGATTCAGTGTATCCTGTTAACAAGTGCCAGCTTCATCGAATACCCATAACACAAGTCAGTGTGTGTGTTTTCACACCAATTAACAGCTCTCTTTTGGTGCCTGCTGAGGTGATGATGGCCTGTCTCTGGCCAGTGGCATGGTGTTTGTATGTATTTGGATTTAGTTTTTTAGAGGCACTGAGAACGCTTTTTCTGTATTCCCTAGTCAGCAGTATAATTAGTCGTTGCAGAACCTTGTTTGTCTGATATAGAGTGAGCCAACAGGTCCAATGAACGTCTCTCAGTTTTTGAATAGAGTTCTCTCAGTCTTCGCAAATCTACCATTGGCTGACTTGCTCTCTGTCAAATTAACGGCCTACTTTGTGCCGTTCACAATCTGCCCCTTAAGAGGTAAAAACTCCTCCGTTGGCCAGGAGTTGAGTGGTCATTAATATCAGACTGGTCCTCATTGGCACAAATGGCAATGCTGAAGAAAAATGATTCTGTCCAGCCTTCTTCCTTTCTTTCCCTCTCTCCCTCACACTATCTTTCTTTTGGCTCTCGGAGCCAAACCAGCATCCCCTCCTCTCTTGCACTCAATCTAGATAATTCAATCTGTCCAATATCAAATAATCGCCTCCATTTTTTCGGCCCATTTTAACCTTATCACTGGTGCTGCCTCCTCAGGGGACCGAGTCTTGTTTCACCTCGTTAAGAGAGAGAGAGAGACAGAGAGGGAGCACAAGAGCGATAACCTGGGATCGGGGTGAAACGAGGCGGGTGACGAATAGTTCTCTAAGGAGCGGGGAGTGAAGACTGTTTGTTGTTCTCACAATGTGAACGAGTGGGCAAATAGGCTAAGTCCGAAAAGGTGGATAGTCGGAGCAAGGGTCACGCAAAAAGAAAAAAAGTGTGAAATGTAAAGCATGAGAAATGTGCTCTACTGGATTGTGAACACTGGAACCCCCCTGCGCCCGATAGTCCTTTTTAACACTCTCTCTTGGCACTTAATTAAAATCCAATAAGGTTCTCGCCTGGTGGCCATTGTTCTCAACCTTTGTTTACCTTCTCTAGGAGCATCGCTAGCGGCTTAATCTTGCAAGAAAGTGGGGTTGATAGGTCAAGACCAGCCTCTAGTCACCACCATGAGTGAGAAAGGGTGGGGGAACTCTTTTCCCTCATCTTTCTGTTCTTTGTGTTGCGTCTCTCCCTTTCCTTTTCTTTTCCTCATTTCACCAGGAACCTAATCCGTAAGCTTGATTGTTCTAAGCTGATTTCAAGCTTTCCCCTGGGAGGAGATGGGCTTTTGGAGTTGGTTTTAATTAAGATTTAAAGGAAGCCTCCCTCAAGATTGAGTGGTGTCTCCGGATGGAGGGATGAGAGTGGACAAGAGGAGGTGAAACAGATTGCCCGGCAAGAAAAAAAAAAGAGAGAAGTTATTCATTAGGGAAGATATATTACAAATATACAATTTTATGTCAGTTGAATTATAATAGGTTATGTGAGGATGCATTCATTCACACCTGCAGATCAGATTTGTTTTCCCCTTTTCTCAAAGGTAACTTTGTTTCTGTTATGGTGACTCCCTTTCTTTCTCCTTGTTCAAGAACCGCTGGAGCAGAAAAACCAAATGGTACAATCCTCATTTTTTTCCTCCCAAATATAAGAATCTATAGAGATTGATTTGGGCTTCCTAAGATCCAAACCCATATCCTATAAAGACGTCATTGGAACACTGCCGAGCTGCAGGCAAGTAATCTCCAGATTATCTAGATGTTGTAATGATCGATAGCGACACCTTATGCACCCTTTTTTGACTGAAATGGTACTGAGGCTGGAGCCAGTGCTCTGGGAATCTGTTAAAGATAGATGGAAACAAATAATGTATAATTACATATTGTGATTATACAGTATATTATATTTAGAATTTAGAAGTAATTTAACTTAATAAAATGCATCCTAAATATTAATTTAGTAGCCCAACACTAAAAAATATAACCGTTTGTTATGGTGGAGATTTATTAAGAGCACATACCTCACTTGTTTACCAGTCTATGAAGTAGTCCAGAAACGGAGCCTTACCTGCTAATAAAGATTTGTTTATGTAATCTTTAAAGCGGTCATGGCGTCTGGAGCGTAAATCATGATGTGGATCCGTTGGTGTCCTGGTCGTGACCGTACAGGGAATTAGATTCCTACAGAGTGGAAAGTCTGTATGCATGTGTGTGTGTGTGTGTGTGGCTTTGTTCATCTCTTTTTGCCTTTCTCTGCTCTTGCCTATCTTTCGTTCTCTCACACACTCTTTCTTTTCTTTCTCTCCCTCTGTCTCTCTGGATAATGGGCCTGTACACAGGTGGCCGTGTCCCTTCGATGGACACCCCCAGACGTCCTTGTTAGACACTTAATTAAAAGCCTTATCACAGGAAAACACGCTGAGACATTCCAATATGGGCCTGGGCATCAGAGATACTGCCACAACCCGACAGCGTCCATCTATTACTGCTGCCTGCTTAACTGTCCAGCCAAACAGAGAGTGTGTGTTAAAGCATAAAAGAATAAGGAGTTTGCATGCAAAATAAGAAATTGTGCAAGTTGTTTTAGGACAGATAAAGAGTGAATGATGTTCACCTGGTATTGATCTATCTATTTTTGGAGATTCGTTTGAAACAGGAAATTGCTAAAGACAGGTGTAAATAGGATCCACAGACATTTTGAGGTTTGTCTTTGAAAGAAAATAAGTGACTGCTGATCTTTCCACATCTTTTCATTTCTTGCTTTGCATTTTAGATGCAAGTTATTACTAGGTGTAGACAGCAATGGGTCTCAGCTAACCACTCATGATTGGATTGCTTAAGAATGATTTAAAAAACAGGTGTGAACGGGGCTTAATGCTAGAAAGAAGGAGGTTTTTCAGCATAGCATGGCTGATGCAACAAATACGGGTCGCTAACGGCACTCCTCCCATGGACCGTTAACTTTTAGAGCTTACAACAGGAGGGAAAAAAATCTTTAACGAAAGGAAGACAAACAATGAAGTGTTTAAGTTAATCATGCCACTAGCTGAGCTAGGCACACTAGGTGTTAAAAGAAGAGCGGGGAGGTCAAGTGTCCCTCCCACTGCATTCTTCAGCAGCACTAGGCAGGGACCAGCACACAGGGACCATATGTCCCAAACTCTAGTCATTGATCCACCCCACATGGAGGGACAAAGCCCTTTTCACTCAATTGAGACCGGGGAAATCTGCAATTCCACACTGGCAGCATAGCACCAGTCAACAAGAAGATAGTGAAAAGAAGGAGGGCAGAGAAAGAGAGAGCATGAGAGGGACTTGGCATTTTCCATCACATTAACTAGGAACAATCCTGCCAAACAGCCTTGAGGCTCCTTCTCTTTTTTCTCGACTTCTTCTGTAGGTTGCCCGGTTCCAAAGCCCCCAGGAGACTCTCTTCAAAAGCTCAGTGTCCATTCCTCTTGCTCAGATGCTCAGCTAATAATGCCACAGCCAAAGCATAGAGATCTATATCTCGGGCTATCACAAAGCAAGTTCTCTTATGTTTAAGCTGGGTCTTGTGCACTGGGGAGTTGAAGGTTTACGGGGCACGTCATATTTTTTAAAAGGCCACAACAAACCTATCCAATCATAAAATAACAGTCAGGTGGCACATCCTGGTGTGAAGGTGCGCTCCGATGGGGGGTAGTCTTAGGGAAAGAAAGAAGGGAGAGAGATAAAGAAAGCTTAACAAAGACATGGAGAGGCCAGAGCAGCACTGTAAAGTGCACGGGGTTCCTGGGGGAGAAATAGATCAGGCATGTATTCTGGCGCTGCAGCGATTAATATCAGCGGAGGAAAAAGGTCAAACTTGACTGGAAAACGCTACAGTATATCATTGTTACTGGCACGGCCCACATTTCATACATCACGCCATGCTGTGCTGCCTCGACTCTCCCGTCGCTGGTCTCGCAGCCACAGCCCACGCCAAGTATTATCAAAGATTGATAGAGTGTCCTAGTTAACTGGGGAGGGTGTAGGAAGTTGGAAGGAGGGATGAAGTGAGGAAGGACGATTTGCCACCTCTGCGCTTCAGGGTTACTACTTGTTGTCTTGTTATAACACGATGGCACCAATCAGTGAAAACGAATGTGCACGTGTCACATTTTTGGCTAGAACTAACATTAAGAAGTCACTTTTTGGCTAATTTAAACTAGTACTTTGTTGTCTGGTTGTTATCACAATGATCCGATCTATCTTACAATTCGTGTGTGGCTACGTTCACAATCTCTCCCTCATCCTCCCTTTTCTTTTGTTCAGAGTGCTTGCTTAATAATTAATTGATTTATTAGTTCTCTCATTAATCATTCATTCATTAATCAGGGCCAGATTTTTCCAGAGGAAGTGGTTCAATCCGTAAAGAAAGAAAAAAACCCTGACTTCACATTTCAGCCTAATTACGCTTCTTTGCTAATCACCACCAAAGAAATGGAGTTTCAGGAAATTACTTTTTTTTTCTCCCCTTCCTCCCTCCCTCATCTCTTTTGCGCCAAGCAAGCCAGGATGTATTGAGGTTGGCAGGTACGATTTTTTCAATCCTTTTTCTATCCTCTTTCGCCACCCGTTATTTTGTGTTCTGGAGGGTTTTAGTCATCAGTCATGTTAAAAGAACCCTTTGAGTCCAGGCTAATCTGATGAACAAGAAAGTTCAGTCTTTAATTAAACTACCCAACCCCCTACCACCTTAACTTGATAGAGGAAGGAAATGCAGAATGTGGTGGCTGAGAAAACCCCAGACATCGATTAATCCACGGCGGATTTGAAGGCCGTCCGTGAGCGTTGGTCAGCCCTTTCACCGGCGAAGAGGCAGCTCATTGTTTCAGCCGATGCCACTCTCCCTAGAGAGATGAAGGAGCTGTTTGTTTAATTGTACACTCTTACGTGATGTGGATAGAAGTTACCACCACATAGGTGTTGCAAGAAAGGAAGCAAAATAGTCAGAATGAAGCTAAAAGGAAATTGTAATGGAACAGAAATTTAATCTCTCATACATCAAACAACAACTCTCAGCCATGGCCAGTCTCTATTTCGAGGAGAAAGGAAAAAAAAACTCCATCAAATTAGAAAAAGCTTCAATAGAACTGCCAGCGCCACATTGACCTCTAAGCGGTAAAAAAGCACACACACTAAACAGCCCTAACAAGGTATTCATTGAACCCATCTCTCTTTATTTTCCAACACACATACTCCCATGCATGCACAGACTTCAATATGCCACTAACAACTGAGGTTACAGCTATTTTCCCTTTCTTCTCTGCATTTAGACCAATAAAGTGCATGGCCCTCTTTGCTCTAATGAGATGCATACATTTACAACATCACTTCCTCATTAAAAAAAATAATAATAATAAAGAGAGTATAAGGGAAAAAAAAAACATATTAATTATGAAACGCACTTCCTCCTATCACAGAGAGCCACAGGGGTCTCCACTGGGCTCAATTAGGAAGTGTAGGCCACAAATCCCCAGACTAAATTAATTGACACCCCAGGGCATTGAGTCTAGCATCCCAATTGCTCAGTATAAGTGCTAGATTTCTTTGTTTTCATTTCATTTGCTTTTTGAAATTGAGTGCAGGGCAGAGAGATCAACAAAGGCGAATGGGGGGGATTGGGGGGCACGTTTAAATGTGATCTTTTCACTGACTTTACGGATTTTTAATCATCTTGCCATATTTACAGTGTTGCTTTTTCTCAGTGTTGTTTACCCCGACTTCACAGCCAAAGGAATAAAACGAGTGAATATAAAAGCTTGGTTTATTTATTTATTAATTTGTCTTTATTGTCTTTATTTATTTTTCCTCACAGTGAATGAGGCCCATCAGAGGCGGACTGATTGTAGATGTTTCCATCTTTGTGGGGGCGTTGGTGCATACAGCTACCCACACATTTATGCAAAGAGCACACAACGCTAATGATTTAAAAGCATACTAGATCTTAGATCATACTGTACGCTAAGCAACAGGGAGAGAGCAAGAGAGAGATAAAGTGCGATTGGTGCATGCTGTAGGAGAGAGAGAATTAGAGAAAGGCGGCACGGAAAGTAGATAAAGCAGAGTGAGAGAAGGGAGAGCAGCAGCAATAACCGTCTCCAGAAAATACCAGGAGACCTGCAGGAATGAAATGACAAGACTGGCTCAATCAACATCTTGTCAAGACAGTTGGCTGATGTGTAGAGACAATCTCATCCTCCCCCTCTTCCTTCCCATCGCTAGTTTTTTTTCTTACCCAGCCTCTTTGTGTTCCTAGCGGAGAGCTTTCCGTCTGCGAGTAGAGGAGTTCTTAGACTCTGAAGTGGGAGTGCGAGAATGGGAACGCTGGAATAATGACACTTGGAAAAGTTCTGACGCTCACCAGAGACGCGGCACAGCAGAGAGGAGTGCGTGACAGACAGACTCTGCTGCAAGTAGAGGACCTAAGCACCACACACACACATATTTCTCACACTTCTTATCTGACCTGGTTGGGTTGACACGATCTGATGATGTGGTCATTTTTTTCTGCTGTTGTCAAGCCGAGATTTTAACTTTTTGTCCTTTGCAAATCTTGGTGGTTAAGTGTGTTCTGGGTGGTTGGCAGGTTGCTTTGGATGGTTTCTAGGTTATTAAGGTCTCTAGATGGCTTAGGTCCCTCCTTATTTGCCAAGTGCCCCTACTATGGATTTTTGTGTAACACCGCTCTAAATGAATGAAAACATCCTACAAAGTTTTAAATCTGAAAGTCTATATAGTTATCGTCTCACAAAAGAAAGTAGACTCTGAATCATTAAAATGAGTTGTCAAGCTGTTTCGTGTTTACTTCAAAATAAACTTGTTGGTTTATTTGCACTGGTGCTGCTTTTTGAGCATTAAAAGCTCACAAACACTGCTTTAAATGAATCACCGGAGGGGTTTGGGAAAAAAAAACTCATATCTGAATGAATCGTTTGGGAGCTGTTGAACAAATAAGGTACAAATAAATTTGTATTATAAGAAAATGAATGTGTTTTTTGACCTTGCGTGCATGTCAACCTGTTGTTTGGGACTCCCAAAACCAAAATACAAACCTTTCCTGACTCATAATAGGGGCACTTTAAGTCTGATCACCCGGAAAAGCAATAGCACAAAACTCATTAAGAAGCCAAATGATTTGAGGCTTGCACATCGCTTTGAATCAAATCTTCTGTGAAATGAACTAATGTAAATATAAATCATTCATGTCCACAGTCGACAAATCCCTAACCCTAACTATGAAAAACTGCCTTACTAACAAGAGAATAAGACAGAGTGAGAAATAACTGCAGGGTGAGATGCTTGATTATAGATTTCCTTCATTCCCTCTCAAAAGCATGGGCTTGTTTGGGCCCTCTATCTGTCAGAAGGCTGTTCTTGCCTTCTCCACCCCTGCTGGAAGCTCTTATGTCCTATTCTCTGTTTTTCTTGCCACTGCGGACCCCCCATCATCCCCGTTTCACTCTATCTGTCGACAGGCTGACTTGAACCCCTGCAATTTTCATGCCGATAAATAGAGAAAGGACAGGGACAGGGAGGGTGTGAGCGAGGGACAGGGTGTCTGGAATGCGGAGAGAGGAGCAGAAAAAGGCATGGAGAAGGCAAATCAACAATTTGTCACACCTTATGTAACTGTGAAAAGGGCCCTGCTCAGCATTGATGCCGGGGATCAGGCCTGGCTGACAGGAGAAAAGAGAGAGGAACGGAGGGAAAAGAAAAAGTGGGGGTTTACTAAAGGGATTGGAGGGGCTAGAAGAAGAGAGGGAAGGACAGAGGAAGAAGGTGTGATGGATGTATGCTCGTTTTGAAAAGGGTCTCGCACCGTGCCAGGATGCTTACAATAGACTGCCGACTGAATAAGAGGCTAGGAGGATTAAACCCCTGCAAACAGCTCTTAAAAAGCTGTTAGGCTGCAATTTAGACACAAAACAACACTGAAAGTGAGAAAGAAAGGGAGGAAGATGCGACTGGAATGCGAGGCAGGAGATAAGGTGCAGAAGATGAGGCTGGGCGAACGGGAAAAGCAAGAACGAGGGAGAGAAGAAAGGAATGAAATGTGGCAGGTTCTGAAACTGCAGAAGCAAATAGCAGCGGTCCTTGGCTTAGTTTGTTTGGACATTAGGTAGAGGAGACGGCTATGTTTACAAGGGAGACTTTTCAAATACAGACAGTTACAAGGACTTTGGCATAACACATCTTCACATGTGCTTAAACTATTTCACACACACACACACACACATTCACCCTCCACAATGTGAATGAAACAATAGAGTCTACCCACACCAAACAAAAGGATAATTCCATGGCGCAGAATAGAGCTCGGCTCTTTCCAGCTCGGGTTTAGTGGCCTTATCTGAAGCAGGCACAATGGATCGCTTTTAGCCAGCCCTGTTCATTTCCAGCGAGTTACTTTTTTCACACTAGTTTTCTCTTTTTCCAATGCACATCTACCCCTTTACCCTTTCTCTCGTATTCCTATCTCTCTTCTCTAGACGAGTCTTGAGCACAATGCTCAAGGTGCTGTTTGAACTTAATAAAAAAGCAGGCTACGAAAAGGGCGAATTGAACAATTCAGTGATTTTGGCTTTTCTATTAGGACAGGAAACGATGGAACGTATTTGATTGAGACATAACTTCATGTGCGTCCAAATGCGCTTACATTTGTTGAAACGATCCAACACTGAAATGATGCACAAAAGTTTTTGCCAAGCAAAGCAGCGTCTATCTATCTGTTTACATAGATTTTAGCATGATCACGAATCCATATGAGCCGTGTTACCCTCCTGCTACATCTTCACTGAGTTGTCAGAACAAACAGTGAAGAGGTTGAGGAAGCCTTAATATGGCTTGACATGGGATAAATATTCTGATTTATCTGCAACTGTGCCAGGGGCAAAACCAAGTGCCACACACACAAACATACACTTTCACTAATACCATCAAGACTCCCCGCTGTCTCTAGCGAGGGTAGACCAGAGAGGGATCATTGCTAACATCTGTTCGTCCGTTCGTCCCAGTGAGGCAGAGTGCATGGCACTCTCCTCAGACGCATCCTGGGCTCTAAAAACAGCCTGGAGAAAGTAGGGGAGAGTGAGAGAAAAAAGCAAAGCTCTTTAATATGTCATGCTCAAGTCAGGGCCAGCTGCAGCTGCACTTAACGTGTGACAAAAAAAGACAAAGTCACTGTGTCAAAGTAGCAACTAAATGTGAGCCGCAATCCCCACAGCACGCCTGCCCTATTTACGCCACCACATGAACACACACTCCTCTCTGCTTCCATCCAGTGCCGTGAAATGATATTCCATTTTGAAAAAATCCGGATTAAAGTGTATCAGGCCAAGTGTGTTGTGACCTTGTTACTAGGGGAAGGGGGAACGCGTAAACACACAGGCACACGCAGATGCCACACACTGTGGAGCAAATCACAACGTAGGTTTTAGAGACGGCTTTCTCAGTCTTATCCCACGCACCTCTTTATTTGTTATGGTACCTTGTAATGACATTGCGTGAGCCAGACAGCCATGTTAATACCAAGCCTTTTGTCTGACCTGCTCATTATGCAAGTACAAAATTTATTATCCCGTTTTATATTTTATATTCATTTCCCATAAACTTTTGTTCTTTCTTGAGGGCATTCTAAAGCCTCAAAAGAGTCTACCTTAAAGACAAAAAAAGAAGTAAATTCTCTCCCAAAATTGCTGCTTGTCATCTCTACACCTCCTCCTTTTTTATTCGTCTTTTTTTCATCCCTCTCTTCTCTGTCAGGAATGAACTCATGTAATTAAGCCGCTAACATGCCGTTAAAGAATTGGCTAATTCAGCAAGGAGGAATTATTCCAATTTGAAATGACTCATTAACCAGACGTGATATTTTGTTGAGCTTCTCTTGGAGCAAGATTTGGAGAGCACTGAATCACTCCCGTGGTGTGAACTCGTTTCGCTGTATACGCGGGTTTGTGTGTGTGTGTGTGTGTGTGTGTGAATGTCTGCATGCGTTGCGAGGGTAATAAAGATGCTTTTGGTTTTGCTCATACGGCCTGGTGCGTGCATTGATACGGGTGCGTAACTTGTAAATGGGCCCGAATGCAAGCTGTGAAGGTCTTATGTGTGTGAGAGAGAGTGATTGAAGACACGCACAGAGGCACAACTCAGTGAGAGGTCTAAAGAGGAACTATCGAATGTACAAAAGCCCTTAAACATCGGCTCATCCTGATGAATTATCACAGCTCGTAAACATTTAGATGCTGGGGCAAGATTCTTTAATTGCAATCGATGTTCATCCAGTACCTGATGCAAAAAGGAGAATCCCAGAAGCACAACACAATTACAGTATCTGTAAAAAGACTCAATATCTCATAAAAGTGGAGCTCCAGGGATGGCAGGACTGTACAAAAAAAGAAAGATTCTATATAAACAGAGAGAAATACAGCCACTAATAATATTGTCAAAAAGAGTTTCGTTTTTGACAGATAAGTCATATTTAGCTCTTTTGATTTTTGTAAGAAGAAGAAGAAAAACATGTCTTAATGGAGGGCTTCTATGAGTCTGTTTCCAAAAATAAAGAGGTCACCGTAACATTTGAATAACAGAAGGAAGAAACTAGGTAGGTCTTTGGAAGAGAGACAACTAGTTCTGAGCATTGGTATCCTTCTCTCAGACACTTCTGATGGATCTGATGGTGGTACTAAACTCTAGGTGTCAAAATTAGTGTTTTTCTCTTATTTTCATCCTCAACATTGGATATTTGTCAGTTATGGTTTTAACATACAAATTTCCTTGCCCAGTAGAAAGTTGGTACTTCCATCTTATTGCAGTGTCTCCCTCTACTTGGCTGTGGCCATCCTCAAGAGAAGAAAAGAGGACTGTCAGCACAAGTTGGAGAAAAGAGCAAGTTTGAAAAGACCTGAAATCTGCACTGGCCTTTGCCTCGGAGGGAAAGAAAGCTTATGTTTTTGAGTGAGAACACTGGTGTGGGGTTGTGTAGGAGGTTAGGGGGGTGGATGGTCTTTGCTGCACCCCTTGATGGAGTGGATAATTGAGTCTCGACCAAACTCTGTCAGCCAAGCTCCGAAGCCCCTTTTCAGCTCAAAGAAATGCAGTGAGAATGATGAAGTGAGAGAGAGAAAGTGAGAACAACAGAGAGTGAGAGAGGATGGAGGAGAAAGAAAATCCTGGGCTCCCTCAGGGGGGGAAAAGCCGCTATTGAAAAGCTATTAAACTTGCATTTAGCAGGATTGATTGGAAATGAAGAGGCCTATTAAAACCAAGGGACAAGAGGACAATAGTGTGTTTCTGGCCACCGTATGTTGCCCTCCTTTCACCGTCTTGCTGGCCCCCCTGGGGTGGGGCCTCCTACCCTGTCTGTTTAAACACCCCTGGCCCAAAGAGAGAAGTTTCAGAGGGGTTTAGCACCAGCTGAATAGATCCCTCTTTATCCACCACTGGCACCCTATTCTCCTATTTAACCACACCGAAATAAAAGGGCAAAGAAAGAGGAGGAAAGGCAGAAAAAATGGGGGGACGGTCCATTTCATTTTGAAGAACCAGTAACAGCCCTCCCCTTCTAAAACCTCTCTTTCCCCCCTCACTTTCTCTGAAATCTCATGTGAATGGATTAGTTACTTCTGGCTGGTTGCCATCTTTCTACTTTCAAGAGGGCTTGTGATATACCAGATCCAATCATGAAGCTCTTGCGATGGAGAAACACAAAAAAGTGTGTAAGATGGCTGTGTGTGTACATAAAATTGACTGGGATAGTGAGAAAGATAAGGCTGTTTGTTGTTTAGTCTGGGTGGTTTTATTGTGATTTTTCTTTTCAGTAGGATGGAGAGCCTCTATGCAAATAAGACAGAGCAAAAAGTGTTAAAAAAAAAAGAAAGATGGCAGCAAAGCCTAAATAGAGAGAAGGCGTTGAGGCGGCAGGTGCCTTTCTCAGCCCGCTACGGATGGCTCTCATGGGACATCGAAAGCTCCTTTGATTGTTTAACATACAATTTTACTGAAAAACACCACTTCCCCCACCCTGGGAAGTGGTAACAGATTCTCTGGCTCAACGGGACATAATTTTCCATGTCATTCTATGCAGGTTGCCATATGGGCATAGGAAAGAGTTAAATAAGTCATGACCAGCTGACGCCTAGACCCCTTGCCAATTGCAGAAAACCAAACTGTGTTACAGACTTGGTTCTACCAACCAATAGATGATGCAACATAAGCCTTTTCTGCATCAATCAGTTAGATTGGGTGGTCTCGCTGGTCTTGGTAAAAAAAAAAAAAAAAATATATATATATATATATATAACTTCACTTAAAAGAGTGTGTTGGGTAGGCAAAGTGGTTTTAGATCAGTGTAAAAGGGTAATATGTTCCTAGAGCCCACCGCATGGGTACTGCGAGGAAAATTGTGTTTCATTGTGTATCTGGAAGAGTATTACCAGCTGCAGAGAGATGGTGAATGTGAGCTGGAATGGCTCTTGCTGATTCAGCGCTAATATACTATCGCACTAATGTGTTCTGTGCTTTCCCATCTCTCTCCCTGTACAAAATCACTGACCTGAAAGCTGGACTGGTTAGAGCAAAAGGACAGATAGGCTTCAGCATTAGGAGGGAGAGTCTTGCTGCAGTTTACCACGGTGATCCAACTAGCTACTTGTCCATTTCCCAGAACCAGAACGATACAAAGAAAAGTGGCACTTCTACGTTTAAAGATAAACTGAAATGGAATAAATGCTATAGCATGCTTTTTTTAACCAATTTGCTGAAAGCAGGACATGGCAGATTGAAGCCTGTCATTGCATTTGAACAATGTTGTGAAGTCATAAGCCCTTCAGTTTTACAATGTGTGATGTAAATTTCATCATCATAGACTGTGCATACATACTCATTTATGTATGTATGTGCAGTCTGTGATCCACTGCATGGATCCGGTATGCTCATTATCCATATCTGCATCCCAGTATCAAACAATAACCAAGGTATTAATGATTTGTTTGTGTCTGTATGTTTTCCTCCTGCAGTGTCTCAAGCAGCCTACTTTTCCCAGCAGCCTCAGGACCAAGTAGTGGTTGCTGGCCAATCAGCAACCTTGCCCTGTGTGATTGTGGGATACCGGGGCATGGTGCAGTGGACCAAAGATGGCTTGGCGCTAGGCGGTGAACGAGACCTACCCGGTAAGAATTCTATAAGGCCCAAACAAACAAGGAAAATTGTGAAGTGTGAAGTTAGTGAGTCATTCCATTCAACACTTTTGAAAATCGAGTTGAAAGGGAAAAAAAAAATGAAGTCAACGTAATTAATTTTCAAGGTGCTTCTTAATGGTGCACTGGTTTGTAATTAGCTAGAAACCCACTTTCCTATATGTCAACCAAATTTAGAGCAAGTAGCAAGGCAGAAATGATGCCGTTCCCCCAGGAGGTACACAATGCTTATTGAAGTGCATTTACCAAGGCTTAGTCTTCTCTTATCTTCATCTTTTTTCTTCCAATTAACAACAGGGAGATAAAACCAATCCTAGATTGGCAGGTAAAGGGCAGCATCCCGTCTCTGCAGCGGATGTGTGTCTGAGTAATGTCACTTCCTCAGCTGTATTGAGTGAAGAAACGAGAGGGCAAATAAACACCACGGCTAATGCAAACTAGCGTTTAATTTGTCTAATCATCTCAGCCGTCTGCTAGGGCTGAGGTGGAGAATCAATCACCGCTCATGTCATGCACTGACATTTAAAATGATTTCCCCAGCAGCTTTGAAGGCAACAACCTGGGGAGTAAAGGTAGTCTCTGTTGGCTGGCTGCATAAGCGATGGAGCTCACATGTTGCCACTGACCAAGTGACACAGTGATTGCATAGATGTGCATAGAATAGTGTCTCAAAACTAGCCCTATCAGTGATGCCAATGTGTGTGTGTGTATCTCTAACAGTGATTTTTGTGTGGATCAGGTTGGGTACGTTACTCTCTGATGGGAGACCCGCTATCAGGAGAGCACAGCTTGGTGATCGATTCAGCTGAGCTTGGCGATGATGCGGTCTACGAGTGTCAAGCCACGCAGGCTGGGCTGCGATCACACAGAGCCAAACTGACGGTGCTGGGTAAGAACGCTGTGTGTGTGTGATATGAGTGAGTGTGATTGAGAGCGAGAAGAAGCCACTGCGATATAACTCTCCTACAGCTGATTAAAAGCGGGGGAATAGAGCATTCCTCATAGTCCCCAATTTCATTAACAGTATTTAAAATACTGCCTCAAATGCGTAACACTGCAAATTTCTCTGCTCCGCATAAAACACTTCAGAGATCCCACCCCCATGCAATCATAAGTCAAGCCTTCATTATTTATTCACAATTTTAAATCACGCCACAACAGAACGCGTTTTTTCCAACAGAGCGAAACTGAGTCGACAGAAACACTGAGGAAATGATCCAACCCCCACCTCACTGTTTCTTTCCCTCTCTCTCTATAGTCTACTGACACTTAACATGGTGAAGGGCCAAGGAAATGTGATTGCAGCAGTCACAAATGACTTGCGTGAATGGTTAAAAGTCAAAGTCTGCACAGTTAGCACATTCTACAGTGACTCACAGAATTCATCAACCGCAGGGCTGCTTTTACATTAACGCAATGTGATTGATCTACATATTCTCCGGCATTTAGCGACAGTGGGTGGGGGCCAAGGAGGAGGGAATGATCGCTGGGGATTTTAGCTCAGTGCTACATTGCTGACACCTGGTGGCCCAGCTTGGACCCAACAATGTTTTGTAGTACCTGAAAAACAGATTTCCCCTGCAGTGAGCATATGAAGGGCTAAAAATATTAGACATTAAAGATTTAGCACTACGAGAGCGAGAAAGGCCAAGTTTGTTACTGCTCAATAAAAAGAGTTCTACCTCTAATTGAACAAAGTTGGCACAGCCACACAGAGTTGCCGTAGAAAAGTAGGGCTGCAACAATAGCCTTTGTGCACACTGCCGATGTTTGGTGAACTGTTCGAATTCCCAGACTGGAGCATAGCGAATATGCCAACTCCTGTGTGCAAGGAATGAGGTGTGTGTTTGTGCACGTGTGTGTGAGCATTCATGTGTGTACGTGCATGTAGGGGCATGTGGGGAAATCAATGCTGCCGGATAAGACCAAAGCAATCCAGCAGAGTCAAAGAAGTCAACGGCAGGAGTGCAGTTGAGGGAATCCACATGGAAATTAGAATCACCTCGCGCACGGATTCCATTAGCGCCTGGGCAAGACCAGCGAAAAGACCTCTGACAATTCTGATACAAAAACAGAAATTGCTTCTGAGAAAAGGAACAGGACAGGCGGAAGAGTGTGTACCACAGAAACATTTTTTTTTGCGTGTTTCTGTGCATACTGTGAGATGGACACCTTCATCAAAGGTGGCAGACACTATTTGCCCAAGGCTTGCACACAGGCATGCAAACAAATGAACAAATCAGTAATTCAGCTGAAACGGGCTTGCGGCGGAGTACCTGTAAATAGACTCATAATAGCAAATCTCAGCCATGTTAAAAGGGCATGACTACTGTCTTAACCTCTTTTCAGAGGAAGCCGATCTCTCTCAATCTCTCTGTCCATTTACCAGCTTGTTCTGTATAAGTCAAACTGGCAGAATTAAATGATTCTGCGCTGCAGTCAAGAAGGGTTTAGGGTATGGCTTTACATATGAAAATACAATACTGTATGCAAGTACGTTCCCATAATACTTAAATACCAGTACATTTTAGGCTATTTGGGTGGAACTGACATAGAATTGAAAGACAAGTATGATGTAGTTTTGAAAATTAAAAAACTTTCCCATTTTTTTTTTCCAGTGCCACCTTCAGATCCATTAGTGGAGGGAGGGCCAGTGGTCCGTCTCAAAGCTCATACATCTCATAACCTGACATGCCGGGCATCTGGAGCCAAACCTGCCGCAGAGATTACCTGGTACAGAGACGGAGAGATAATGAATGATGCCGTCTACTCAAAGGTGAGATTTGGACATATCGGTCTTTATGTCACGATGGCTGATTACAACTTAGGATCTCTGTTTTTGCCCTTACCTGTCCTTCACATTAACACCCACAGTTGCGAAAACCCTCTAGAATTCAATCTCTGTATGTCTCATCTTCATCACCCTACCGCAAGCTGCCTCCTTTTGTGCCTCTATTTTCTCTCACTCTTGCTGTTGCTCTAATACTCGAGCATAACTGGAGCATGTCAAAGCTCAGACAGGCATAAGCGTTTGATACAGTTTCCGCTGAGAGAGAAAGAGCAAAGGAGGGAGAGAGGGAGTGAGAGAAAAAAAAAGAGAGAGAGAGAGAAAGAAAGGGAGAGAGGGTGGGAGAAGAGAGGGGAAATCAGCCACAACAATGCCGAAACACAATGGGAAGTGCAGTGGAGCATGAACCGGCTGCAACTGCGAAAGTGTCACATTTGTCATGCTCTCTGACCACGCTAAACGACACGTTTAAGGGGCCAAGAGCCAGCAGTGAATTGAGGGAAGAGGAGGAAAGCGAGAGAGAAAGAAAGACAGATGAAACTCGGAAAGCAGATGAGGGAAAAATGAACAGGAGCGGCTTGTTTAAGAGCGAGGTGGAAATCTCAAAGCCATTTTGATTTAAGCTGGAGAAGAAAACGAGATGGAAAGCCACATGAAGACACAAAGAACAAAGTGAAGGAATGTGAAAAAGGTAGACACAGGGGGGCGAGAGCAGATGAGCAATAAGAAAAGGACAGTGAGTGGTAAGGCTGATGACAGACGGCGTCGTGACTCGATCTAGCGTAAAAATGCTTTCAGCGCATCGGAGGTTAAGCGTATGACCTGCCATCGATTCACCCCCCCCCCCAGGCTCTCCAGGGAACCGTCTTCCCATAATGCTCCTGCCCCAGTACAGCACTCAGTGCCCCCTCCCACTGCCTCCAATCGTCCCAAACCTAAAACTGTGCCTGATCCTCCATTAAGGCTGTCTTGTAGATTCAGCGGGCAGCAATTCACCTAGACTGTACACCTCTCCCCACTTAAGTGTATTGATTTCTCACTCACAATAAATAGATTTCGAAGATGATGTGCAGCAGGAAGAGCTGATAGGCAGAACTTTGTGAAAACGTGTAGGCCCGGCAGTGTCGTAAAACACAGACGCTCACCTGCCTCGCTAAACTGATGGCGGCTTTAATTCTCTGCAATGCTCAGCCTACGGTGCTGGCACAGTCTTGAGCTCAAATGGGATTACGGGCATCATGGGAATTCCTTATTAAATTAGGACTTGCATCAGGAAATACAGGACAATTAGATTAGGATTATCATGTCTGTGTGATTTTAACAGTGATAACCAGATGAGAGAAACAACTCTGTTTCGTTTCGACCATAACATTGTACTAGCCACTGTGTCTCTTCTTATTTGAATCCAAAAGGCGTCACTTGTAACAGAAATTATGGATAGTTTTGTTTTATTATTATTTTCAGAACATTGAGGCATTCTATTTTCAGAGAGCTACAGCAATTTGTTTCACAGCATATCACTGTCTTTTCAGACTTTAATGGAGGATGGAAAGAGAGAAACAGCGGTTAGCATGCTACCCATGGTGCCTGAGGACAGCGATTCTGGACGTACATACACCTGCAGGGTCCTAAACCCTGCCGCTCCTGCAGGTCGCCAAACATCAGTTACCATCAGTGTTCAGCGTGAGTAGTTTTTATATATTTTTTTTTTTAGATGCAGATTATGTGGTACTTTTGCAGGCACAGCCAAATGTGTTTTTCTTTCTATATTCTGGATGCTAACTATAATTGTGTTTTTTTATGGTAAAAAAGACGTGTAATTGTACAGGGAAATGGATTTTTAAAAAAGGATTGTGACTTAGATTTACACACCTGGAGCTCGGCAGCAAAGTCATTGGGAAGGATTTGTAAAGCCTTTATTGCTGCAGTGAATCTAATCCTGCATGTTTCCTTCCAGATCCTCCGTCTGTGACTCTCTCTGTTCAGCCTCAGACGGTGATGGAGGGAGCAAAAGTGTTGTTCATATGCTCTGCCTCTGCCAACCCTGAGATCACAGGTTACAGGTAAGCACATCTAATATCACAACAGACTCAATGCATAATCCCAGATTATCCACTCCATCAGATTTAGGTTTGAGAGTAAATCCTAAATTGGATATAAATTACAGATCTAATGCTTTGTGCACAGTTGCTTCAGTGTTTGGTGTTAATAATAGTTGTTACTGTAAAGGGTGAAACATCACAAAGAATGTACCAGTGAATCTAATAAATGAATGTTTATATTGCAAACAGATGGTCCAAAGGTGGGGTTCCTATCTCAGAGGCCAATGGTGACAGCCTGGAGGTGACCGTAGACCACTCTTACTTTACAGACCCGGTGTCATGCGAAGTGTCCAACTCAGTAGGAAGTACTAATGTCAGCACCTTGGTGGATGTACAATGTAAGTACCCATGTGGTCATCCACCTCCAAATATGAAAGCAAAATTGGAGATGTTTAGTCTGTATTTATCTCCCTTGTGTTCAAGGAAGGAAATGAAAAAAAAGTCATTTGGACAAAGATTTTAGAGACCTATAAATAACTGAATAAGAAGTGCTTAATAAATGACATCAGGTTGTAACTCACCTTTTTTAGTTGTGGCCACATAATTTAGACTCCATTCAGATTTAGATGTGGAGTGTCTGTTAAATAAGATATTGTTATTCAGTGCAGTCTAACAGTGTTATCAGTCTCTTACATAATGTAAACGTGGCCTGCATGAAAAATGTTAATATACAAGAAGTAAACAATACACATTCAAATAATTTCCTTCAAAAATATAGAGACATAGGTACCTGCTATATTCATTCCTTGGCCTGTTTCCTTCTTGTATGCTACTTGCATTAATCGTTTGAAAGCAATAAAATGATGTAAACCTTTTCGTTTTTGTTCAGTCAAAAACATAAAATAATGAAATGTACTAAAACACTCTTTTATTTTTAGTTGGACCCAGGTTGCTGACCGAACCGAAACCCCAGATAGTGGACATAGGGATGGATGCTGCTTTCACATGTTCATGGACGGGCAACCCTCCTCTTACTCTGGCCTGGACTAAACAAGGCTCCAGTGTGGTACGGTGACCTCTTCTCTTCTTTCTAAATATGGCACACCATCTGTGCAACAACTGTCACAGCAGTCCTGTTTGAATCATTCTATGAGTTCTAGATGCATACTGATTTTCGTTAGGGTATGGATGGACTGGGTTGGAGTGATTCAGAAATTTAGTTTGACAATCTTTTGTTACCCCAGTCCAATTTTTATCTGACCCTATACATACATTCCACCTCCATTAAGCAAGTGTATTCAGTCAAAAAATGTTCATTAAACAATTTCATGTCATCTCATCTAGGGCACCAGAATCACCCACCTCCAAAATCCCAGTTTAACCCCTATCTGTATAGGAAAGCCAAAATTATTTTCTGCTCAGAGCTGGATGGTTAATGGATGACATTTCTGTTTACGGCACATTTACAGGAGTTTGGCAAATGGATAAAGTGATTGCTAGCCTAAAATGAAAGTTTAGCTCCAGTAGATGTGTGAAATGCATCACCCTATTCTGCTGTAAGTGTTTCTCTGCTGCTGCTTAATCAGATTTCATAAAGAGCCTGAGAAAGCAAACAAAAAGCGAGAGAGGAAGGAAAATGAGAAGGAGAGAGAGAGAGAGTGGGAGGCTAAGGCTGAAAAGCCAGAAGGTTCTGATGAGGCAATCAGTAAATTTTGCCATGACTACATCCCTCCACCCAGTCCTTCCTGAGTATGGGCCGATCTGATCCACAAGTAGAGCGTTTACTTCATCGCCACAAGATATGGATTAATTGGCTAATTCGATGAGTGCTGGCGAACGAAAAAGTGAGGCGAGTGCTAAACGGATTAATCACAGTTTGGCGGCGTCGAGAGGGGGAAGGAGGAGAAGAGGAAGGGAAAAAGGGTGCTCTAATGATCAATGGCTTCTAACAAGTGACCGTAGAGTGTGTACCAGTGCACCAGAGGCGAAGGAGCACAAGTATCTGCTCACACTCCGGAAAATTCCACACTGCCATTGTCGTAGGTTTAATTAGAGCAGTGGGTTGACTCAGAGGACCCAGGCTGGAGCGTTTTAGACAGTAATTAAGATTGCTGCAGTCGAAATTACAGGCGGAGTCAATGCTTTCCCTTGGTATTGGTGGCATTGGTCTTTCTCTTGTGTGAGCCACAAGCAACAAAATGGATGACTAGTGCTAATGGTGATAGCCATCTCTGAGGACCACGGCTTGATCTGTCTGAACAAAAAAACTCTCTGTCTCTCTACACAATCTTCCCAACTTCATCCTGTGGAAATATTGACATGCTGCAATGATTCTTATTCCATAACTTGCTGGAAAGATAAGACTTTAATCAATTAACCCCTTTAATCACTTTTATTTATATAGCGCTTTTAAAAAATCCAGATTGTAGCAAAGCACTGAACATTATCAAATAGGAGAACAGAGTGATGGTAATGTATTATGACGAGATTAAACTATATAATTATTAAATGCAGAGACGGTCTCTGTAATCAAAATGACGTGCCCCCAACTAAGCAAGCCAGAGGCGACAGCGGCAAGGAACCAAAACCCGATCCATGAGAGAAAAATCCTTGGGAGAAACCAGGTTTAGTTGGGGCCAGTTCTACTCTGGCCAGACGCCCAGCACCTAATTTCCAGTTTAATTTTAAGCACATGTCAGAATGTGCAAAGGACTTATATAGAGTGTGTGTGTGTGCATTTGGTTCCAATGAAGATCATTTCTTTTCGCTGAAACACCATCTGATCTGGATATGGACTGAGAAACAGAATAAGAGAGAGACGGACTAATATTAGCGTATATGGCATTCTTTTTACGATGTAACGAGTACATTGTGTGTTAAGAGGAGTGTTGCCCTGATCTAATTAATGCAGCCTAACAATCCTTTAACGGATTTGATTAATAGATGTGTATTAGTATGTTAAGTGTAAGCCAGAGTGATGAGATGTGTCTTTAATTTAGATTTAAACTGAGTGTGCCTGCCTCCCGAACAGTATTAGGTAAATTGTTCCAGTGTTTGGGTGCTAAATAACCACCCAAAAAAGCATTACAATAGCCTAGCCTCATGAATTAACATTTCTGCATTTGAGGTTGAGAGCATAGGTTGCAATTTAGATATGTTCTTGTTTACAGATGCTCGAAACATGGCTTTCAAATGAAAGATTGCTATCAAGCAGCACACCTAGGTTCCTAACTGATGAAGAAGAATGAGATGAAGAAGACAGAGCAGCTATCAAGCGTTAGACATTGTTCTAGATTATTACATGCGATAATTAAAACCTCTGTTTTTTCAGAATTTAACAATAAAGTTACTTGTCATCCAATTATACAGGAAGCAAAACACATCAATATTCCAAACACATATAGACAGGCACTGTCATACAGACATTTGATAGAAAGCGTAGAGTTATATTTGGTGTGTGCTAATCTGTCGGTATAAATTGACATTTGGTTTGTGCTAAACCTTACCTGATGCCTATATCTGTGGTCACTTCTGTGGAGAAATGTCTCGGTATAGCAACAGATCTGACCAGGCTATTCTTGTTCATTCAACAGGTGCTCAGCAATAGCAACACCCTTCAGCTGAAGGCAGTTACACAAGAGGATTCTGGGACATACACCTGCAAAGCCATTGTGCCTCGGATTGGTGTGGCAGAGAGAGATGTAACTCTAACTGTCAACGGTAACTATATGCTGTCTTTTTATCTCAGTAATATTTTTCTCCCCTTGTTCTTTCCTAATTTTGTTCATGATGTATTCTGTTTCAAAACCACATGAGTTCACAGCTTTTGCTTAATATACTAGGGTTTGGAACAAAGCTGTAATTTTTTCCTATTAATCAGTGAAATGGTTTCCTAATTTATGTGCAAGACACTTGGTCTTGAGTACACAAGGAACATCAGCTCTGTGTCTTCCTTTGCTTTCATTAGCACCCTTAGTCAGTACGATTTCTCTCTTTCACACCAACACTTCAGGCCCTCCCATCATCACAGCTGAGGCCACGCAGCAGGCCGTCAAGCATTCCAAGGGCAAGCTGGAGTGTCTAGTGGGCAGCAGCCCTCCTCCTGACAAGATTGTAAGTATACAGTCTCCTATTTCTGTATATATGTGTTTGCTGGGTATCTGCTGCTTAGTGTAGCCTTATTCCTGACAAGCTTGTTTGTGAGCCTTTCCCTTGAGCAGGTGCTTTCGGTGTGTGCACATCACACGCTCAAGCTCCCTTCCCCTCTCCCTCCAACAAGATCTCATGCGAGTCTCCTCTTTCCTTGCTCCTGTCTTTCTCTTTCCATATCTGACACCCACACAGATACACACAAGCACAGCTACAAAGCCCCATTCCCCTATTAGAGAGCGCTCGATGAGAGGGCTGATCCTGTATCTCACCTTTTCCACCCTCAAGCATGCAGAGGCGAACTGCACTAATGTCAGGGTCTGCAGAGAAGACCTCTGGCCTCCTAGGCTTCTTTCCAACGGCAAGCAATTAGCGCGAAGAACCACTGACCTCCCGTGACCCAGTCGTACGTGGGAAGGCCTTTCAGTGGATAATTAGGGTCTAAGTTGGAAAATCGAGAAGAAGGGTAAAGCATAGAGATGCACCGAGACAGATGGAAGTTAAGCAAGGGTAACTGAAAGCAGTTGATGCAAAGAAGGAGTCAGAGGCAAAGAAAAACCCTCCTGATCCCAGAAACAGTGACAGGTGGGGATTTGGGCTGTTATTTCTTCACCTGAGGCCAGTCAAGGGAGGACTTCTCAGACATGCTGTTTCACCTCTTCACCAGAAAGGTGAAGTAAAGAAACTATGGCTTGTTCTCTCTCCCTGAGTAGCTCTGAGATTTCAGACTGACCTGCTAGTAGACAGGAGCTGCTTGTCTTCCCCACACGGTTTTTCCGCACAGCTCTTTTTCACAAGCTGAGACACAATACTGTTGGTAAACCAACTCGACATGACAGCGTAAAAGAGCACAAAATTCCAATCTCTGACACTAAGTTTAAGACTACTTCTGGGCTGATAAATCTTTACATGTTTGTCCTTAATTGTTGTTCTGTTGTGCTGGTCAGACCAGGCTTGAATATATAATGAGATTTTAAGTCAACCTGGAATCAGAATCGACGCTATTTGCTTGCTTAACACGTTCATGGTCATACTGTGAATGATTCAATGGTGCATAAGAAATCTGGTTTTTGCAATTCTAAACTATGCATTCTCTTGCCTTTTCATAATCAAATCGCCAAAATTGTAATTTCATGCTTAAATAAAATGTGAGAATAACAACACTTGCTGTACCTTAATCTTTGCTGTCTCCTTCTCCTCAGGTGTGGACATTTGGAGACACGATCTTGTCATCTGGCTCTTCTGGTCGTTTTTCCGTGCAGACAGTACACAGTGACCAAGGGGTCCTCTCCTCGCTAATCCTCTCAGAGACTCTTGCCCAGGATTTCCAGCTTCGATACAACTGCACAGCTTGGAACCGCTTTGGTACAGGGACGGCACTGGTCACTCTTGAAGAGCAAGGTATGGTGTCCTCATGCCAGATTATCCTGTGTAAAACATACTTCTTTTTGAATGCAAATAAATACCAGTCAAAAGTTTGGACACACCAAATTCATTCAAACATCAAACATTTTATATTATAAGCACACTTTGGGTCTTTTGAAGTAGAGAGGCCTCCTTTAAAACAGTATTTAATTGGAATCAGTATTGAGTTTACATGTATGCCCTCCCCCGATTGTCAATTAAAATAAATGAATAGCATATTTGTTAAGAAATTCCTATCTCATGCATTTACGTTTAAACCTTTTAGATCAAAAGCTTCTCAAGACTGTGAGAAACAAATTAAGTCAAGTGTGTCCATACTTTTTATTGGTAGTGTAGTTCAGAGTGTTTGGGATCTGGAGAGTCAAAAATTGGAGGCGTGAGAAACAAGCAGCTGAAAGTAAAGTGAGAATAGTGGCAGGAGTTTTAGATTTGTGAATGGGCCAAGCTCTTTTGGCACCATCGCTTTAATTATTGAAGGATGGTTGATTTTAAAACACTGACAGTAAGTTGTAGGGTTTGTCCACCTTAGAATTGGTGCCTTTTATCTAAGATTAGTCATGACGAGCTGTAATCCAGTTTGAGTCAGCTCTATGCAGGAATCGCCTCTCAAAACACCCTGCAACCCTGTGCTTATCTTAATTATACACCACCAAATCAATATCATTTAATCAGGAGATGGTCCACTTAATGAATACATTCGTTCCATAACAAAGATATAGATTTTGAGCCTGAATGAATTAAATCCAGACCTAATGTACGGCGTGGGTATGTGACGCTTCACTGACCGTTTCATTTTGTATGCACAGTGCACCGGCTTAAATTTGCTTAAATAAGACTAAGAGCGTGGTAGACGGCTTGAGCCTTTGTACTGGGAGACACCAAAAATAAGGTCTTCGCCAGCAATTTGCATCAAGGCAGCAGAGCCAAGTCTCTGGAGAGGCTGACAGTGCTATCTCCTGGAATCTCTAATTAGATTACTGTCGGCTGCCTCGCTGCATGTCAGGCCTGGTTACCCCTCTTCCACCAGAGATTAGAGACAATAGCCTGGTCCTGTGATGCCAATGTGGATCACACTAGATGAATTTCTATATGTTGCACTTGAGTTTGGACGTGGCTCAGAAAAAGAGCTTCTTTGTAGAACACGCTTGACAAGCAGAGCGCTTTTCTTCAATTAGCTGGAGATCCGACAAACCTTTTGATAATATGAAAACGATAACATCTAACAAAGAAAATGTCAAGAACGTGTCTGGGTCATAATTAGGCCCCAAACTTACTTGCAAACTTATATTATCAACATTACAAATTCGAATCCATGTGTAATACAATGAAAGACATGCCTGAATTCGGATCATCTGCATACTCTGAGTTAGACGTGATCATACATTTTCAGAATTCAGCTCAGTCACGTTCCCTGTTTCCCTTTGCAGAGGCTCTCCCCTTGCTAATCATCATTGGAGCATCGGTGGGTGGAGGCTGTGTCTTCATCGTTTGTGTCATTACCCTGGTTTCCATCTGCTGCCGCCACACTGCTAAAGGTGAGGTCAAATGTCAGATGTTATCTGAGAGTTCTTTTTCTCTCCTCAAAAAACATGATACAGTAGAAATCAAACGGACTAACTAGACAGAGGTTAATTATGGGGCCACCTCTTTGCCTGGAGCAGTGTTGACCTTTTCACCTCTCTGGAAATCTTCCCACCGTTCACCTCATTAATCTCTATACACTGCGCTATTTCCTCACCCAGGCAAAAAGGGCACACGTCTGTCTAAGAGTGACATCCGTGTACAAATTGTGCACAGCGACCACAACGCAGCAAGAGGAAACGATGATGAGGAGGATGTGAAGGAACCAATGGTAAGTCACCCTCAAAACTTAACACAAATACTTAGAATAGCCTAATAGTTAGAAATAGCTTACAGAAGAAATATGTCCTGCTATGCTGCAGGAGAAAAATGTAAACGTTAACAGCAATACAACCTGATTCCTAATGGGAAATTACATACTAAAAATTTATCCATCAGGACTTAGTGACATTAGCTAAAAAGTAAAGTTGTTTATAATATTTAAAAAAAAATACATCTATACTGATCATTTGTTCACAAGAAAATCAGGAGCTAGGCACTATATTAATTATGACTGCATGACATTTTGACATATCATGGACACTGAGCAGTCTGTAACCTAATTCTCTGTACTCTTCTCAGGCTCCAAACAGCAGTGAATCTCCAGGAACGTCTCGCACAGAGCACAGCGACCTGCTGGAAGAGGAGGATGATGAGAGATCAGATATCAAGGTATTACATTTCACAAAGCATGGCTCGGATGGTTAATCCGATAAAAGCAAAATGTTGTTTTCAAAGGTTTACGGAAACTACTGTACTTAATAACACTAACTTGCTGAGATCATATTTGTATTGCACCACAAGCTTGGATCATGTTCAAGAAAACCTTCAATTCTTGGTCAATGTCTAACTTATAGCTAACACCTTACTAAAATAATCTGCACGTATTTCACAAAATACTGTTATTTATATAACTTTTTTGATTTTTCCTAGGATCCCACCAATGGCTATTACAATGTGCGGGCTCACGAGGACCGCCACATTACAAGAACTGGGTTCTCTGAATATGTTCCTAATGCTCGCCCGGTCTACACTCCCTCTCAGCTTCCCTCGCCAAGCCCCTTATACGGCCAACACTCCAGTCAGCCTCGGATTTATGACTTCTCCCAGCGTTACGCCACAACCCCTGCCACACGCACCACCTATGAGCAACAGCAGTCTCAACAACCACAGCAACAACAGCAAACTCCTACCATCTATCCTCAGGAGCCAGTCTATGCAGGCTCCGCTTACCTTCCCGCCACCTATGGCCGCGCCTTCACAAGCTACGTCAAACCTGCATCCTTCGAGAAGGTTGATGGGTACGAGCATTCAGACCAGGCCAGCAAGGTGTCCAACTCCTCCCGTTTCTCATACGCATCCTCGCAGGTGTCATCACAGCAGTCTGACTATGGGCGGCCCTCACAGCAACGCATGCAGACTCATGTGTGATGGCTCTCTCAAAGACCCGCTAAGGGTCTGGCATGATCAACATCACAAGGACTTTCTTCTGAATGGGTTCAGGAGGGATTAAGCAAACTTTAAACTGAGATTCAAGAGGCGGAAAAGCTTTATTGCTATCTTGAAGTGAATGTTGGATCGATGGAAAACGCCTTTCGAAAGAACTGCAACATGCCAAGCTTGGAAGTCACCATCAAGCTACTGATTTTCTTCGTCCTAATGTTAAACTTTAAGGGAAATAAACATTGTCCATCAATTCGGCACTGTATTTCCACTACAAAAGGCTCCAGCATTGAGCCTTCTAGATCTCGGAGAAGGAAAGCAGTGCTGTGGAGAAGGACAGTGTCCTCACGAACTAGTCTTTGCAAATGAGGATAAGCTCATGACACTACGCTGAAACAATCAAAATGACATGAACTAAAAAAAATCAAAAAAGTAAAAAAAAAAAAAAAAAAAAAAAAAAAATTGTTTGTTGGCATGCTGATGGAATTGTAAGCACATTTGTGTATCAATGACAACAGGTCTTGCCTACACAAAATGTCTCGAAGTTCAATCCACAACGCAGGGGAGCAGAAGAAAGCAGAGCGCATGCGCTCACCCGTAGATATTTCTTCAGAAGCTCTGCAGTCTGCACTGCTGTTGGGCTAGTGAGGGAGTATTTATTTAAAGCCTCAATGGACCAGTGCCGGAAACTGGAATGCTTTGGTTAAAAAAAAAAAAATTAAATTATGGACAAAATCCATAAAATATATTTCTGTCTGTTTGATGGAACCAAGATTGGCCAATCCCCAAAGAATCAAATTTAGAGGTGCGGTCTTTTTAAGCTATGCTCTCAAGGATTTGTTGCAGAGTTCAGAGTAGAGCCCATTTCGGGACCACGGTTTCTTAAGTCAAGCCTAAATTGCAGCACGACCTTATGGTGTGCGGTAATAATCTTTTAATGTTCCTTACGTGACCACTGTATGTTATAAATACAAAGTGTGCCAAGGTGACTGTTATGTCATGCTGACATGGCTGACACCATCAGGTAGCACCGACATGTTTACATAGAAGAAAAAACTGAAAAAAGAAAAAAAAAAAGAAATAGCAAGTGAAATGCAGTACTGTCCATATCCACTTAAAGCCACTTCAATGACTGTACAAATTGTTGGGAAATTCACTCCTGTCTGTTGCATGCAGATGATGTGTGTACGTGAACGTATTCAGCATTTCTTCTCATCAGTTTGTTCCTTGTGTGAGAAACCGCTTACTGCACCCTACGTCTATTCGATCTTGGATACCTGCATTTGGAGGTTACCATACTGCCATTTTCCTTTGAGCCTGAATGGTCGGCTCCATAGGGAAAGATGAAAAAAAAAAAAAGAACTGTAAGATAGGTGAAACAAAACATTGCTTGTCTTTATTTTTATATTTTATATAAGCCTTAATGTACAGCGTGTAAGCTGCTCTATTGTAAAGTACCTTTATATTATAAAATGCATTTATCTATATCTTTGAGTTCACTTTATTTGGATCACAACGGTTTTTACCCCCATATCACTTATCAGTTTTGGAGAGGTGAAAGGTGTTATACAACTAATTGACCTTTTTCTTTGGTTTCTTTCTTTTTTTTTTAAATAACGGTCAAATAATTTTATTTGCTAAAAATGAGCTATTGTTGCTTGTAACTTTGTACACATATTTATATTTAAATAAAATCATTTCAAATAATATCTGCTCTGACTGAAGTGAGTTCGGCACACATCGCTGGGTCTCGTCAAATGTCATGAGGGAATGAGGACAAACAATACCGGGGCTGCCGAGTTGATGAATACATAAATTAGCAGTGATGCCTATGTTGATTCTCTTATTCCCGCGGCGACAGCAGGGTTTTTAATAAAGACGGATGAGATTCCCAAGCCTCCCGCTGTCTGCGTATCAAACATAGCAGGCACAGGCCGTCTCTCCCAACGCAACTAAATATTGCGCTGACGGAGCGGGTGTTGTGTGACAACATTATCTTGTCGTGTCACCCAGTCTCTCAGATTTCATCATGTCACGCCGAGCTTCACCGCAGGGAGTGTTGAAGACATAAACACGTACTCAGCATTAAACAAATAAACTGATGGCTACTCTGGTAAATTCAGGGTCATGTTTCCATCAGCTGTCATCATTCCTTGCATACAGAGAACATTGCCCTAAGTAACCAAACAAGAATGAATATGCAGAAGAGCTACTAAGTTTGCCAATGAAACTAAGCACAAAACACAGCAATACACTAAATTAGCTAAATATATTTCACTCATTAAAGGCGTGCCATATCTCCCAGAATGCCCAACTTTCGCGTCATTCACCTAACGTTACATTTGAACATAGGCCCTCTGACGCTGCTGTCCATAGGAACGTTGCGTCAGCGCGGCCGCCATCTTGTGTCGGGGGAAGGCGCGTGCGTCTACACTGCATTACTTAACATTGCAGAGAACTATCAACGATTAAAATCACCTTCATTTGTTTAATTTTCAACCGATTTTCAAGCCGTTTGGTTTATTATAAATGTCAGACATATATTTATATTAGAACATAGATTAATTATTTTACTTAAAAGTAAAATAATTAATTAATCTATGTTCTATCATAAATATGTGATATATCATATACAATACAATACTTGGACACACCTACATAACTAATTAATTTGTTCTACAATGCACAAAACAAAAAATGAAAATGACAGCACAGTATGAGGTATTTTGGCTCAAACCCCTCTCTCCTGAGGGCTATTGCCCATGACTGACGCCTCTGTTTATCGCTTGGGAATCTACAAACAAAACAAATCAAAAAGTCCATAGCATTTTTGTAGTGTACTTCAAGGGACATAGCCACGTGATAGCAGTGTAAATGGACATTCATTCAC
>JAUMHR010000069.1:14840627-14858527 GCA_032361145.1 Enteromius fasciolatus
AAAAGGTTTCCTTTAAAATGGTGCCAATCTTTTGTATATACACCTCTGCATGTGGGTATGGGAAGCTTTTTAATTTTTTATTAGGCAACTTATATTGTACAAATTAATTGTGCATCCCTAATGTTGGTTTATATTTTTAACTGGTTTTAATTTTTAACAAAGTACTTCATCTAAAGCACATTCATAGCAAATAAATTATAAATCTGGCATGAGTGCAACTTATAAATAAGAGATACTTAACTCCTAACTATAATTAGATGACCACATACAAGATTATTGTGAAACAACTGAAATACTCAACTGAGCAATGTAATTAAATTACATATTTAGGAAACATCACAGGAGCAACAGCACAGCTGCGGTTTAATCAAAAAATGATTAAAAATATACACCGAAATCTGTCTTACCACATCCCTGCTCATCTGAACCGTCTGAGCAGTCATCTTCGCGATCACATTCTGCATTTACTTTGTTTACACACTGCTTGTTTTTACACTTGAAGGAGAAATCATTGCAGATACCAGCCGCTAAGAGAGAAAGAGTATAGAGAAAGTACAACTTTAGGGGAATAAAACATCAAATGCAGCTTCTTTTCATCACTAAAGACCTAGACCTCCTTCATAGCGATACAAGCCAGTGTATTGATCAGGCCTATTGATTGTGGGAAAGGTCATTTATCTCTGCTGAAGGATACAAAAACAATGAACAACTTTGAGATGGAAATAGTGAGTGATAAAGAAGTCTGTACACAATAAAATAAAACAAAAACGGGGAATTTCACTACCGTTCAGCTTGAAGTGTTGAAGCTATTGCTCAGAAGTGTCTATTTTGCATATTAAAAGCAGGTTAATTATCACATTAATTAATGGTACTCAATATCCAGTGGAAGACATTAATCATTAATGTATGTCAGTTTAACATCTGCTGAAGTGAAGAAACACTTCAAGACAGCAGAAAAAAAACAATTCAAATACAGCTGTCTGATTAAAATTCAATTTTAAACAAACAGCCAAAACCTCTAAATATTTGAATTCACCTTTTCGGTGACTAGCCACTTACGGTGACAGAAAATGAAAAAATATATTTTTACCTGACTTTTGGACATTAGAGACCCTAAACTACAAACACGCAGAACAGTCCCTAATCTCACTTCAAATGAACATCCAGCCCAACAATAGAAAGCACTAGAAATGTTTAATAATTTATGATTTTGTGAATAACTCACGAACTGCATATATTAATCTGACCAGGAAAACGTTTAATGTTTGTCTCAAAGAAAGCAAGTGAAAAAGCAAAGAAAGCTAGTCTATTTTTATAACAATATTTTTGTTTAGTTGGCACATTCTCATATATAAATAAAACTTAATACAATAATAAAAGTCAAAATGTTTTACATATATAACTTCTAATTATATTGACTAAAATTATATATGACCTATATTGACTAATTCAATTTCGTATCAGTCCTCTTGCAGAGTTTTGGTAACTTACTCTACACAGCTACCGTGCTCTGGAGCAGGTTTTATTCTGCTTTAGAGATCACAAACCCAATCAATCAATAATTCAATCAAAAAATTATTCTAAAACGAAAGCAGTTCGATTTTTTGTGATAAACTTGCCTGACTACTTATTATATTAATTATACTTGTTCATATAAAATATTCATATAATTATTATATGAAGTGACAATGCATTTAAATTAAATTATATTATAGATACAAATACATGTATACAACTTTAAAAATGACTTTTTAAAATAACTTTCCTTTCAAACTCGGTGTGAAAATATATAATTAATTAAATTCAGTTCATTAAACAGCACAGTCATATTTTTTTTTTCTGCTGCCTTCTCAAATTTTGCTGCAGCAGTGTTTATTACTGCCTCGTAAATGCATTTAAACAGATTTTAAATGACATCTTATTTTCAGTTGATCACAAATTCTGGTTCAAACTCTGATTTGACAGAGAATGTTTATATGGAGCTTTGAGAGCACGCTGATCCTGATCTAAACCAGGCTGAATTCGTTTGGTTCAGTCAACTCTAAATCTTCATGCTACAGGCCACTGGTGAAAACTCAATGACAAAGCAAATCTGTGGTCACTGTAAAGCCACAGTATCCACTCACCTGCTGCACACGAGACCTCATCACTGCCGTCATCACAGTCCCTTTTCCCATCGCATATATATTCTTGTGGGACGCAGGCGCCGTCCCCGCACCTTTCCTCAGCTTTGCCACAATCTAAAAGACACAAAACAAAACCTTGTCAAGTGTCCATTAATGGGGAAAAAAAGCTGTTTAAAGTACACCACACTGAAGCAGGTCTTAAATATGTTTCTCCAGGAAAATGTCGTAGTTCAAAATAAGTTCATCTTAAGTTATCGCGATTTTTCCACTGCATGGTACAGTTCGCTTTTGGCGGGCTTTCCACTAGGTAGAGTACCTGGTACTTTTTTATTAGTACCACCTCAGCTGAGGTTCCAAGCGTACTATACTGTTACCAAAACGTGACGTGTAGACTCTGCTAAACACTGATTGGCTGAAGAGAATCGCCGCTACCTGCTTCATTGAACTTGCGTAAGACACACAGACCCGCTAGATTTAAATCAGCACAGCCAGTGAAGGAACGAATGCAACTGTTTAGAAAGAGCGCACCTTCATTTACCAACCAAAAAATGTTGTGTGGTCTGTTAGGAAGTACAGACGTTCCTCTCGTTGATAGCCTATTGAAAGTAATTTGAGTTAATGGTATTATTTGGGGTCCTAATAGGGCCGGATTTCGAGGGGGACTCGATTTGTCACCACGCCATGTCATGCTGTACAGAACAGCGCCGAGCCGTACCACGCAGTGGAAAAGCGCCATTAGTGCTTATATGAATCCCAAGAAACAGCTAGTCACGGTACTTCACTTCAGTACTGCCTGCTACTGCTTTGTCTGGCAGTAAATAGTGTATCCTTACATTTATTTTGTTTCATTTGAATTAACTTCCTGATGCAAACAAATGCGATCATTAAAAAACAATAAGAGAAACTCACCGCAATGTTCCTCATCACTATTGTCACCACAGTCATTTACTCGGTCACACACAAAGTACTGAGGCCTACACAGACCATTTTTGCACATGAACTGTTCGTCTTCACAGCCTGAAACACAAAACGCATTCAACTGAAGAATGTGTGTACACAAAATCTATCTGAAACATCACCTGACACCATCACACTTTCAGAAAGCATATAAACTCTTTCCAGAAGCCTTAGATGATCTAAAGAACTAATGTTTGAAATGCCACCAATAATGTAAATCGTTCTATGCCCAATGCCGTTATTTTATAAACCGAAAAACACCTTTACATACATGACAAATATATTTAAATCTATCATATTTAATATAATAAATACATAAATATTATACAATGGTTTAAAATGTTTTAATGATGTCCTGTGCATCTAAAATAATGAGTAAAAATGTCGATTTTACTCGTTGAATTGGAATGTGTCTAATAAAAAAACAACATGCATCACAGAATAACTAACGTAATTATTGATGTAGTTTTTATTCATTTTGACTGGATGTTATAAACCCCAGTATAGCGTTTGAATTGTGTATTTGAATTTAAATTTTGAATTCATCTTCCTGTCATTCCACATCAGTATCCTGTTGGACAGGGCTAATTCAATTTAACGGGTTCAATTATATTTTGCGAAATCCTGACAGGGATGAGACTCACGGCAGTTTTTCTCATCACTCATGTCTTCGCAGTCGTTCCACCCGTCACAGTGTAGCTCTTTTTTGATGCAGTAGCCTGAGGTGCACGCAAACTGACCAGGGCAAGCTGGAGATGCAATTCAGGAAGGTGAAAACAGGAAGACAGCCAGAACTCAACACATAGAAGTCAAAGAGACTTTCAATGACAGAATAATGTAGATGGATCTAAATATCATCGCTGCATTCAGTTATATTGAAGCGCTGGGCTTACGTACGGTTTACAGGGTCATAGGCGGTGTAAGTGATCTTGAAACCCTTATCTGTGAAGGATTCGTCTGAATGAAACTTCACTTCCATGGTATTGGTGGTGCTAGAGAGAACAAGCCTGCGTCGTTCTCCACAGTACCTGAAGAAAGGAATGAAGCGTTAGTGCAACAAAGACTAAGAAAAAATGCAGATGGTTTTCAGCTAAATTAACATTAGATTTATTTATTGGGCATTTTGCCATTTTATTTCAGAGACTGTCAGGAAGCTGACAAGAAACAAAGAGCGAAATCTTTCTGGCTGGCATGGCAGGACAGATGACAGAACTTACTTTTTACCCAGAACCTCTACGTAGTCTTTGTGACAGCTGCTAACGTCCACCCCTGGCTCTTTCACACGGAACATATTGAACTCAATCTTTATCCTTCTACCTGCAGGAACCTGCACAATCCACACAGTGATGTTCAGGGTCATTTTCAAAAATGCATATCTGAGTTATAAAAAAGCATAATGGTAAAATCGAAACACTTTGCAACTTAAGATGAGTAGTTCACTCAAATACTGACTTTTTATTTTTGTGAAACGAAATGAGATAGAATGGCTATTTTATTTTATTTAAGAATGGCCACATATTTACTTTAAAGACAAAAACATTCGGGGTTAAAAAGATTTGTTAATGTTTATGAAGAAAAATCTCTTACGCTCACCAAGGCTTCATTTATTTGATAAAAAAAAATTACTGTATCAACTGAATATTACAATTTAAAAGATTCTATTTTTTTATTTTATACATTTTTCAAATGTCACTTATTGCTGTGATGCAGAGCTACATCTTCAGCATCATTACTCCAGTCTTCACATGATCCTTCGAAAATCCTTCTAAGATGCAGAACTGCTCCTCAAAAACATCGAGCATTAATATCAATGTTAAAAACAGTTGTGCTATCCAATATTTTTTGTAGAAACCGTGATGCATTCAAACGAACAGCACTATTATGATTTTTTATTTAACAATGTAATACTGTATACAGTATGTCTCTACTCTCACTTTTGATTAATCAATATTATGCAGCCTTACTTAAAAATAGTAGTAATTATTCAAAAAAGGACTATTTGAACATTTGATTTTGTGGTTCACTAAAGAAAGAAAAAAAAAAAAGGAAAAAAAGAGCATATTTCAAAGAATTTAAAACAGATTTTTATACAAAAAAAAAAAAAGATTAAATACTGAAATATTTAATTTCAAATTTCATTTTTTTCTCTGTTGTTAAAGAGTAGTCAAACTGTTATGTGAGCCTTACATTGATGTTCCAGTTGCAGTCCACCAAAGGAGGATAGAAACTAGGATAATGAGGAGAGGTGAAGACTCCTGTGGATGCAGTCAAAGATGCTCCACAGCTCCCGGCTAGAAATGAATATGGAGGAGTGAAATGAGTGGAAAACGGATATTATGAAACTGACACAGAACACTGACACAGCATTTGTACAAAATAATCAGTGACATTACCCATAATAGGCAGTATGGCAGTATAATCTGCTTTGAATCCAGTTCTCTGTACCACGTCTGTGATTAGGTTGATGAGCATGATGTTACCAGAAGAAACTACCTCAAGAGGATTTGAAGGAGGTCGAAGTCCACACTGTCTGTGATGGAAAGAGTGGTCACTTTGTTAAAGAACAACACTTTATTTTAATATACTAAAGTATACATCAATGAAAATGCTTGATGGGAAATCGACGATGAAAATCTGTGTTGTTTGCATTAGTTTCTAAAGTACATTTCGTCAATGTTTAGGAATATATAAGCCCACAGATGACCTCCATCCTAAAAGATACAGAGTAAAAAAAGTAAATTTAGTCAAGGATGTCCAAACTTTAACTGGCAGTGTGAAACTACATGACAGGCAAAGTCAAATGGGTATATCAAGTTAAGAAGCCTCATGACAGACACACACACACAGAGACGAGAGAGAGAGACCTGGGGTGTAACAACATTATTAAGAACTGTATGGCTGTAATGCACAGAAACTCTGTGTCACCTTGGAAACGGGGCAGAGGATGAGTGTTGTGTGAATCATGTTCAGCGCCCACTGGCTGCAAGATACAGCTTGCAACCTATACACAGGTGATTCAGGTGATTTGTTACATAGCATAAATAAATCAAGAAACTAAAAGAAAAACAAAAAGCAAGTGCCCCTTTACTAAAGTCTGTCATCACCCATTGATAAGGTGACTAAAACTTGGCATGTATCTGAGAGGTGCTAGAGAGGAGTCTTAACAAGCCAATCTTCAGCAAGAAGCCTAAGGCCAACCGTGAAAATCGAAATTGAATTGAAAGTTGTGCAACCAGCGCCGATGAGAGGGCTTCGTCCTTGAAGTTTAGAAGGTAGAGATGCACTGAAAAGGATATTGCATATAACCTGTATTGTACGTGCTACTTTTTCAAATAAACTAATATTTTTATTGAGCAAGGATGCGTTTACTGGATGAAAAGTGGCATTAAAGACTTTTACGTTGTTACAAAAGATTTCTATTACAAATAAATGCTGTTATGTTAAACTCTATTCATTCAAGAATCCAATTTTCCCCCTTAAGCATCAAATCAGCATCAAGTGATACAGAAGCATGATGCGGAAAATATAGCTTCTAGTCACATTAATGAAATTACATTTTAAAATAAATTCAAACAGAAAATGATTATTTTGAATTCCAATAATGTTTTTACTGTACATCTGATTACATAAATGCAAAATGTTTTTAAGAAAGAGAAAATTGCTTTATTTTGCTCAAAGTGGGGAAAGGTTTTTATGGTAAAAGCATTTCAGCCTTTTAACTTTATATTAATTTAACAGCATTGTTACAGGTTTATGGTAAAATCTAAAAGACACAAAGTCAAATACGAAAGTGGCATATACTCACTTTGTGATAGAATATGTGTTGTCAGGACTGAGAGAGTCATAGATGGCTACGTAGTCATTGGCACAGTCATCCTCTATGTGGAAGGACTTAAACTTGACGATGATGGCGTAGCCTTTAGGAGCGCGGATCTGCCACTGGCATCGAGAGTTAGCTGGGTATTTCCCAGGATGGTTAGGAGTTGTAAATTCTTTCCAGGTGGTGTCAGCCACCAGACTGTTAAAGCATATCTCTGATTATTGAAACACGAAAAGTAGATAAGGTAAATGACAAACTAGCCCAGGTATTCAGATACAATGAATGATATTAGCAAGTATCAGAAGATCCTTAAAGCCTGCAAAGTGGTTGAATCGAGTGATAAGAGGCTTCGTGGTTGGTACAAGGGGTCACTCAAACACCAAGTCTGCATGAACCAAAACTGTGTTTTTTTTCCCTATTATGAAGTATTATATGCCGGAGACAACCTCTATGGCAGGGGTCACCAAGTTCGGTCCTGGAGGGCCGGTGTCCTGCAGAGTTTAGCTCCAACACTAATCAAACACATCTGAAGCAGCTAATCAAGCTCTTACTGGGTATACTTGAAGCTTCCAGGCAGCTGTGTTAAAGCAGGTTGGAGCCAAACTCTGCAGGACACCGGCCCTCCAGGATCAAGTCTGATGACCCCTGCTCTACGGCCTGAATTTCAAGAGAGACCATGTCAACTGGACGAACCCTAGAGCTAAACTTTGCCACCTCTAGACATTCAGATGAGCTGAATCTGACTTGTGTTGCAGCCTGGAATTAAAACACACCATGCTGGTTTTGTCTGGACAGAGGAGAACTGCCCCCCTGATAGAGACAGATTTTTTTTTTTTTTTTTTTTGGAGAGATGGACTTTAGGGTCCTTTACTCTGTCACCTTTGGCTTGCTTGCTTGGTTGGGCCACTTAAAGGAATACTTCACCCAAACAATAAAATTACCCCATAATCTACTCGCCCCCAAGCCATCCTAAGTGTATATGACTTTCAGACAAACACATTCTGAAGTTTTTTTTAAATTTATTTATTTATTTATCTTGGCTCTTACAAGCTTGGAATTGCTGGTAGATAGTGGCCATTATTTTGAAGCTCCGTAAAATTGCATACTGTATATCCATCGTAAAACTAACCTTAACACCTCAGGGGGGTTAACACGTCTTCTGAAGCAGATCAACGGGTTTTTGTAACAAAAATAATTATATTTTTATAGATATTTACATATAGGGGTTTGTGGGTTAATGCAAATTAAATCATAAAATAATAATAAAAAATAAAAAAAATTCTAAATAAATACAGTATTTAATGTATGTTTGTCATGTGACCAGCAACCCAGAGAATTGTAAATATGCAAAGTGTTGTTAAATCATTTAAATATGAACTCTCAGAGGGTACTTGGTCTCAAATAAGGAAAGTCTACAAACCAAGTTATTACATTTTATGAATGCATTTAATTGAAGTAAACAGGGTCTATTTTGCTTTCGTTTTCACTCTAAAGCCATAAGAAAGCTCCACGCGCTTGCAGTTTGACGCAGATGATTTAGACATTTGCACAAAGGTGCTGTTGAAGAGCTGTAGCAGTGTGGTTGAAAAACAGGTTTTTGAGATCTCCGTGCTGTTGTGCACAGCAAGGTAAGTGGAAGGGAAAGCGGGCGAGAGATAGAGCGAGTGTGAGATGGAGGCGGGCAGGCATTTTTCAGTGAGTGACAGGAGAGAGCACGGCAACCCAGGTGGAAAATTACAGTGCAGCGGTGACTGAAATGGGACACACTTTACTCACTAGATCTGGGGTCCCTGGCCATCCGAGGGTCTGTGGCTGCAGAGAGAGAGAGAAAATGATGCATGCTGTACTTTTTTCACTCCTCTTTCCTTCCATTTTCCAAAGGCCTGTCAGACATTCTGTTCCTCCTCCTCCACCCCTCACCTTGACTCCGACGTTCACAAATACCAGTCTCTCACCTCACTACAGCGACATGAGTCTCCGTACAGAGATATCATTTTTTAGCAGGGCACTGATGTGTCAATCATGCCTGCTGCTCTCGTGTATATAATGCAGATGGGGACCGGAGAAAGACAGAGAGTTGCATTTTATCGCAAACAAAGAATGGCTTTGTTGCACTGAGCTGCACAATGGGGGCAGGTCCCATCTACAATCTTATTAAAAAGCATCAGTGCTCCTAAAGGGGCCATTTTGAACCTTTTTAATCATTGTTTTTTGTCATTTATATATATCTTATTCATTGCATTTTGCTACAAAAACAGTCAAAGTTGTTTTTCTCAACCGCTTTCAATATAATCTTCCGTTAATCATTCTAACAGGTGCACTGCGACTGTGTGCAGCAAATATGCTCTCTTCGTAATTAGCAATCAACTTACACGAAGCAGTGATGTCGCTGGCAGTGACTGCAACGTTCCCGACTCGTTTGCCCTCCTGCCGGATGCTCCTCTGCAGAGCCTCGACCACACGCTCCTCAGTCAGCTCCGGGGTGAGCTCTTGGTCCTCCTCAGGAATGTCAAATTGAGACCAATGATACGCTAAGGTTCCTTCACTGCATATGCATGATGGTGCAAAGTATACACATTATTGAGTGGAAGCACCCGATTGTTGTGGTATTGCTCATGCATAACGGACTGATATAAATTTTAACATAATGCTAGTTGCGACTGTGTTTTTTGTGATCTTAAGAATATTGCTATGCTAGGTCTAGATGGTTTCTCACTGACCCAAATCAAACAAAGAGCCCATTATATATGATACTCTGATTTGGTGTAATGGATTTTCTTTCAGTTTTTATGGTCCCCAACCCTGAGCATGAGCAGTAGTAATAGTTGAACTGGAAATTAATAATTTGTATTCCATTAGGGTGATTTTTTTTTAACCCAGATTCTACGAGACTTGTAATTTATCTCTATCAGCGGAACCACTAACTATTAAAATCAAGACATAAAGAATGATCTATTGTTTAATTTAAAAACTATTAGATTTAAAGAGCATGCTATAAATTTTACTTTGTTCAGCTTTACCTGAAGGCAGTGATGACAGACTTGGTATAGTATTTGGAAAGGAGAGGATCTCTGGTGAATGTATCGTTCATCTAAATACAAAAAAAAACACAAAACAGCAGTTTTTTTACAATTCTTGTCAATCATAGGCAGTAAAAGAACTATAATTAACACGATCAACTCGTATTTAATTGTATTGCCCTTTTCACAATACATATCACTTTGAAGCAGAAAATGCTCATTTCAATTATACAGTTATGAGGTGTAAGGTAGTTCATCTGTGAAACACAAATTAAGACATTTTCGATGAAATCCAAGAGCTTTCCGCCCCTGCATAGACAGCAATGCAACTACTACATTCAAGGCCAAATAAAGTAAGGAGGACATTATTAAAATAGTCCACATAACATCAATGGCTCAACCGTATGTTACCTTTCTGGGCCGTTGCTTTGCTATATATGCAGGGTTATCAAGTTCTTGGTTTTTATAAAAAAATATCTTAATTTGTGCTTAATTTTTGGGTGAAATATCCCTTTAAGTAACATTAAATCAATGGCGTGATGAGAAGTTGTTTGAGGCAAGCATTGCTAAGGAGTCCCATCTTGAGCATGATTGGGAAGATATAAACAGATTTAACAAGCCTGTCAACTACACCCACTGCCATCTTAATGTTTTATACAGGCATCTTTTTACTGTTACCTTCAAAACAAATCAAGCTTGTTAGATATTGTATGCCAACAACACGTGTAAATGCCATTTGTGCTAATCTATGCCACATCGGATGGCGCTTCATGAAATCATTGCTGTGTACAGACACCTTGAAAGACTTCCGTCTGTACAGATCTGTACAGATTTTACAGATAAATACAGATCAAACTGAATTTCTTGAATTTAGAATCATGGATCTCAAAAGGAAGTCAAGGTCACCAGAACACTTACTACACCAACAGTAAAGGAAAACCTGAGAACAAAAGCACTCACAATTCCTTCCAAGTCCTTTGCCACTTGTTGGAATTCTGCGCTGTCAGGATCCGCATATACTGAGCTGTACTCTGGTTTGAGAAGTTTCATTTGTCCACTGTATACCAGTGTGGATGAGCTGCTTCTATGTATAGCCTCTCTTTCCAATTCTTTGCTCCTGACTGAGAGAGGAAAAGGTGTTATTTATTAACAGCAGTAAGAACTGTACACTGCTGTTTAGAAGTCTGGGGAATTGTATAATATTCAAGATACACAGTTCTATTCATTGTGCAGTTCATTTACATATTGTATTCTCAGAAAGATTTGGAATATTTGTCCTCTTCCCAAATTTGTCACTACCGAAACACATTAATAAGAAGTGATATATTGATTGCATCTATATTGCAAATATATTTTTGCAATAAAAAAAGCAAATTAATAAAAATACATTTTTAATCATATTTTATTTAATGTAATTTATGACATTTGTTGTATTTTGAATGCAAATGTCCTTTGTCAAAAGCCAAACAGTTGATTTCAAAGTTAAGGATTCATTAGTTTGAGTATACAGTACATTGAACCAAAAACTATCATAACATCTTTGATAGTATACAGTATACTAATTTTTGACAACAAATTTTGTTTCGTTGGTGATCACACATTTTTGGTCAATTTAACTTGCATACTACAACACTACTAAAACATACTAAAACACAGAGAGCGCTCTAAAATCTTGTTTAATTTCCCCAATTTTGAGAATTATGTGTTCCCTATTGTCACTACTGAAACAATTTTAGTCGTGACAATTTTAGATACTTTTGATTCTAGCTCAAAGATGCTAATCTGCAAATGGTAAGCTAGCACAGTTCTGAACAGTGAATAAGAACTAAAAATGTTGTAACTCCCCTCAAAAAAGGTGCGTAATTGCAGAAAAAAAGGTGTTTTGGTGTCTCGGCCAAAAGACTTGAACATGAACTTTTGGTTCGTGACTTGAAAAGTGACTTTTTTTTTTTTTTTACATAAAGTTTCATAATTTATGAAGAACTTAACTACTTAAAAAAAGTTAATTTTAATAAATTTTTCATAAAATGATCGAGATAGCCACGTCCCAAATGAATGCACCAAATAAATCATTATTTTATAATATTAGGCTTACTAGTATTTAATAAATAAATTATTAAATATATATAAAAAAAAGATAATAGAAGGATCTCGGTAAACATTTAAGATTTTAACACGTTTTTTAAATGTGTTTTTGGTTTGGGTCCCATACACACACACCTGACTGGCGTAACGGCTGCTGAAATTTAAGTTTTGCCATCACACGAATAAATTACATTTTTAAAATACATTAAAACAGAAAAGCTATTATAAATTGTTATATTTAAAAAACAGTTTTTACAGTATTTTGATCATAGAAATCATATAATAAGAGACCCCAAATATTCAAACAGCAGCGTAGGTGTGCAACCTTCATTTAAGAGCAAGTTAGATATGACTGGAGAATCTTTGTACCAACAAAGAGCCACACAAGAAATCCGACCACTGCAGCCACTACCAACAGGGCAACGACGACCCCCACAGCAATGCTCGTTTTTTTCCGTGACGATGCCATCTTCTGTTCATTCCTCAGGAAGGTGACATTCTCTTGACGCCCATTCCCTTCCTGAAACACAAATGCAAATATTCTGTGACTGTCCTTCAAAAGTACTGTAAACACGTAGTTTATTTGGCAAGTAATTGTACAGCACCTTCACAATAAATCATAAAAAAAATTACATGACATTAATTCATTGTTCTCTTTAAATCAGCTTTAAAGGCAAAAGACCTCTCTTGGACACTGCGTTTTTGTTGTATCAAAAAAGCACAATATCAATATTCTTTCAAAGGTCTCTTTTGTGCTCTTGCTGTGTAACTTCTGCTATTAAAAACAAAACCGGCGCAGTGAATATAAGAATGCTTGTTAGTTGCTTTGGTTCTAGAACATGTAAGCACTAATACATTGACATTAAATGTTAATATGAACCACCACACTTGAGAGAAATATTAATGAAAGTAGCCTCTGGATACACAGTATGTGAGAATATTTAACGCTAACCAGCCACTAATGAAAACTATATTTCAGCACCACTTATTTTTATTTGATCCCACACCATTTAAGCTTTAACTTGTTGCAAATTATGCATGAGAAGACACAGTATGTGGCCTACCACCACCACTTCCCAAACTGCACAGGAAATGCTGAAAGACAAAGATAAACCTTAAATAGATATACAGCTAAGTTTCTCATATTTGTAAAATGCAAGTCTGCATGTGAAATGTTGACAGGCACTGTTGCACGTTGAATCAACACGTGCTGAGACTAGTTTTAGTGGCCTGTATATTACAGCATCAAAACTGGTTAGGCCCGTTTCTGTGACTTTCCACACACCTAGACAGTTATATGACATACATGTACCGAGTCATCCAGCAGAGCGTTAAATTGTTTGCATGCCTTTCTTTAAAGAACACGTTTGCATGTTAATTAGTAAATATGTCTTAAATGGTTGTATGAACACCCTGAAGATCCTACAATAAATCTTTGCTTGCTTGCTTATGATGGAAGGTTTATCTACACACAAACACACACTTTGTACAGTATAAAAACCATTAGGCCAACATAATGTCCCCATAAACCATAAATACCACAATGTGTGTGTGTGTGTGTGTGTGTGTACTAATAATGTCATAAATTGTAAAACTACTTTAGTAAATGAATATTCATTATGAATTACCTCACAATGTGGTGATGACATTTCTTTACTGCAGAAGTCGCTTGAATGTGCATGCAAAATAGCAACAAAAAATTGCTTTATTTCAGAGGTCTGTGTTTGATAAAGGTTCAGTTTACTGCTTGATTTTGCAAGACGCGGTTAGGATACTGCTGTGAGATATCTGGATTGGTTGCATACTCTACACAGAACCCCCAAAGGTACTAAATAACAGCACTGAAAGACATCCACAGTCAGGCATTTAAGAAACCAATATGCCTCTCATTTCCTCTTTCTTCTCCACACACTGCTGACTCCACACACACAAAAAAATGCTCTAATTGTCCATAAATCAGCAGCTCCCGACTGCAGTGGAATCATACTGAAGCTAAACTGGGAACGTTGAAAGAAACAGCGCGCGTTTCGAACTAAAAGCGCATGCACACACAATAAAGAAAAGGTTCGCAATTAAAAAGTGGTTAGAAATCAGCGTCTATACCCTGGGAGAAGAGGAATCAGAAGATCATTAGGGAGCTAGAATCACATTGGTATTAAATCAATTTGTCAGATGTGCAAACCCCCCTTTTAAGATAGGGGCCCGATTACAACAGCAAGCGTGATAACTCATTGCAATTAAAGCCATTCTTACTGTAGGCCGCCTGGCACTCAAGCTGCCTAAATTGGATTTTTTTTTAATAGACATCATGGCATAAGATTAAGAGAATCATCGGGGAACGTGGGTCACTTGCTGTTATGGGCTTCTGTTATCATTCATCCTGATCACAGCCTAATAACAGCATTACATGCCGTGATTCTACCCAGAATCCTCTGCAGAACAAAATACTGAAGACATATCAATCTCAGTAAGGGCCATCAGCAAAAAAGTAGTCTCTTTTTCACTTTTATCAGCCAGGGTAGACAAATCTAATTAGACGCCCCTCAACAGGTATAATCCGAATAAAGTCTAAATAAACTAAGGACTGCTTACACTGTAAAAAAAACAACCTATATATATATATATATAAAAAAACGTAATAAAATTAAGGTAACAATTTGCACTCGGTTCGTGCGAGTAGATTATATCCTGTATATTTGGTTAAAGAATACCTACATTTCACAGCTATGACAAACTTGAAACAAATGGTCAGACACACAATATTGAATCAGTTACTTTTTTATTAACCAAATAAACATTTCATCTTTAAAATGTATGTACAAAAGAAACCTCTCTTACAATCAATTTCATATGAAATACAATATCATACACTAATTTTTCATAAAACCTCTTAAAAGTGTCCTAAAAAAAAAAAAAGAAATCTTTTCATGCATGTCAGAATATGCACCAAAAAAAACAACATTGTAAATGTCTGTCTCACAGTTTTTCATTTCAAACAATAAGAAACTGTGATCTGATGTCATTTGTGACTTCAATAGATACAACACTAGGAACGAGAGGCTGTGAGATCATGCATCACCAACCCCTTCATTATTTGGTTTGTGTGGCCCTCAAGTTCATCCTCCTGTTGTGAAGAAAAACACGAGGAATGTAATTAGTTTGTATATTTTATAACATTAATTTATGCATATTAACATATTCCAATAAAGGTTTTGTTTTGTATTTGTAAAATAACATTACTAGCACAATGCCATTTATAAAATCTCTTCTTTTTTTATTAAAGTGGGCCATGATATACTTCAATTAAAAAATCTGTACTAATGCCCCAATATCGGGCATAATTAATCCTCACACATGTAATTCAAAGGTTAGTTCACCTGAAGATGAACACTCACTCTCATGTTGTTTCCAAAATAAGAACCCTTTTGTTCATCTTCAAAACATGAAAATATATTTATATACTATTATAGTTCTAATAAATAAAGTGTATTCACTCAAAACTGACATTTAAAATGTATAAAAATATCCATGTGAAAACAGATCAATGTGAATTGAGTGCCTTGATCCAATTTATATGATGACCTTGATATACTTGATATGATATTATAGGCCTTTATTCATATATAAAAAAAACTAGCTCTTCTTGTTAATTAGCAAACATTGTTTGCAGCATCGGTTTTGGTAAATGGAAGCTCAAGCATGCTTGCCTATGAGTTTCATGTTTGAGCTTATGCAAGTAACAGTGTGGTTTGTTCTCATGACTCAAGCAAGTAAGCTTGAGCATCCATTTATCAAATGTAAATAATGTTAATAAAAGCTTTTAAGAAATATTTTTGTAGATCTTAGCATTGAACAATTAGCATTTGCATTAATTATGATATCAATATGTTTAAAATAAAACTTACCCGTAGTTTGGCACATCACCGTCCCGACACTGGCACAGAACTCGAAGGATTTAAATACTGTGATTCCCTCCTGGACGTTGATGCATGTGCACTTTCAGGTGCCACAGCTAATATTTTGGGGTATACTGTATATATTAATCTTTTAGTGTTGCAGATATTACTGTAAACAAATAGGTAGTGTAGGTAGAATTAGCCCATTATTATATATTTTTATTGATTTGGTTGAGTAAAATAGAACTGATTTTCATGGGTTATTTTTTAACACCCCCCAGAGTCATTTTTTGCAGTGGATGAAGCTTTTCAATGGACAAAAAACCTACTTCATGTGAAAGCATACTAAAGGCTACCCATTCAAATTCATTATTTTACCAGTCCAAAACAACCCATTATGCTGTATTTGCCATCATATTATTTTATTGTATTATCATATAAACACTGGTTTGAAGCACAAACCGTTTTCCTGCACTATATTATGCTTCTCATTATTTTCTCATTAAGAGAAAAATGAAAGTCACACTTCCACTGAATATAGCTTACTTGAGTATTGACATATAAGTTGGATAAAGACGGATCCACCGTTTCCACACAGTTTGACCTAGAATTTAGCAAGAAATAATGTTTCTAATAGATATTTCCTGCGGTCTTTTAATAAATGTTATTAAAAAGCTGAGCCTCTTTTTACTTATGTTGTCCCCCAGGGAAAGATAAACGAGACAGAGGTCAAATGAATACTCCTAATTATATTTCAAGACGTGTTCCAATCAGCCGAAATTAGATGAAAACATTTATATCATGGGCCGGCAAAAATATCAAATATGGTCCCAGTGACAAAACTTGCTCTAAAAATAATTAATTGATTAAGTGTAGAATTGAAGCAACCAATGGGGGATTTATATAGCCTGGGCCCGCCCATACTTCCTGTGACGCTACATTCAATTTCGCAATTTGTTGTTGCAATTTTAGATAATTAAAAAAAAAAAATTAAAGATGACAGTTATTGCAAGCCTTCTCTTTTAAAGAGTTTATGTTATTTTCAGGTTTCACTGTAAGGATTATCTGGAAAATTTGGAAAAAAATGTGTATGAGCAAAATGGTAAACTTTAAATAAACGTGATTTTTTTATGTTATAATGTCTCCAATGGCTCCACAGAGCCGTAGATCACTGACGAGCTACACAATATCGCGTTCAAAATCGGAAATGAATCGCTTTCGATTCTGAAGACAATATTGCGTAGCTCGTCAGTGATCTATGGCTCTGTGTATCAACTGCCGCTCATTAAAAAACAGCTGATTGAGATTTACCGCTTAAATCGCCCAGCCCTAGTCCACAGATTATTTCTGCAGTGGTTTGGTTTCGATAGGGTGAAATCCTCGGACTAGTTCGTAAAAGTGGGTCACGGATATAGCTGAATTTAGCATAGAAACGGTGCGACCTAGAGCAAAAATCATGCTTGTGCACTTTTGTTCGGGCTAATGCAATGATTGAAACTTTTAGGCCGGTTCTTTGTGCCTGAGTAGTGAGGAGGAGTACGACCATTTTACCATGTGTCAGCTTTCTAGGCCTTATGGTTTGGGCTACACGATCAGTTTTAGGGAATAATAACAATAATAAAAAAAATCCTAACAATTACAATGGGGTGTCAGCGCTACGGTAAGTATTAGTTAATGCTAACTGTAACGGCGTCCAATATCCGCTAAGAGGCTGAATAGTAGAGTAAATCCGTGACGCGTTTTGATGCATAAACAAAGTTGTTTTATTTACAACTTTGAAAGTAACAAAGCAAATGATAATGATAAAGCATAAAATGGACAAAAAAAAAAAAAAACAATCTAAATCTAGGTAAAGGATCAAAAACGGTCAACAGAAAGTGAGCTACCCACCCTCTTCCTCCATGCACACAGGAAAAACTACCAGGGGTGCTTCTCATTTCTTATTTGTGCATCCTCGTTTCCTTTCCTCGTGTCTTAGCTCCACCTCTTCAGGATG
>JAUMHR010000069.1:14876270-14887213 GCA_032361145.1 Enteromius fasciolatus
TGATATGTTTGATTGAAGAGGTTGTGTCTTGGCGATGACAGAGTCCGCTGTGGAGAAGTGAAATAAGGTTTTTTTTTATCTTCTTCAGATCTCTGCTTGTATAAATCTGTAGCGGACTTTTCTAGTTGAGTGGTGTCATTATTATGTACCAGGATTGAACAGAGAATGCCTTTAATATCCATTTTCAGTTCAGGACTCAGAAAAGTGCTGTCAAGGATGAATCACATCCAAAATAAGAGTTTTTGTGTACATAATATATAAGTGTATATTTATTATGCATAAATAAATACAAACACATGCATGTATATATTTACCAAAAATGTTATGTTTATATATTATATATGGCACATCTGCACCTTATGGCACACAGTATTTATTACCATAATTTACATTTCCAATGCATCTATATTTATGTATAAATATGTATATTTTTAGTTTTTTGTATATACCCTTACAGTGCAATACCTTGCTATATATGTGTACGTATTCATATGGCTGTTACATATTTTATATAGTGGGAGCCCTGTGGGAGGCGGCCAGTTCACCATGAATTGATTTTTGCACAACCTTTTAATGTACCCAAAACGCAGACATATTTGTGTGTGCGGCTCAGCACATTTAAAAAAAAAGATGGCTGGTATCTGCAGCTCCATCAATAATGTAGGGCCTCAGAAAGGTCCGGACTCTTGCTTGTCGGATCTGCTTGGGTGCCACTGTCACGCTCTCCTGTTCCTGTTCCAACGTCCCTCGTTCTCTCTCTTTCCCGTCACCCGTGTGTTCATCCCCAGCCGAACCCCTACTGCTTCACCTCTCTTTTTTTCACCATCTCAGTTTGTTTTGCAATAAAATATTTATCGTCTGTGCCCACTTCACTCATTCTCCATCTGTCCCTCTCCGTCTCTCAGGCTACTTCTGTCAATCTAGCAGCTCTCCTGTCTCTAATAGAACTCGATGTTCTCTGCAGCCTTTCTCTCCTCGAACCATTGCACCGCAGCATTATGGTCTATCTTGGCTTGTTCATCACTTTTAAAATGTTTGCTTTTCACAGCAGCAATTCATTTTTCCTTTGTGCTCTATTTGAGGCGTGTGATCTTTCATACAATGTGTTTTTTTGACAATCTTTTACCGGCGGCATATTTCACACCGGCAGGAAGTCTCAAGGACACAGCAAGAAAATGGCATTTGTAAACACTTGCCACTGTGAGCCGAGATGAGTTCTGTAGCTATCAAAATGTTTCACAAGCACAGATAATTGAATGAATTGTTGAACTGTGCTTCTCTATTCAGCACAGATTACAGAGCATTTTTCTCTTTTCAGTATTAAACCTCGAGGCTCGGTCTGAAGAAGCTCGTACAGTATACAGACAGTTTTTTTTATTGTCTGATCTGGCATGATCTGCTCTGGAACTGTTAATGCAAAAAGTGTATAATACAAATGACGAACATGCCTGAATTCAACCAGGTACCAAACAAACATTAGAATGATTTACTCAACCTTTATATTTATTTAACGCAGTTTGTTAATGCATTAGCTGACATGAGTGAGTAATACATTTTACAGCATTTATTGATCTTTTTTAATGCTGGTAGAACAAAATTAACATTTAAGTAAGATTAATAAAAGCTGTAGACGTATTGTTTAGTGAATTAACTGTTAAAGTCAGCATGAAATGGAAATTCACCCAGCCTATTTTCTAAATGCATCTTATTGATCTTATAATGAACAATTCAGGCGCATGTTATTTTTTCCCCCCCATTATTTTTCAAGCTTAATACATATAACTTTTTTTCCGTGAAATGCTTTTTGGTTATGAATGCTGGTCTTCTTCAGTTTGTTAGTCCAGCTCTTTCTTACAATTAACTTAAATCTTGCATTCAGATTTGCCTCAGATTTGTCCAATCAGAAACCTGGATAGAATCAAGTTCCCACTCGTATTCGTATTTAACTTTGTGTTACTCGGATGTACCAACCTGATCTCACAGCAATTCGTACATATTTTACGAGGTGGCTAATTCGTACAAATTCGTACAGCGTAAGTATTTTACGAGTTGCCAATTCGTATGAATTTGTACTAATGACTTAAACCTAACCCCGCCCTTTAATTTACCCATCACAGGGTTTTAGACAAATCGTACAAAATCGTACGAGTGAGGTCGTATGAATTAGTACGAATTGGCACAAATTTGTACAAATGTGTACGAATTGGTCGTGAGACTGTGTTGGATGTACAAGAAAAGCGATATCTCGCTGTATTGCAGCTGTAACATCAAAACACAGAAAACGTCCAAGTATCGTAATCATGCTGTATTTGCTCTGAAATTGTAATTTACTCCTAAATTGAGAAATGGCATTATAAAACCCATATGAATTGTTTTTTTTATTTTGTTTTTTGTTTCTTTGTTTTCTGTTAATGAAAATGATTTGATAATAAGTACACAATAAGTACCTTTCATTTCTTGGATATTCAAATATAAAGAAAAAACCTGAAGTGTTACACTTTAGATTATAAGGGCTGAGTCTGTGCATTAATACTAATGCTAACACCACAGCTAAATCTCTGCTAATAGCAGCAATTACACATTGCAATTTGAGACATGAGTAATATCACCCGCTAATGGTCTGTGATGAATATTTATATGAATATTAAAGGGTCTTGCGGTAGAGAGGATGAAGCGGATCCTGTATATTTCACATGTAAAGACACTCTCGGTAAAAGCAGTTTGGAACCAAATAGTATAATTGTCTGTTTGAAACAAAAATAAATAAATACAGTTTCATATTCGTAACTCCACACCAGTTTTATTTTGGTATCTCTGAGACACTAGCACAATGGGATTTTATTTTTTATAGATTTTCTGCTTCCATATTAATTTTAATTCAAGTTTTGGTTATTTTATTTGGTTTTATTACCTAATTTTAGCTTTTATTTAATTTGTTTTTCATTTATTTGTATTTATTTTATTTTCATTTATTGTATTTATTTATTTTAAATGTATTTGTTCATGTTTTTCTTTTAGATACTGTATTAATTGTTTTAGTTTTCCCTCTATACTAACATATATATACATTCTTGCAGTAGGAACGATAAATGCAGCTTTTGTATATTTCGCATTCTGAAAGAAGCAGGCAGAGGTCGTTTGAACCAATCTGCGTAACGTAATAGTGTAATTCTCTTTTTAAAAGGAAAACTGCAAGATCCTTATTCCAAGCATCGGACATGATGAAGCATTTAGAGATGCAGAGATTCGAGGTAAAATGCCCCAAACCCATTTAGACCACTGAGATTGTTGGACATTATCTGATTTGGTTGCTCGCTCTTGTTTAATTATGTCATGAGCCATTGTGTCGAAGCGACATCAGTCACATGTAAATGTGTGTCTAAGCATCTTAAGTGGCAGCGATGTGGCGTTCAAACAAACAACATCAATGGCTCTAATGCTCTGCGCTCATTTAGCGCTTCTTTGGGCTATATTTTTGACCTACTGAATATAAAGCAGCCAGGAAAGCATATTTCAGTTCAATTATGGAAAGCAGAGAGAGAGAGAGAGAAGGAGAGATGGAGTGGCTCATTTGGAATCCTGCAGGGAACCAGTTGCTACGGTAACAGTGAAGGTAGCCAGCTCCGTTGGGAGATGTTGCCACAGCAACCAGCCTCAGTGGCCAAGTGATGCTGCCGAAAGAGAGCGCGAGGTAAAGAATGGGGGAAGGAGTGGCAAAAATACACGCAGAAGTGTTTGATGTGCGTCAGGGGGTGGGGGAAGGGTGACGAGAAAAAAAGCTTTAAATGTGTTATCACACATGCCGCGATTCGGGGGAAGCTTAATTGGACCTCTTGGAAATTTCCACAACAAAGTGAGCAAAGGTAAACCTGAAGATGAGGAGGGAAACCCAGTGTTTCTCTCCTCTGGGGAGAGCGAGATCATGCTAACGCAGACTTTGACAAGTTTGCTATAACCCTACAGACATCACAGCTCAAAGCCAGCGAGAGCTCGGATTGCTTTGGTTCAGGTCTAAATACATTGACTCTGGATTTGTAAAAGAAAGGGAAGACATATATTGAGATATTATAATGGGTTCTCACAGCATGTATGCTGGTATGAGCTGCTGAAAATACTAGAGCTGTAAAGAGTCGAGAATTTGGTTTTCGTAAAATTATATTGTATAGCATATATTTATAAACTCTTGTTTTTATGGATTTTGTTAATGTTTGTTCATTTCAATAGGAAATAAAACTTTCAAGAAAACTCTTTGTTGTAGATAGCAGGGAGATTAAATGGAGAACCAAAATGTCTATTTTGCTCACGATTTTTGAACTTATAGTGGCATACGTTTTCAAGTAGGAACGTTTCTGAATTAACAAGCTTGTTGGTCCAGGAAAAAAACATTTCAATCCACCAATCAGGGATTAGCTTGCATTGGTAATACTTTACATTAAGGTTTAATTTGGTTACACTGCATATTGGATTAGGTATCATGAACTATTAATGCAATTTTACAGTATTTGAAAATTTTGTCACATACTGTTCTTATGATCACCAAAGCTGCTTTCATTTAATCAAAATCGCAGTAAAAAGTATAATGATGTGAAGTATTATTCTAATGTAAAATAACTGGTTTCTGTTTTTATATATTGTAAAATGTAATTTATTACGATGAAAACCTAAATTTTCAGCATCATTGCTCCAGTCTTGTGTCAAATTCTCCTTCAGAAATAGTAATATGATGATTTGCTGTCCCAGAAACATTTATTATTATTATCAATAAAACATTTAAATATAGCTGCCATATATTTTTTGTAGAAAGCATGATTTTTCAGGATTTATTTGGAATGGAAATACAATGGAATTGAAATTGAAGTATTAATTTCTTTCAGAGGTGTATATAAAACTTTAAACTTTCAATGTATGTATATATATATATATATATATATATATACACATTAGGGTTGGGTCGATAGACGATGCCATCGTCCATCGCCGATGTCCGATAGATATCACGATGCTGAGCCGCTGCAGCAGCAACCAGCTCGCGAAAAACACACTTAATCTATGGCGGCAAATCTAAGCCATTAATAAGCGAGCGCACCACTGATGCTGGCGAGTGCGGTAAATCATTTCCGCGACAGGAAAACAGATGTACATGGGAAGAAACGGGGCCGCGAGCTCATATCAAACCCTCGCGCGCGCTTGATGTGTCATCCGCGCGCAATTCAAGTACTCGCGCGCGCGATCACTCCTGCGCTCAATCCTCTCTCACCTGCTCGTGTTGAACACTGTTTTGTCAGTCGTGGGGCGGGGCTTGGTGTTTTAGTTACAACTAACCCCCCCGGCCCCCGCCACCTATGGCGATGACGATACCATCGTCCATCGCGATGTTTCACATGAGACATCGTACGATGCCAAATTGGTCGACATCGCCCAACCCTAATACACTATATGTCAGCAGTTTCCTCTCAGCTGTTAACTGTCATATTTGCAGTTTTGTATTTGTACATATAGCTATTATTTTCTATTATTATGTTAATATTCTATATTATTATTGTTTTATATTATTATGTAGCTATACATCCCAACCTGAATTTACTCATGTACATCATCTATCTGTAATCACTGCGGTCTATTTTTGACACTCCGCTCAGGTTGACACCTGCTGCAGTCGGTCATCACCTGATCGATAACACACACACGTACCGCATGCAAAAGAGATCCAAAGAGTACAGCAATGTGAAGGCAGCAACCTGCAGCCGACAAACCCGACAGATGTGCTAAGTGCAGAGAAAAGAGAGTGAGTGAGTGAGGAAGAGATGAAAGCAGAGATGAAGCCAGGGCTTAATGAGCATGAACGTGACTCGCAAATGCGCTTTTAAGAGAGAGCGCAAAATCTCAAGGAAAACGTCTGCGACTCCTGTAGTAGCTGACTGCACAGAAACATTATTAGAGGCAGAAGCCTTTGAAAGACCAGTGGGGACCGTTTCAAATGTTGCAGGACTGTATTAATTTTACACACGGTCAGTTGCTGCAACAAAACAGCCTTGAAGAAAAATAGCTTGAATCACAATAAGCGCCCATGTGGATTGGATTGTCCTTATGTGGAGGGAAGAAACAGGGAACAGACATACATGTTTTTAATGTTTGCGTGTGGTGAGGTGTTGACATTTACAGCCTCTTTACAGGTGCTTCTCTTTAGGAAAGCCTTAAAAGCAAATCCATAAACAAATTATCTTCATTTCCACATCTTCTACAATCCATGTGTGTGCTTTTTTTACTCCCAGTTTTCCTTGGTAAGGTCAATCCAGATCAACCTTATTCATAAGTACAGTTAAGAATTTTTATTTTATTTTTTTTTACTTGATTACTCCTTCTCTTTTTGATTGATCAGCAATATTTGTCATCCACAACCAAATCTGAGTTTTGTTATCCACATCCATTTCTTCTTACTGTCTGGACGTTAATAATTGTGGTAACTGATAATTTTTTACATATAATACTTTTAGTAGAAACTTAAAATTAAAGCTTAGTAATTTATTTAAACCTTGAATAAATTAATAAAGCCAGATTAGTCTGAGACTAAAATGCGTGTTTTCAGTTGGCTGAATTTATTAATTTATGTTTTATTTATTTAATTTACAAATGCTTTTTATGTGTTTATGCAAATATTTATTTGTTTGTTTGTTTACTGTTCCTTCTAAACGCCCCATACCTATCATAGAGTTCAAATTAAATATATATGTAGCCTAAAATCAGTATTTATTTATTTACAATATGACCTAACAGTGTGTATCTATTCATTTATTTATGTATTCATGCATGCATAAATTTGCACACATGCATATATTTATTTATGCAATTTATTTATTTATATTCATGCATTTATTTGCATAGGGGCTAGGGACACCTATACATAATTATTATATTACATAGATAGATAGATATGAACTGGTTAAATTACTTATTGATTTCAAATTACAATTTGAGCTCGATCTCGTAGCAATTCGTACATATTTTACAAGGTGGCTAATTTGTACGACCTCACTTATATGAATTCATATGATTTCTGCTAAATCGTAAACGTATTTTATGAGTTGCCAATTTATATGAATTTGTATAAATGACCTACGCCTAACCCCGCCCCTAAACCTACCGGTCACGGGGGTTTAGACAAATCATACAAAATCGTACGCTGAGCTCATACGAATTTGAACGAATTAGCCACCTCGTATGAATAAGTACAAATTGGTTTTGAAACTGTGTTGCAAAAATGATTGTTATTAACGTAATCCATTACATTACACGTTTTTGGTAATACAATCAGACTACTTTTTAATTAGCTACTTTCAGATTTGACCACTAAAAGTCAAATCCTTGATTTTATATCCTCGGTTGCTCAAACAGAGCATTGTTTTAAAGCCCCAAAGGTCATAGTGGTGTGATGCAAACCAAAAAAGGCAAACATGAGGTTTCTAAAGTAAATGTTTGATTTTAGTGATGAATTCTGTGCTTAGGATTGAATGATTATTCGGAGGGACTAGAGATAAGGATATTCCCCAAGCATCGATGAAAGTAATGCACTTGATGACTGTTATTTGGGCTTTCGTTTAACAAGCTGAATTTGATAAATCGGCCTTTATACATACACATCGTCCTTGATATACGCACCTGCCTCGAAAGAAGGGGAAAATATCATCTTTATCCTTTCAAATCCAATTCTCCTGCCATTTGCTGATCTGCAATAACCCGCAAAGAAAAGCAAGCTATTCCAAAGCAGGATTAGTGATTTCACAGTGGTTAAAACGCCGCGTCTTGCTGGCAAGCTTTCAGATGGCAGAGAGACTGATTTGCTCTGGCATAAGACACCGAACGAATGGAATGCATTAAATGAGGAATAAAGGAATAAATTGGAACATATGTGCAGTGGTAACGAGTGCCACGGACATCTCACGTCATGTTTCATTCTTCACATGCAAAGGCCAAGAAAATGACCTCACGACACAAAGGTGATCAGTGATTTCTAGAGTAGTGTTATTCTGTAAATCCGTTGCAGTCTTTGTCTGGAGAGGTTATAACTTAGATTGCAACCGAATAGACAGTGTTTACATAAACACAAAATGTCTGATGGGTTCGAGGCCACTCAGAAAAAAATGCAGTAAGCGCAAACTTTTTTAGTACATCAAAAAAAAAAAAAAAAAGATTTCAGATCATTATTACTATTATTATCATTATTATCATCATTATTATCACTATTATTGCTCATGCTACCCAATCTCATGAAAGTGCATATAAATAGTACGCCGAATAAATATGCAAAAAGTAAATAGATACGCAAAAATGGACTTTGTATATGCTACGTGATGGGTAGAGTTAGGGTAGCATTTGCGCGGCAACAAATTTCGTATCATATTCACGCGTGCCAAACAAATGTGTGTCACACATATGCCTATTCTTTTTTATTTGTCTTTTTTTTGGGCATACTATTTATATGTATTGCATGAACCCAGGATGTACTCATAGAGTAATAAGTTTAAAAAAATTACCTTCATACACTTCTAATGTCATTTTTTTTACTTTTTCTTTATTGATATAAGAAGTCAAGAAATAATAAAGAAAAACTGAATTGGTCTAAATCTAGATTAATTAAAATCATTCATGCTGTTCCATGCAAATCCATTAAACCTTTTTAATTTTGACACAATAACCAATTAATATTTAGATTTTTATTCCTTTATTTATTTCTTTTTTTGTTATTTTTAAAAAAATAAACTATTTTTTAAATGAAGAGCATCCTAGTATTGTAGCGACAAGTTTGTTTGTGGGTGAACCACTCACATTTGCTTTAGAAAATGTTAAATGTAGTTTTATTTTTTACACATTAGAAGACGGAGTACGTACTCGTAAGGAACAGACCACAGGTCTTTGCGGTCCGTGTTTTTAAAAACCTTTCTGAACACTGAGAAATCTCATGCTGTACATTTTAAATTATTTGCATTATACAGGCTGAATGGTGTGTGGTTGGGGGGGGACTACTGTGGTTTTAATATTAGTAATATTGAAAAAAAAATTGTTACTTTCTTTGTGAAATAGTAATTGTTTGTCCTCAGCACAACAGTGACATGCTGTTTGTCATTCCTTTTGAGAAAAATTGGGTGAAATAGAAAGTGCAAACAACTTCCTGTGTTTAAACTAAGAACAGCAGGGGTTTCTCTGCCCACTTCTCATGTGACATAGTTCAGTGATTCATTTCATCAAATTAAAAAGTGTGGGAGGGATGAGACATATATGGAATTTAATGATTATGTGTATTTTGTATGATCTTTGGGTGTTGAATATGGTCTAGATAATACATATTTTATGCATTTATCTATTTATCGTAGTTTTTCATATAGTAATGTTGTGCAACATAAAGATTATATATAAATAATTAATACTGAATTGCAATGGATATAATCTCCTAATGATAGAGGTTATTCCCATTGATCTGAAGTATTAAACTGTGGTGTATAACTCTTGCTATTGCTAACATGAATAATGCCTCAAATCATGCAGCATGCAGCTTATTTATGAGAGGGGTGTTATTGCTTTTAGATTTGCTTTGCGGACCATAAAACAGGAAAATATATATATATATATATATATATATTCCATAAACTTGCATTGAACTCGCAGCCACAGGCACCATAGCACACTCTATAAACCTCTCAGAACATACTGACAGCTGGTTTTGCACAGGTTTTTTCTTTAGGAAATGTCAAAATCTAGTTCTAAATGTAAGGCTTTCTGTCGCTTCGAGGTCATAAAGTCCTAGTTAAGATTTCACACGGTTCCCATCAGAATCTTGCCTTTGTTCTGTGCTTTTGGGCCATGCCAGACTTAGCTGCAGTTGTCGTACGGATGACGCGTGATTAGTGCTTTTTTGGGGGTTTTTTTAGAGAGAGAGAGATAGCAGGACATTGTGTGTTCATCAGAAAGACCCCAAAAAACAGGCCATCTATGAACCGTTCCTCAATCTGAATAGAAGTAATTGAATTTAGAATATGAAAAAGCCTCTTTGTCTTTAAAAAAAAAAAGATTGCTTGATGTCGTCCTTGATGTTCTCGCAATTAAGCTATAAAAAGGAAGCAGCCCACTTTCGAGGGGGAATGGACAAAAAGCTTTAATGATGGCAAGGAACAGAGTGGCGGGTGACGGCAACAAAGAAAAGACAGAGTTTGACAGGAGATTGTTGAAAGTGGAATGTTTGGTCGTGCATCACTCTCTGAGTCAGACGCATTTATCAGCCCAGTACACTGCGGCAATGGCTCAATGCAGAAAAACAACATTTTTCCTGCTGGCCCTGTAGATTGTTTGTATATTAGAAGCGTGCTCGGTTATTTAAGGTCTGGTGAGTGTGTTTGTGTGGTTTGACAGTGACTCACCTCTCACTGCTGGTGCCCATCTGGACTAATGTGGGTGCGTACTGTGTAGAAACCTTTCAGACCAGTAGGGCTATTCTCGTGGTTTAGCTCACAGGCTACGTGGGAGATCCCCTGCTACGCATCGTGGCTTCTTCTTCAGTAAACTGTGACACAGGACATGGACATCACGACTTTACAGCCCACAATTGCACAGTAATTCAAATTGAGTAAAGTAAACTTTTCGGTTGTGACTAATTCATCTGCTGTATTTGTCATTATTTTTATTAGCTAATACCGGTACTTTTAAGAACCTGAAACATTCTGTCAATTTCTCACTCTCATGTAGTTCGAAATCTGTATGACTTATCCGTTAAAAAAAATTGTTAGAAAAATCTTTGGAAAAATAACTGAGGACTATTCAGTGAAAGTCAGTGGAGCCAAACCATTCTTTAAAATATCTTAAAAATTAAGCATTGTTGCTATATACACTATATTACCAAAAGTTTTCGCTCACCCATTCAAATGATCAGAATCAGGTGTGCTAATCACTTGGCC
>JAUMHR010000069.1:14898731-14910102 GCA_032361145.1 Enteromius fasciolatus
ATTTATCACTTAAAAATACAAGTTGTTTACAAAATATGTTTGTGCTCTGTCTGTTTATTATATATATATACATAAACTCACATGCATGTGTATGTGTGTATATATATATATATATATATATATATATATATAATTCTTTTACTTATTAAATATATTTGTTATAGAAATTACATTAATATAAATATAGATATGTAAATATATATTAGTTTTTTTTATTTATTAAATTGTATATTATTATATATTTAATAATATGATTAAATATTATAAAATAATATATTATTATTATATCCAGTGCTGGTTGTGAAGCCAGCTAGTGCTCTGTCTGACACTTTTAAACAATCACTCATATAAATTGCTGCCTCTCTTAAATTCAATGTCTGTACCCTGATACAAATTTGACTCTAATTTATCAGATTAGACATAATCCAGGATAAATCACTCCAGCACAGACAGACCCCAGATTAATGATGCTTTGAAAGGCTCAGTAATTTTCTCTTTTGAAAAGCAGTCCTGTCAGTGATGATTCTTGCACATGTTGATTTTATTTAACTTTTTTGCCCCAACATTATTTTGTTTCATTGTTTATTTTATATTATTTTCATAAATCATGTTTTAAAAACAGATTTATTTAGTTGTCTTTATGCCATTTTGTTTTAAGTAGTATTTAGGTAGTCAAAGTACTTTTATTTCTTGTATTTCAATAATTCAGAATTTAATATGATCTCAGCTGTGTATGTCATTTACTTTGGGATTATTTATGTACATAACAACAGGCTTTTTCATATTTCCTGAGAGTCTTTGGGTGATATTACCTGCTACATACATAACAATTAAATAATATGAATCTTGTCTGGCATGCATATATTATACAAACACAGAAATATACATTTTATTCTCATTGCAGAGAAGCGATTAGTGTGCAGGCTACCGCTACTAAGCTTTAACCGGTGAAATGGGTAGATAACCAGATGAAATGAAGCCTCTCCCTGATTAGACTCTCTCTTCTCGCCTGATCCCTTGTTTCCTGCTCTGTGTTGATGTACTCAAATGACCCAGTGGTCAATGAGCTTGTATTAACATCTGACTCCAGCACGGGGCTACTGTTTGCTCTGCATGTGTGACGGTCCCCGGGGCCCTTCCTCCAGGAGCACTGAACACATTTCAGATCAATACCTACATCCTTTGCCAAAGAGACAGAGAGGAAGTGAATGAACTAGAAACTGAGTAATGTGTGAGAGAGAGAAGGCCGGAGTAGGACGAATCAGGAACTGAGGATGTGTTCTCAATGGCGTAGTCTTACTGTACTTGTATTGTACTATAGGCTCACTGTATCCCAGAATCCCATAAGTTCCAATATGCAGAATGAGTCAGTTTATTATGTAACTTTATTTTGCATGTATTATCCAGGTTTTTTTCTATTATAGCATGATTTTTTTTAGTTTTATTTATTAATAATACTAAAAAAAACTTTTTTTGTTTAAAGATAATGTTTGTTTTTAGTGTTTTATATGTTAGCATTTATTTTTCTGTGTTGTTATATTAATAAGTGGTTTGTATTTTTCAATATTTTATTTATTTATTTTATTAGTCGTTTATTCATACTATTTTATTTATGGATAGTATTTATTTTTGTATTTTACTTATTAAATTGTACCAATGCTAATTTATAGTATTCATATATTAGTATTTTATTTATTATTAATGTTTATTTTTTTATTCACAAATAGTGTTTTTTGTATTTTGTTTATTAATATTTATGTATGTGCTAATACTATTTTATTTAGGAGTAGGATTTTTTATTTTTTAATTATTCAAATGTATTTACTTATTTATCAATACAAATGTATTTATTATAGTATTTATTTTAGTATGTATTTGTTAATATGTATTTATGTATCAATACTATTTTATTTATTAATACTGATTATCCATACTATTTTAGCAAAAAATACATAGATTTATATATATATATATATATATATATATAGTTTCTTATTTGTTAACATTTATTTACTTATCAATACTATTTAATTTATTGATAGTATGTATATTTGTACTTTATTGTTATTTATTTATGCATCAATTGTATTTATTTTTAAATAGTATTATTTTTATTTACTTATTTGATCCACTAATATTTATTTATTTCTTGTTTATTATAAAACATATACATTTAAATGATGTTTACACATGCTGTCCAGTGTGCAGAAGTTTCCATTCCCAAAACAGCCTGAGATTATCAAGAAGGGGTCATGGAAAGGGCACTACACAGAGAGCATAAATACCCTATAAACGTTATTCAGAGAGAAAAACAACACTTTATTTTGATGAAAAATGACAATTATAAAACTGAGCCTCTTCTACCTTTTTAAGATAATAGTTCCCCTTTGCCCTTTCGAATTCATTAACATTTAGATTTTAAGGCTGTTGGGTGAGCTGACGTATTTGTGATAAAAGCTGTCCCTGCGCTCATCTGCAGCTGAGTGTACTGTCTTTGCCTGTCCTCCAGTTACACGCGCAGGTTTGATGGGAGATGGATCAACTGCATTTAGGGTTATCAGCGAGTCTGGCCTTCTGGCTCAATTTGAAATTCAATAATGAGCCTCCATGTTATATTTCCTCCTCACTGTCAGGCCAGTGATAACAACTGTACTCACCCTTCTTCCCTCTCTCCTCGTCCTGTCCTGTCCTTTACACTTCCCTATCGCTCTGAATTTTTGCTGGCCTCAAATATTTCTTATCTCTCTGTGGTTTTATCAGGAATGAAGGCCACTCCAAACTTCGAAATAATTCAAAAGTTCTTTCACTTTCTCAATACTTGGAGGTTTGCATGTCCTCTCTAAAAGTATTGTCCTCTTGAATATGTTTCCTAAATTTTAATATTTAAAAAAATGAGCACTTGAGGCTTATAATCACAAGTCTAGTTCCATAAGAAAGCACCTGCCTAGAATTAGTATGTACAGCAAATAATGTTTTAATGTTGAATTGAGAATCTGTATTTTAATCAGCATCTCTCTCTTTTTCTCAGGCTCTGGCCATGACGGAGGTGAATGGACCGGTTAGACCTCATGAGGCAGAACCTCAGATTGCCATGTTTTGTGGTCGTCAGCTTCTACACATGAACACTGAGAGTGGACAGTGGGAACCAGATCCTCAGGGACGACAGGGATGCTTCACCCAGCCCAGCAAGATCCTGTCATACTGCCAGGAGGTGATATTCTATTCTATTCTATTCTATTCTATTCTATTCTATTCTATTCTGTTCTGTTCTGTTCTGTTCTATTCTGTTCTATTATATTCTATTATGTTGCTTTCTCTTCTATTCTGTTATGTTTTGTTTTCTTTTGGTTTGTTATGTTTGTTTAAATCTATTTCTCTTTCAAATCTCGTTTTGAATTATCTTTATTTTATTTTCGACAAGTCTTTTCTATTGTATTGATATATTCTGTTCCATTTCTTTTCTCAGTGTTTTTGTTTTTTTACAGATTTGTTTGTTTTTGTGCTATTCTTGTCTATTTGTTTTATTTTAAGCTTTATTTACAGCATTCTGTTTTGCATTCTATTCTTTCTTATTCCATTTTTGTCTAGCCTTTTCTATTACATCTGTATATTCTATTCCATTTGTTGTTTTAGTTTTGTTTATTTTCTTATATTCTTGCCTATTTCTTTTGTTTTACGTGTTGTTTATAGTAATTTGTTTCACATTCTATTCTGTTCTATTCTATTCTATTCTATTCATTGCATTTTTCTAGTGTTTTCAATTCCATCGGTATATTATATTCTTTTTCTATATTCTTTGTGCTCTATTCTCTATTTTTTTTTATATATATTTTAGTCAAAAATTCTATTCCATTTGTTTTAGTGTTAACTCTATTCTCTATTTACAGTTTAGTGCTCCATCGTATTCTTTTCTATTCCGTTGTTACATTCTGTTCCTTTGTTTTTTGTTTGTCTTCTGTTGTCGCCTGTTTATTTTGTTTTGTGCTTTATTCTATTCAATTTTGAGTGAAGTGACTTGTAGCCAGGTATGGTGGTGACCCATACTTGAAATCCGTGCCCTGCGTTTACTTTTAGTTACTTGATGGTGTTTTATTTTTGTTTTGATTTTATTCTATTCCATTTGTTTCGCGGTTCTGTTTCATTCTGTTGCCATATCCCACAGTTCTTTTCTTTTTTTATCTGACTCATTGTATTTTGTTCTCTTCTACTTTTATTCTGTTCTGTTTGACTCGTGTAATTAATTTCAGTCAAGCGCTAAACACCAAACTCAGTGCACCTACATTAGCATGCGCACTGATTGGTTTAATTACTATGTGGACAAGCATCCGCAGACAATCTCCACTCAAGCATATTCTCAAGGTGAATGCCGAGGGCAGCCTGCTCTAATATTAGCATTGTAAAACAAGACTAAAACGGCGTTTACGTGCACACACAGGGAACTCGATGCAAATCTCTCTCTAACTCTCGCCGTATTAAGTGTGCAGGATAATGGCCATATTCTTCACCATCAATCAGCGGCGGAGATTTATGGTCTGCGTACGCCCCGGGCTCAAACGTATTGTGCGGCTAATATGACTGTATTCTCTGATTTCTAAGAGGATTGCGAGTTTTTCTCTCCCTGTTGTCTCATCTAGAGGAATTAGGAATGAGCGATGATGCCTGGTTGTTTTCCTCATCGCTTCCGAACACTCTTCCGCGTTCCTTCAGGATATCAACATTGCAAAATAGCATTTCCCTGCATCCCTGTAGAGTTGTAACATTGTACAGTGCCAGTTTCCATTGCATTCCTTGTGGATAATGAGAGTGAAAAATGCCACGCTTTCCTGCATTCTTCTGGTCATTCAATGTCTCCATTGCCAAATACAGCAAAGCAGCTCACCAAATATGATTGCGCGTATATACATGGCTGAAATCAGTCTAAGCCTCTATTATTGCATGACAGCAATTCTGAAAATTGAGATGTCAGTCTGAAAAATAAGCGTGTTTTTGTCTTTCTGTGCTCTATAAGTGCCAGCAATGTCTGTTCAACCTTGTCTGAATCAACACACTGTCCGTACCAACGCAGTATAAAATCACCTCGTTGTGTGCTAATCTGGGCTCAACCAGTCATTCTGCCTTTTAAAAGCATTATTGTGCTTGAATTCTAGCCTGGCACGAAGTGGCATATACATAAGCTAGCTGGCACGAGTGACATCAAAATTGAATGAAGAGGCCAAAGAATATGTCATTCTCCTGGCTGGATGAGGTTTAGACTCGCAGGCGGTCTGCCAGTGGACTGAGGCCTCATCGCCAGAGCTTGTTTAGAACATAATAATCCCTTCCCATATGTCTGTAAGATTACACTCTCACTCGCCTCGGCCCAGTGCGAATTGATTTGATGCAAGCATGTGCCCAGAACAATACTTTTTTTTTTTTTTTATGTAAATTTAAACAATATGTCATAATTATGTCAAAATGGACTCAAGGTTATCCTGTGTTATAAAGGCTGTTGAAATGCAGCAGTGTGCAGTATGTGCAGCTCCTTTAGCCATAAATACATTCGCAATTTTTAGTGTTATCATAAATATGAAAATGTAAAAACAATGTTTTTATTAATTTATTAATAAATTTGTCTTTCCTTTCACTTTAGTCCCTGATGATAAAATTAAAAGTTAAACAAAAGGTTGTTATAAATAATGACAACATTATTTGATGGATGTTGAGCATCTGATTTAATATGTTGTATATTACAAGTTGTTGTTTTCTTTTTACTTTATCAAATTTATCCTTAGAAGATGAAATCTATTTGAAACATATAATAAATCAATTAAAACTAAATAAAAAAGTAAATAAGAGAATGTTACTTAATGAATGCTGAGCATTTGTTATATATATATAATTATTAGGACAGAATATTGGAAGAAACTTGTAGTGTTGGATATACTTTTTCTTATTAAAAAATAAATATTTTAAAAATATATACATGTATCAGATTCATCCTTAAGATAATAAGGATAAATAACAATACAAATGAAATATTCAATATTTTGAGCATCTACTTTAATGTATTGTGTATATTCCATACATTTTGTAATATAAATGTTGAAATACAGAATATTGAAAGCCCGATAAACAATAGTCTTAAATATGAATTGTTATGATATTTATCAATATATGTTATTAATTACAGGTTGCTAATTTTATATCTGTGTGACTGACCTTGTCTTGTCAAATCTCTATATATAAAAATATATAGTGAAACAACAAACCTAATGTGACAATACACTCATGTATATTCCAGAATATACAACACATTTTCCCTCTTTCCCTCCATCTGTGTTTTATTACAATTAGTTTATTTATGATTATGTTTTGAATCATAAATAAATCCTAATAATGTACAGATGACTCCGTATGACTCAGTGCCCCTGCAAACATGTTTTGAAGGTGAGGTGTAATTTCTTTGAAATAATACGCAATGAGTTTTCTGACGCCCCCTGGTGCCAAATACAGAAATGAATTTCATATTCCTTTAATAACTCTAAAGTGCTGCAGTCTCAGTTGGGCAAGATTGACTCAGAGACTCCCTCTTGTGTTCAAATGAGAGGCGTCCCACTAAAAAGTAACCATCAGCTACAAAAAAAGCCATTATGTATTTATCTGGCTTGTTATTAATTGCATGTGTGGTTTAGCTATATGGTCATATTAAAAGACTTCCATTTCAGAAACAAGATTAGTTGACTCTGCAATATCATGGAGTGCCATTTATTACTTTTTGTCCCTTTCCTTCTCATCCCCTTTGTGTGTGTGTTCTCTGCATGATAAACTGATTTTTTCCCTGTGCTTTTTTCCAACTGTCATGACCCTGACTCCTATCCCTGCTCTTTCCTCACGTGTGTTTGTGTCTGTTGTTCTCTCCGTATGTCAGATGTATCCAGGACTGCAGATATCCCATGTGGAAGAGGCTTCATCTCCAGCGACTATCCCGGGCTGGTGTAAGAAGAGCTGGGGTCACTGTCAGACACGCACTTTCATCGTCGTGCCCTACCGTTGTCTGAGTGAGTCAAAAATACACCCTGAGCACTTTATAATACAGATTTAAACTCCAATATCACATGTAGTTCAATTAACCATGCATATAACTATTTTAAGAATGATTTGTGAATGTATATTTAGTTTCTGAAATTTCTAATCATCATTTTGTAGTACACTGTACACTGCAGTGCTTCACAAGCATCTTATATCACAAGCAAAATGATATAAATAAATCATAAATGTGTTGGTTCAGTGCTAATTTTGATGAATATGTAATGCTTGTGCAGCTGTTTGGCTCTGAGGGGCTTTTGTCCTTGGTTTTTGCTCACATACTCCACATCTTATATTCTTTTATTTGCTACATCAGCTCACGTGGGCATTTTCAGAAATGCTAACGCCACTTTTTCATTGCCAGTATTGTCTTTTTTATTTCTCGTTATATTTTCTTTGCATTTATTTATATATTATATATTATATTTATATATATTAATGTGCTGACCATGGTGTGTTTTATTTGATCAAAAATACAGTAAAAAAAACATAGTGTGGAATATTATTACAATTTAAAATGAGTCTTTGCGTTTTAATGAGGTTAAAATATGGATTTTTTAGCAGCTGCTACTTTAGTATTTGGTGTCCCTTCGGAAATCATTCAGGATTATTTAATATTATTATCAAAGTTGAAACTATAGAAACCCATTACTGACACAGAATAAGGGTAAAAGGGCAAAAAAGGTAGTCTATCACATAATTATGACTTTTTCTCACAATTCAGTGTTTAAATCTCACAATTTGACATTTTTCTCACAGTTCCACAAGATATAATGTCATGCAATTTCAAATAAATCTTTCTTAAGTCTGTATTATTATTATTATTATTATGTAATATATATGATTGTGAAATGTAACTCTTTAGCAAGAGTTTATATCTTACAATTCAAATCAGAATTCCTAGAAACATGGTCCAAATTGTGAGATAAAAAGACAATTAATTTTTTTTTTAATTAATCCATGATTCTACATTTTTTTAAGATACTTTGAAATAGAAAGTTAAACATGATTTAATTGAAATATAATTATTTGAAATATAATTTGTAACATGCTTATACTTTATACATATTCTTTACTGTCAGTTTAGTTTAATTTAATGAAGAAAAAAATAATAATAATTTTATTAATTTGTATCACTAGCCTAAAACTTGTGAAAAGTAATATGTGACCCTGGACAACCAGTCAAAAGTGTTAATTTTCCATTGATGTATGATTTGGATGGATAGGGTAATATTTGACCGAGATACAACTATATGAAAATCTGGAATCTGAGGGTACAGAAAAATCTAAATGCTGAGAAAAATGAGGTCTTATCAATGCATTTTACTAATCAAAAATTACGTTTTAATATATTTTCGGTAAGAAATTGACTAAATACCTTCATGAAACATGATCTTTACTTACTATCCTAAGGATTTTTGGCAAAAACGAAAAATCAATCATTTTGACCCATACTATGTATTTTTGGCTATTGCTACAAATATACTCCAGCGACTTAAGACTGGTTTTGTGGTCCAGGGTCACATATACAGTGCATCCTTTATTAATAATGTTTTTTGTTTGTCCCATCGTCTCTGTCTGTCAGTGGGTGAGTATGTCAGCGAAGCACTCTTGGTCCCGGATCGTTGCCGTTTCTTACACCAGGAGCAGATGGATTCTTGTGAGAGCTACGTGTACTGGCACAACATCGCAAAAGAGGTAAACAATAAAAGCTCACAAAATTACAACCTGGAAAAGTATTAGAACTGGAATTTAACTTTAATAGCTTCACATCTTTAATGGTTAGCCGGATGCCTGTGAAATTACAGTCCCCGCTGTGATCTATGATCTTCTCTTCTCATTTCCTCTCCGTACTATCACCGGTATCTCCCGGTACTTAAAGTTTTCCCATTTGAATTTTGTAGGTCATTTCACCCTGACACGTACACGCAATTACAAAAAGATTAAAAAAAGAAATAATGCACTTCACCGTTTTTTAAAGCGCTGCCGCAGTCATTCATCTTTTTGCTCTGCTCATTAGGCCTGCACAGCTGACAGTTTGGAGCTGCATAGTTATGGGATGTTGTTGCCATGCGGTGACCGTTTCCGTGGGGTGGAGTACGTCTGTTGCCCCGGCAGGGCAGGATCGAGTGGACGAGGAGAGACGGAGACTACAGAAGCTGTACAAGGAGAAACAACACCCTTCGTGTCCATGGCTGGAGAAAAAGTGGTCACCAGGTAAAGAACTTCTGTTCTTATAAATATCTGCTTTCATTATTCATTTTATTAGCATTTTGAAGGAACAGATTCAGTTATTTTACCAAATGACATGATTTCAGTAATACATCGAAATCAAAGTTGCTGTAGTTGTAAAGCTGTATGTCACTGATTCACTAAAAAAGAATCAGCTCATATGATTCAAAATTACAATGGATGAGCTGTATGTTTCTGATTCACTAAAAAGAGCCGACTGCTTTTAGTCATTTGTCCAAGAATTGGCTCATAATTGTTTGGGAATCAGACTACAGTGGTTACACCGAATGTGTTTGATTCATTAAAAGACTCGCCTCATAAAAGTCATTTGTTCTGGAATCAGACTACACTGGTGCTTTGCATGTTTTTCATTCATTAAAAAGAACTGTCCCATATGATTAATTTGTTCAAGAGTCAAACAAATCCGGTTGTGTTAAATATTTGATTCATATAATATTGAGTCAAATCAGTGCAGTAGCGTAATCTGTACGCGAATCAGATTACACTGGTTAAACTACAGAATCACCTCATCAAAGTAGAATCAGACTACATTGGTGGTTTGTATATTTCTGTTACCTTTAAACTTTGAATTATGAAAAATAAACTTGTATGGGAATTCACATTTGTGCAGAAATGTACAGAACAAAATGTACAGACTACACAATTAACTCGAAACATCCTTCCCACTCAATCAGTGTGAAAACGACACCACCCACTCCCAGTCCCTCTCCTGAGACGGACATCGAGGAAGACGACATGGAGGAGGAAGAGGAAGAAGTAGTAGAGGAAGAAGCAGAGGAGGAAGAGGAGGAGGAGGAAGAAGGAAACGACGAAGAGGCAGCTGAGGTAGAAGAAGCCGAGGAGGAAGAAGTCACAACGACAGTAAAAGACCAGGAGGAGTACGAGTATCCCATCGACTCTCATTTCCAAGGACAAGACTACATGGACAACTTCTACTACGACAAGAACCTCCAGACTGCCAAAGCCTCCACCCAACCTCAAACACGGATGGACAACCGTGAGTCTTACTGATGTTTCATGTGTCATAAATTGTCTCCCTCACACTCGCAGGCACTCAGAAGAGGTTAAACAGGATGCGTGAGGTTAAACGACATTGCATTTTTAATGCTTCCTACTCCCTCTCATATAGATTTAAGTTAACACACTGCTGGGAGCGATCCTACCTCAGTCTCCCTGAGCTGTAGTGATCCTTCCTTCCATCTTGATAGATTAATTGATTGAATAATCACTGATTGCTGCTTAATTAACTCTCTTTCTCTGTTGTCAGTAGTGCCCACCCCTCGTCCTACAGATGGCGTGGATGTTTACTTCGAGATGCCGGGTGACGATAGTGAACATGCCAACTTCCTACGTGCCAAGTTGGACCTGGAGGAACGACGAATGAAACGCATCAATGAGGTGAGGGAGGCGGGATTCTAATGTGTGCGTTTCATATCTTATGCGACCTTAGAGTGTTTAAGAGGGATTTATATGTGCATGCAGATCATGAAGGAGTGGGCAGAGGCGGACAACCAGTCAAAGAACCTGCCGAAGTCAGACCGCCAGGCACTGAACGAGGTACACACATAAATGAATTCATTGAGTTTTTGAATCGTTTTATTAAGTAAGAATGCATTACATTTTTTAAACATGATTTAACGTGCAATGTTACAAAACCTCTGAAAAATGCATACTGTATATGTTGTGTGAATAATTTTTGAATCACACTAAAGATTAGATTAATGAGTGTGACTGCTGAAAATTCTGCTTTTTTTAATAATTACAGAAATAAATTTGTTTTTAAATTATATTAAAATAAAACACCATTAAATATTTTAAATTGTAAACAATATTCAGATTTTATTAAATAAATGTAACCTAGGTGAACTAAACATTTATTTAAATTTTAAAAATTATTAAAAAAATTAAATCCCCCCCAAACTTGTAACACCTCAAAAATGTAGGAAATCTGGTAAAGGGATTATATTCTACACTTGTGTACACTTCTTGAATCAAAAAAAAGTTTACATTTAATTTCTTAATACTTCATATGAACCTAATATGTTTCTTATGA